>JAAGVU020000015.1:7620762-7648071 GCA_011763525.2 Mormyrus iriodes | reverse complement strand
ACTCACACTGATACAGGGATCGGGGCACAGACTCACACTGATATGGGGATCGGGACACAGACTCACACTGAGATGAGTATAGGAGGCACAGACTCACACTGATACAGGGATCGGGGCACAGACTCACACTGAGATGAGGACAGGAGGCACAGACTCACACTGAGATGGGGATCGGGGCACAGACTCACACTGAGATGAGGATAGGAGGCACAGACTCAGAGTGAGATGGGGATCGGGGCACAGACTCACACTGGTACAGGGATTGGGGCACAGACTCACACTGATACTGGGATTGGGGCACAGACTCACACTGAGATGAGGATCAGGGTCAACAATTCCTTGACCAGTTAAGTAGCTAAGTCAATTATTTGAATCAGCTATAGATGTCAGTATTCAGGGGAAGGTAAGCGGCATTGGGGGCATTTACATTTTATACAGGTACCTTTAAAATAATTTCTGGAAAAAATGTTGGAAAACTGAGGCAAATATATAAAATTATTCCAGCATACAAAACCCAGAACATGATTACAGATTAATTCATAACCTTTCTCACTATGGGGACTGGCTCCTGATTCCTTGGGTGAATGAGAAGGTTGGGTCCCATTCATCACTCTATACTGCCACCTTTAGTTGGCAGAATGCAATGCAGGGCAGTGACAAGATACAGGAATATCTAAATGTGGGGAATCAGTTAAGGGATTAAGAAGCAAACAAGTACGTAGGTAGGTAGAAGTGCATTTATACCGTTTTAAGGATGCAGTCTAAGTTGTGTCCAGGGAGCGATCCCATGGCATTAGGGCATGGCTTAGCAAACTCAGAGGGTCTTTCAGCTGGCACGTCCAGAAAATCACAGCATGTGGATAATTTGTTGTTCCGCTGCAGAACCTCTGCAGATGTGTGATGCTGTAGCACTGTCACCAAGGAAGAGCCGCAAACATCCATCCCTTTGTCCTAGAATAGATCCTGTCTGACTCAAGGAGAAAGACGAGGAACAGAGAGCACTGAGTCTGGTTCTGGTACCTGGTAAAGAGCAGCAAGCCTAAAAAGGGGGCAAACTGGCCACAGTTCAGCACCGCTAATGAGGTCTGTCATCTGGGGACTAAGGGAAGAGCTGTCTAGCCAGTATAAAGGCACACTTGAGTCTCCTGCACAGCCCAGTTCCCCTGGACATCACAGGCCAGATGTCTGAGTTTGAAGGTCTGGAAGAGGTCCCATCAACACGACCTGCTATGGCTGGGCATTGGGGCATGTCGCTTCCCTGCGAAGCACAAAAATCATTAAAGAATGTCCTTAACGAAGAAGGAACTTCATCAGGGCGCAAAGTGTCAAACCCAAAGGGGTCAGTGCTGACGCATGGCACAGAGTGGAGTAGCCAGGTGTTAGCAGGCTGGCCAGCCCTTTGCTGTTCCAAAAATCACACCTTTTATTAACAGGCAAACAAGTAAAGTACGAAATAGGGATGTACATCTCCATCACGTCACGCACACTTCGATGCATCGCCAACAATCCGATGCATTAAAGATACGTATAACGCAACTAATAATGCAATATGATTCAGCCCTATTGTGATGCAGTGCGATTCAACACAATGCAGTTCAACGCAAAAGAATATGATGGTATAATACATGTACAGAAACAGTTTAGAGAGAAGGAATCAATTTAAATATTAAAGTACTGGTCAAAAACTATTGGGGGTTTTCCCTTTGTTTAAAATAAACGGACCAGCCTTACCTGGAACAGATGTTTACAAAATGACAGCCACAAATGGGCAAAGAGAGCTTTATCTGTTGTCTTCATATAATGGTTAAGGTAATTGGTACAGGGTAAATGGGGGTGACGCAGCAGAGAAAGGCAAGGGGAATAATGGAACGGCGGCGGAGATTTAATGATTCTCAGATGTATTTACCGCCAGCAGCGGATCAAGAGAGAAAACCAACAGCAAGACACGTGCTGCCTCTGGGTCCACGTAGGGAGAAACGTTACGGCATTGAGAAGGTAATGGAGTCGATCAGGGGGCCGTCATCTGAGGTGGTAATGGCCGAGCGAAATTGTTTTGCTACTTTCCATCATCTTTTTCTTATTTAAAAAAATTGCTCCACGTTAGTTATTGATTTTGAGTCACTTGCCTGTTGAATTGCCTATACATACTTATAGGGAGGCTGGTTCATTTTGCCGTAAACATCTGGGTGAATATCCCACTGTATAAGAAAAGCATAGAAATTTAAATCTAGATAAGCTGACAGGGACAGAAGTTGCCTTCTAGACAAAGAAAAGATGACGCATTATAGAAGCAACATCCAGGGTAAATTCAGCGTCTTGGGCACAAAAAGAAATGGAACAGAAAGGACTATAAGAGGCATTTCCCGGGGATAATGTGAGGTCAGTTCTCAGGTGCATCTGCAGCTTTCCAGTCCACCTGTGACACCGGGGCCAAGCGGAGCGCTGGGAGGGGAGGAGTGGGGGAGGCTAGCAGGCTGCTTTTCTCCGAACGGCCAGATTAATGGCCTCAACATTTAGAGCCAGCATGGCCGCTAGCTAACAGCTACAGCGCTTAGCTTTTAAAATGCTAATGAGCTGCTTTAATCACTGCTTCAGGGGTGAGACGCAGACGTGATGCACAGCGACGGTGTGGTAAATGAGGGAGAAAGAGAGAGGCTCGCTCCAGTTTGGGGCCTTTTAATCTCTCCCAGTTTTGCCATCCACCCATTTTGCTCTGCACAGCACCCACAAGGACAGCCTGACTACCTCAAAGGCCGACTGGCCAGGTATGCCTCCTCTACTCATGCCACAGGCCACATATCATCAGCCAGTGGGAGGTGGCTTGAGATATGCAACCAGCAGGGGGCAGTAATTACACTCCTACCTCGGGGCTCGCTGGCCAGCATCGAAGCCTCGCTCCCATATGAAAAGCACAGTGGTAAAAAGAGGTAATGTTTCACCACCTTGGCTAATGGCAACCAGAATTTTCTGTGATGCTCAGGGTGCTTCTCGATATTGAATTCGGACATGAGCTGTAGCACATTTTTTAATTTAAATAAACGGCGCGGGATGGCCCCCTTGGCATGCACCGGGAGCCTCCTCGAGGGCTGGCAGCGCACCCACCCCAGCTTACGTAACAGCCCCTACTTGTGGGTGTCGCTTTTAACTTGCATAATGGGAGCCTCCCCCACATGTCGCTGTCCCTCCTGCGCCTCTCGCTATGTGTGTGTTCCTGTCACTTCAACTTAAATGACTTGCGGGGGGGGGGGGCAGTGACAGCCACTCACGCGCACCACAAAAGGTTTGGAATTGGTGTTTTAGAGACACTCGCTCTCAGTGACACGTCATGTACCTCCCAAACACTCCATTCGAGCATGTCGAACCTGGGGGACACTGTGGAGACCTGTCTTCTCTTTTCCCCGTTTTTGAATTATTGTGTACAAATGATGCAGGAACATATTACAACACATCCTTGTAAAGTACCTTGGGGCGACTCTGTTGTGAGAGGCACTATACAAAAAATAGAACTGAACTGAATTGAGACACAAAACGGGATGAATCGGTTCTGGAGACAGACATTTTAAGTGGGTGTAAGCAGTACATCCCCCACAGCTAATTCTTCTACATTTTTGTCCAAGTCCAACACCTGCACGTCTGTTTCTGCTAGTCAGGTAATTATCAAGCCCTTTATTACCCAGCTCAGGTGTGTAGGTGTGGGTTCACAGCAAAGACGTGGCGTTTTAATATAAAGGTAGTA
Organism: Mormyrus iriodes; assembly: GCA_011763525.2. Lineage (NCBI taxonomy): Eukaryota > Metazoa > Chordata > Actinopteri > Osteoglossiformes > Mormyridae > Mormyrus > Mormyrus iriodes. The sequence goes on along the minus strand of JAAGVU020000015.1, from coordinate 7,644,335 downwards.
CTCTGTTAAGTATCTACTCAATCCTTAGCTCTGTAAAACTGTTCCAAAAAACCCTGTGAAATGTGACGTTCACTTAATAGGCTTTTATTGCAAAAAGCAGCAATATCAGCTTACTATTTCTGTGATCCCTTTTGTTCTCTCCTTTTGTCGTTGACAGTAACTAAATCAGGTTGGGTATTCTGGCTGGATAATGCTCTCTAGAGGGCACTACCTGGGGGTGCCTTATTTTCCACCCTCTCAGATTTGCAGATGGAGAACGAGCACTATGGAAAGGCATTGTATCAAAAGAAGGAAATGTATTTCACTGGAGTTTACCTCAGAAAGAAGGCTTCGTGCACAGCACCATTACCAGTGACGAAGCTTCTGTGGAATTATGAATCCTAGCAGTCCTAGTGAGCTGGGATATGTTCTCTGGATTCTCACAAATATGGGAGATTATGTAGCACTCAAAGGGACTCACTCACAGTAGCCCTCTTCGTACCTTACGAACATCTGGACCAGATGCATGGCCGCATCTGGCTTTTTGTGATTTTCGTAACTTTTCTGTAGGGTCCAGCCTCTGATGTTTAAGGTAGCAGGCCCAGAATCAGGTCTGTTCTTCCAGACCAGTGGGTTGGGCCCATTAGCCAGGGGTGCTGGGGCACAGAAGCGAAATGGAGAGAGTAGCAGTCTGTCTGCAGCTGGAAATAACCTTTCTGCTGTCTGCTGGGGCCAACCTGATCAAACAGTGTTTTGTTGCTCAAAGAAATGAGTGCTGTTCCAGATCTCCTTCATGGCTCCTTTGTGACTGAATAAAAAATAAATGTCCCAGCATGCTGCATTTGTGTGGGGACTTGTTGGGTACCCCTGCTGCACCTAACACCTGCAGGTTTAGAGGTTTGAATCCTGCTCCTGGCTCCACTTGTATAGATGTGTTCCCTCTGTGTTCTTAGGGATTTGCCCTCTGGATTTCCTTCCACTGAGATCTGTGTGAGCCTTGGTTAGGCAATAACTGCTTATATTTTCAGGTTCAAATGAATTTGAATTTGTAATTATTGATTAACGATTCACCTCATCTTCTTAAGCTCAGTGCCCCCCGCCCCCCCCCAAAAAAATGCATTTAATGCATTCCTCTTCAATTTGCTCTCTCATACCATTCGAGTAACATGTTGTTAATAACTTGGTTGACTTTACTAATGTCACACTCCATGACAATAATATCCTTGTTGCTATGGTAATCCAAGATTGCCACAGGAGGGGAATGTGACTGACGAGTAAATCTGTCCAGCTTTTGGAGAAATATTCCTGGTTCTTAGGTCATGGTTGGGTGGGGTGCCAAGTGTCAAGAGTCAGATGTGTCCAGAGAAGGCGATGCTGAAATGGCGCATCAGTCAGTAAGGAATCAATGTTCACAGTAACTTAATTACGTATTTACTGAAATATTCTGCCGTCAAATCCTCTGCAGGCCCCTTTCCTGTACTACATCATGCATATAACACCATAATATCATACCAAGAATTTACACATTTGAAACAGTTTGGAGCTACTTGCATTTGATTTTTGAATCTGATTTATCCGTAAAAAAAATCATATGCAATGACCACACTACAATCCTTCTATTCCTTCATTCCTTTAAACTTCATTAAGCGTGGAATTTTAATTTAAACCATTTTATACATGATTCCTGAGGGCGATAGTAATCAATTACAAACCAGTTACATATCACATTCTTAACTACACTTGTGAACCAGTTTGTACAGCAGGAGTCATTCCCAGGAGTCCCAACCTGATTTAATGGGATATAGGCTATGAAACAACAGTAGCTGGAGACAAAGATTCCTCTCAAGCTGCACATTTGAAAAATAATAAAAAAATGGCTGTTTTCTTGAAATTTGAACAAAAAGAAATCTGTATGTGTACAGAAAATGGATGGATGGATGGGTGAATGTTGTGATTGTGGTGCAATTTTGTGGTTGAGCTTCTATTGTGCCTAAACGCTTCCACTTTACAAAAATACAGCTGACTGTGGGATATCTAGCAGGGAAGAAATTTCACAAACTGACTTATTGCAAAGGTGGCATCCTATGACAGTACAATGCATGAATTCACTGAGCTCTTCAGAATGGCCCATTCTTTCACAAATGTTTGTAAACCTGACTGCATGGCTAAGTGCTTGATTTTATATACCTGTGGCAATGGGTCAGAGTGGAACAACAGAACTCAGTGATTAAGAGGTGTGTCCCAATACTTTAGTCCATGTAGAATATCTCAATAATCTCCCAGCCCTTTTCAGTGAGCACATGATGAAGGCCTCATGTTACGCACCAGAACTTCCCACAAACGCACAGCAGTCTCCCCCTTTCAGCTGGAAGCAAAAAGGAACTCAGATCCCTTGATGTTTCAGTTATCAGCTGCAGCTCATTTGAGGCCCTGAAAATCACCAAAGGCTACCGTGCCCTTTGGTTTAAAGCAACGTAGCGAATCATACCAGCTCTACACTCAGCGAGCTGTCAGACTTTTATCAGTTCTCATCAGAATGTCCAGCAATCCTCCAAGTCCACCTGGTTCCATACAGAACTGAAGGAACTAATTTATATTACTGTAGGTTTAAGTGAAAATGCAAGAACTGCCTTAGGATAAACATTACAGGGAAATTAGGATCCCAGTGAGACAGCACACCAAAGTGCATTATATTTGCCCGTAACAGGCCTTGTTGCCCTAACAATATCTGAGGCTTATACATGATTTTGATAGTTGAAAAAAGGCTAATCTTAATGGAAATAGAAGCATTGCAGATGGGGAGCTTTGGGACATTTTATGGCATTACAATGGACAGTTTGTTGACATCAATTAAACTCCATATCATTCCAAATGAATTTCTTTCCTGTTTTTGAAATGTAATTCCACCACTCTGCCTATTTTGAATTGGAAATTGTGGGGGGGGAGTTAATACGACATAATGTCCCACTTGACACACTTGACATTTTCGGTACTTATAATTGTGTTGTCAGAGACACACTGTGAATCTCACTCCTTGTCAGAGACACACTGCTACCATTTACTCCCAAAACAAAATGATGTCGCCAAGTCCATTATGTTGTCAAGGCTACCTGTGGGATCCAGCACATGTGTGGATGAGGTTTGGAGAGCCCTGCCGACAGATTATAATATTGCCCCCCTCCCCCCACACACACTGTTCTCGAAGCAAGTGGAGCTCAGGGAGGAGAGCTACTCTGAGCTCAGGTGCTAGGAGAGAACGCTGGAGGAGGCTAAGATTCCCAGGACGCTCTTCTCTGTCGCATGCAGGCACGTCTGCAAAACAGTCTTCAGTCAAAAGAAAAAAATGTTTTTAATTACTCGTGACTTTCAGATGTGCAGTGAAGACAAACGGATGGAGTGATCTCACATTCATCTGCCGTAAGCTTGCGAGGTGTAACACGAAGGTCACTTAATGTGGCCAGATTCCTGGATGGTGTTTGGCACGGTGATGTGGAGGCAAAACGACCTCTTCACATCTAAGGGTCATCTTTCAAGCTCCTATGTAACATGGATTTTTGCAGGCAATCACAAAACAGAATAGTTTAATCAATTTCTTATTATATCATTACTATTTTCCATAATTTTTTTTCTTGAGCATTTAAGATTTGCAGTCATTCTAACCTTTGCTTCACAGGCATTTAACAAAACCATATCCATTGCACGCCAGTTATATTGCTGATGATCCTCACAGCTCCTAGATGATGATCCACCCGCCATGACAGACAGAATCCTCAGCTGGCTCTAAATGGAGCTGAACACAAGAAATATGAAACATAAACACTTGGCAAAGACAAGGACACAGACCCAGGAGAAGCACAAAAATTGTGAAAATACAGAAATATAAAGTTGAGCCTGTTCTCACCAGTATTAAAATATTAGCCGCTTTCACCGAACCTTAGAAACACCCAGGCTGTTTTTTTGGTTACTATGGAGATTTCACTGCAACTTGGCAGTAGACCAACTGCATGATTTATTTTTTTTTTTTTGGTGTTTCTAAGACACAAAAACACTTTTTTTCCTGCACCGTATTTTCACTACGATATTTCAGCAGAGAGAAAATGAGGGATTAAACGTGATGTAAATGAAGTTAAGGTGCAGTTTGACTTCATGTCCCCTTCATCAGAAAGTGACAGGAAAAGTTCAGAAATCATACATGGCTATTTTAGAAGCAATTTTATTTCATGCCAAATGTATGTTCAAATACAATGGTGGATAAAAAGACTTATATTGACAGAAGACACAGAAATCCAGAGCCAGGGAATTGTATTTGTCTTAGCAGATATTAGGCAGCATTAATGCATAAGAGGCGGTCTAATTCAGATTTTTTTATGAATTCATATGAATGGCTAAACCTGTACAGACATGAGCTTCAGAAAGTAAACGTGCAATCAACCTGCTCTGCTCTAATTAATCAGGGTCAAGCTCCTGGATTGTTTGGGGTTTAAGCAGCGCAGAAGGAGCACACAAATGTATGATTAACTACAATTATCATATTAATGCATGAACAAAAAAGGAGATGAAGCACGTTCTGTACAGGATAATCAGAAATTAAGGCGATTTGGATCCAATTCATGTCCTACAGATCATTATAAATCACGTATACTTGTATTCTCCTGGTTCTGTGGCCAGTTCGACTCTCATTCATTCCATCCTTCCTGCACATCCGCAGTGTATGTGCCTTTAGCGCCCCCTGCCTGCTCCTACAGGCACACCTGTTAATCCACCATGCAGCCATGGCTGTCGAGAACGCCAAGAATCCCATACCATGCCATAGCGGTAAATCACTGTTCAAAATCTGTATGACAAAAAAAGCTGTATAAATGGGTAAAAACTATAAAATACTGGGGGCAAGTGAACAAGAGGTATCTGTAGACCAGGGGTCCCCAACTATTTTTCCCCAGGACCAAATTCCATTAGCTACACAAAGCCAAGGTCCATGTATCAGAAATGTTTTTATTTTAAATATGCTCACTTGGGGGGGGGGGTTATCACGTGGTCCAGATTCAATTGTGTTTTGGCCTGGATGTGGTCCACCAGTTGGTGCCTCCTGCTGTAGACTTTTATCAGGAAGTATGAACATCCTTCCATATAAACCACTACCTCAGTGGCACACCGCCTGCTTGCCTGAGATAACCTGTCTGACTTACAATCTCTCTCCAGGGCCAGTTATGTTCTGCTGCTTTTAAACTCCTAGTCCCACTGTCTCCTGAGCTTCCACACAACACAATGAGCTTTTTCCCACTAGCTAAGGCACTGCAGTTATTATTTGGAGGAATTTTTAACCATCACTTAAAATATGGATGATAGGAATCGGAAGCCTCGTGGACACCCCCCCCCCCCCAAAGGATCAAGTGGCTCAAAATATGGATTCTTTTTGTTTCATTGGTAATATGTGGAAAAGTTTATGTTTATATTATTTTACCTTTTCGGTGTTCCCTCAGGGATTAAAAGTGCATTACATGATAGGCTTCCCAATTTGGGAAGAAGCCTTTATTTGACTCACCATGTCTGACTCAAATTGCAGTGCTGGGGAACCATAAATGTTCAAAGGGACTCTGAAGGTGATGGAGCACTCAGCACTTAGACGGCCTAGCTGGAGAGCGGACAGCCCCAGCGTCAGCGATTTCTGAGAGACAGGCTCTTCGCACCTCTGAGCTCGGCAGAGCTGGTACAGGCTTTTGATGGAGCCAGGACCATAAGGGCTCCATACGAATAGCTAGTATTGGGTCTGTGACACGTTTAGTCTGAAGGCCCTCCCACCGACAGGGGCTGGGGGTGAGGGCAATAAGCAGTGGGCCTCAGCCTCCCGCCGAGCGTGACGTTTGTACCAGACTGCACCCACCTCAAAGTCTCAGTGCAAATGTCGTGGCCCTGGAGCAGCAGCCTTACTGGTAATTGGTAAGCCATAATGAGAGCACCACGCTGCTCAACTTCCAGACATTTTTTTAAAAAAATTTGTAGCTGCAGGTCTTGTTTTTATGTTTCCAGCCCTCCTGAACTTCTTTATTTTTACTTCCAGTAGATATTTCATCCCAGCATAATTTAACCAGTAGATGCACCTCGACACTTTTTTACTGGACTGACCATGAACAGGGTCCCCCAGGAACTCCAACGGCCTACCTTTTGGTCATTCCGTCAAGGTCCTCTTCGTTAAAGCTGCTGGATGCTTATAGATGTTCCTCACATAGTCAGTGCTGTTTTTCCTTGCCCTAAATATTCCCTTTGATACATCATGGATCTGGACTCAGCCACTGCAAAATATTTCATTACTATTTTCCCTTTGAGCTAAGCAGCATGAAAAATTCAGCTAAACCACTTACAATTTAATCAGAACTAAAATAGATATATAAAATAGATATGTCATTCTGACGATCAGATAAAGCTTTTGCTTATCAAATCCTCAAATATTGTCTCATGGATTTTAATGCCAATTAATATGGTTTTAATAAGACTTTGGTGGTCTGCGTCAAATGCGTCAATGAGCATCATGTTTAATGCGACACCTGCAAGGATAAGAAGAAGAAATATTGATGCATTTTTTTCTGCATCTGCATTGCACCTGCAATAATCACATTGGGATTAATGCTGGTCGTTTCTAGCTAATATTAAAGAAGACTGTCATTAATATTATACATGTCATAAGTATCTTATAATCACTAGCTTATGTGTTTTGATGCAGTAATATCAATTTTTAATGTGATGTTTCATACCAGGTTATTATAGATTAGAACTGATATGACAGAGGTAATGAACATCTGTGAATATATCTGAAGATATGGGGAGAATATAGAATATTTTAAGAACATCTATCAAATGTCAGTCAAATCGGCAGAAACCGGTCTTGCTAGCTCTGAGTGACTAAACTGAGGCTTCGGAAGAGCAGAGCCATCGCACAGGAAATTCCTGCATTGCTCTCTTTGCCGAGACATGCAAGATGGGGCTTGGAGATAAAAGAGGAATATTGATGTAACCCTTTACAATGAAGCAGAAGCTTAACTCACAGGCTGCTCTGCAAAATAAGCAGTAGGAGCAGACCTCTGCACCAAGGCACATCCGATAGTAAATGCAACAGAACAGTCAATAGCTGAAACAAACCGATGCCTTTTTGGATTTCAATGGGTTAAAAGCATTGATATTCCATGGACTTAAAAAAATACAGTATTTCTTAAAAATGCAGTGTGTTGCAGGCCCAGAGCAGGGAGTGAGCACAGCCCTCTACTGAATTTGTGCACCACTGGGAATTCTTAACATGCACTCTCCCATTTTATCCCCAGCTTCTCTCTTTCCTAAATCGCTCTCTCTCTCTCTCTGTCTTGCGCTCTCGCTGGGATGTCCTGTTGCTAAGCCACATCAGCTTTGCACCAGCCCACCCTCTCCCGCACACCGCTCTCCTGTGGCACTCCCCTACCACCCCCATCCCTCCTCTTTCCTGGGGGTGCTAAGAATCCATGCGCCCACCCCTGGAATGCCCAGGACACAGAGCCACGTGGCGGTGGTCCCTGAATTGCAGCTGGACTCCCCGCGATCAGGATCAGAAGTCTTGCACAACTCCTCTGCCCTTTCAAGGGCAGCTGGCCCCTCACAGTAAATTTACCATAGTACAGTAAAAACATGAACTAAAAATACTAATTCTAATAATGTACAACATAATGTATAATAACTTTCACCCTGCTCGGGTTGTACGGCAGTCTTGTACCTTATGCTGAATAGGACAGGCTCCAGCCCCCCCATGCCGCTGACCAGAAGCAGTGGTTAGAATATGGATGGATGGATAATGTAGAAAATGAATAATTTTGAATCAATGCACTCCAGAGATATTTTTTCAAATGGAGGAGAAATTGAGCTGGATGGTCTGTACAAAAAAAGCTACATGCATTAAATTTGGTGTATCCTCTGTGACAATGTCTGACAGGTGTCAGGGTGACTAGTTCTGAGTCTAGTTTTCTCTTGTAATCTGAAGACAAACAATTCAGGTGCAGCGATGGCCTCAAAGTGCCCCTTATGGTCCATGAAAAGCTTGTGTGTGGGAAAGCACGTGCTGTTTCCTGCAGGGTGCACCCTCCAGGACATCCGGTGTCTCCCAGAATAGCTGGATAAGCGGTTACAGCAAGTGGAGCATTGCGTTGATGGAGAATGGATCCCACACAAGCACAGCTACTGTGCTGACTTTGTGTTGGAAAGCTCTCACCATTTCACAAGGCAAACTAAACTCAGCACAGACCAGCCAGAAGCTCCTCACCGGCTATAATAATAAATAAATGACAGGCAGATTTGCACGCAGTAATGGCCAGCATGGAAATGTAAAACCTGCTTTAGTTATGCTCTCTGTGGCATTAAGAATTTGTTTATTGCTTATTAGGAGCTCTTTCCTTTTTCATCAGAGCTTTGATAGCGACTATTATGCCAACTGCCTGCAGACTCAAAGTATGGATGGCAGAAGTGCGGCAAATCATAGCTATGTCTCCGAATGCGTCGGTGGCATCCGAGATGAATCGACATCATGCACGGTGTGTGTGGCGGCCACCTGCCATGAGGGGCTCTATGGCCAGCTTCTAAAATGAGCTTAATGAGCCCATGTAAAACACAATCAGGTCAGTGACGACAAGCCTGCCGCTTCTCTGTGTCTCTGATTGGCCATGAAAGGAGATGGCCAGACTATTAATTTATTTATGACTGCTTTATTAGGCGAAAAAAAACCCGCTAGTAACAGGTTTCGGTGTTCTCATGGGCAAAAAATCTACAACCACTTTGTTTTTATATTTTGTAAAGATAGTGATACTGCCTATGAGAGCAGTGTTTCCCAATCCACTCCTTGGGGACCCTCAGATAGTCCATGTTTTTGCTCCCTCCCAGCTCCTGGTAGCAAAAATGTGGATTGTCTGACAGGGAGCTGGGAGGGAGCAAAAACATGGACCGACTATGAGTCCCCAAGGACCAGATTGGGAAACACTGCTATAGAGAGTCTGAAGAATTATACAGACCCAGTTTGCACTTCCTAATAATTCCATTCAGGTTTGATTTGGCAACTTTGCTAGAGTATAAACAAGCTGAAGTGGACGACAATAAGCATAATTCAAGGTGAGAGGTTTGTTCATAGCCAGGGTACCAGAGCTGGATCTTTCGCAGAACAAATTTATGGAAGCTGACAAGCAATTTCAGAGCCTGGGGTGAAATTATGGACTTCTTCCCACAAGGAAGGAATCTGTGCATGGCATCTACAGCTTACAGCCCCCGACTCCCACAATCAGTACAGTTTGTTTTTAATCAGCGACAGCAGCATGAGAAAATGGAATAAGGCGACGTGCTCGAATCAGAGGCGTAGACAATTGAGGCAGATGGATCGGGCAATTAAAGCGAAACTAACTGGGAAATTAGCCGGCTTTGTTTGTGCCGCTGTATAGGCTTGGAAAAGAATATGGGGACGCTCCTTTTGTTTCATGGGTGCAGTAAACAACACATAGGAGGCCAGCTAAAGGATGCCAAGCTCCTCAGCTGGTCACTTGCGGGCATTCTTTACCCCACTCCGTTCCGATTACTTGAATTGTCCGTTTAACAGAATTCCTGCTGGGAGCATGAGGGGTGCGACGGCATTGGGAGGCGAAGCCAAGCACAGGCTGGTCAATATAATTTTTAGGGGGTGTCCACACTGTATCCATTCTCTTCTATAGACCCCCCAGAAAATAACACATATTTCATTTTTTATTATTTTGATGTGGAGGGGCAACGGGGGGGGGGGCACCTCTTACTACGAACAAACCTTAGATCCACCCCTGCACTTGAATGAGCACACCACCGCGTTTCTGCTCAACGTGTGGGGCTGTTCGCTATCCAGTTGGCTTCCTTTAAATGCACATAACAAGGGGGGGGGAGGGTTAGTCAAAAGGCGATAGTTAAGGCCAAACCAAATATGACTTACAGGAACCCCACTGATCACATCTAACTAGATTAGACCATGGGATTTTGGCACAATAAGCAAACTTTTCACCGAACTGTACCTGGAATACCCTGGATATTCACTCTCAGGTCTCCCACACAAACAACAGAAATACCCAGATTTACTATCCATTACGCAATATAAATATATCACCAAGCAGATATAAATATTGACGACATACATTTAAACATAAAAAGCAGTCGCTCAGCAAGTATTTGCTGTGTTGAACTCAGTATGCTTTATCAGGGGACCCAAGATGGGCAGATCCCAAAAATACTGGCAGACCTTGACTAATGAGGAGAAATTATGCAAAAAGCCCGTTTGTACCTGGGCGTCCTTTGGTGGCGGGCACAGATGTCGCCTGCTCTATGGGATCTGGAACTTGCGTCATCACGGCAGGCCCTCAGAGAGGCGCAGAAACGGGTAGCCAGGCAGGAAACAGCAGAGGGCGTTTTGGGATATGTACGGAAGTGTGCTGGGGTGCTGGGGGATGGAGGGCGAGTGGACAGATGCTGTTTGTTTAACACACCCAAAGGAAGACGCACCATTGTACGTCATTCCGAAGGGTGCAGCCAGCGTGCTGGTCTCACACAGACACACACATACACAAACACACGTTTGTGTTCATATCTTGGTGGCAACCTTAACCCCTACGCATGATAACCTTAACCCCGACCCAGCCCTAAACTTAACCATACGTAACCAAACAAAATTAAAAATGTTTATTTTTTTGATTGAAGTCATTGATTTTTATAAAAGTTTCCCTTGTGGGGAGCAAAAAAATGGTTTTATCACTTTTCTGGGGACATTTACTCCACACATTGTAATATATAAATACCACCCCCCCCCCCCACACACACACACACCAATGTACATTAAGGCAAAAAGGTGTGAAGGTGTGTGATCAATGCTCTCATGTGAACTATTTAGCTAAGTGATTAAATCCTATAACCTTCAACACAAATTCAGCTATTTACTGTAATGGTTTCCACTATAGCTTAACGTTTATCAGAGGATCTTTAATTTCACACACTTCACAGGCCATACGCAAAAGCATACCAACCATCACCCTATCTGAGAATTATCTTAATCCAATTGTCTGCCTCCGGAGTGCTCATTGATCCTCGTTTGGACACTCGTATCTCCTTGCTTAACCTGACTCACAAAGTTTACCCATCGATTCTCCCTCTCAGAAAGGAGAAGCCCAAATGCATGCCAGCATGCAATTCACACCATGCCGCAGTACACTGTTATTCTCTCTCGGCTGACGTTTAACTGAAGTGAAATTCTGTACTATTTACAGCTTGTCTTTTTTGATATAAACCCAACACAGAAAACCAGGTAATACTTTACTTGAGGGGACACAAGTAATGTAGTATTATGCTATTACTCATGGATTAATTAACCACAAACCAAGTGTTAGTTACAAACTGATGTCATGTTTATCATTAATGAGTTGTTACACATCTTTTATCTTAAGCAAGTACTATATTTGTTACTATATCTGTTAATTCTGCAATCCTTTGCGAATCACTGAAGGAACTACTGTAGGAATAAATAATGAATAACACAAGTTAAATACTGATCTCATATGTGATCATAGTTGTATGAATTGTGACACATCATCTGTCCCAAATAATTACTATATTTGTTACTATATCTGTTACTTCCACTGAAGGAACTACTAAGGCACTATTGAAGAACAAGAAATGAATAACAAGTGAAACAATGATGTCATGCTTGTTCATCATTATCTTTTATCTTAAGCAGCAACTATACTTGTTCATGATTTGTACTTCAGTAGTAATCGAGTTACTACTAAGTATCTGTGTACTCTGAAATAAAGTTTTACCGCATATGTAGAGTAAAGAGTGTATTTTCAGTAACACAGAGAAATCATTTTTGACACAGTGGAGATCATTTTGGTTCATCATTAAGTCAAAGAAGCTAGCCATGAGTTAAGCAAGTGTCGCACTCGTATTGCACCTAACCAGCTAATAAACTGTGAATAACCCATCAGTTAGGTGGGCACCGTCTTCAGGCTATCATCAAAATAACGCGTGGAAAACAAATTAAATATTTGTGACGAGCTGAAGCTGGCTGCTTTGCCTCAATCCTTCTGGTAGCAGCCAAAGTTAGCACGGCTCATTGACAATCAGCAGAAAAAGCTGCCACCTCAACCCGTCTTTGGTGCGGTGTGAATTAGAGGTGGATTCAGGCCACAGTTCCAAGCAGGAGCCGGAAACTCACAACGGAGGCGGGGGGGGGGCACATATTGGCACTTTCAGAATAGAAGAAAATCTGGCAACCACCCATTCCCTAGAGAGGTGTGTTACAATATGCAGTGTGACCCCCACTAACCAACCGTACTACTGCTGGCACTGTGTGATTCAAACAAACAGAGAGGGGTGGAGGTGATGCCCGGAACGATGAATAATATCTCTCTTGAAATTCATAGGTATTTGCAGGATGTTTATGGGCCTTGTGTAGCCTTGCATGTGGCTCATGGGAGTTTTACTTATACAAAAATGTTCTGAGGGCAGAAAGAAAAATAATCGGATCAGACATCTGATTGGTTGGTCCCGCCTCCTCTAGTTGCTTGGACCCACCTCCTCTACAATCTGATTGGTTATCTCCCTGAACCAATCATTTTTCATTCTGCCCTCACAACATTTTAGTGTAAGTAAAACTCCTGTGAGCTTAGATGTGTTATGGGCTTCTAGAGATGAATAAACACTTATATCAAGAGGGCACTCTATCAGGTACACTGGCTTGTTAACAAACAACCTCCAAGCAATGAACCATGCAACTGAAATGGAACATATATAGTTTGCAGACAGGGTCAAGAGGCTTAGTTACTGTGTGGCTAAGAATTAGAATGGCTAAGATGTGTGATCTAAGACATTTTAAATGTGGTATGATTGTTGGTGCTAGACAGTGGTGAATCCTGCATAAACCGTGTCTAGAGTTTACAGAGAATGGTGTGATACAAAAAAGCATCAGTCAGTGGCAGTTCCATGGGCAAAGATGCCTTGTAAAAGTAAGAAATCAGGGAAGAATGACCAGACTCAGATTAAAGCTAAAAGGAAGACCTAAAGTGCAACAATGACAGCTCAGTACAACAGTGGTGTGCAGAAAGGCATCTCAGATTGCACAACTTGTTAACCCTTGGAACAGTTCTGAGACAAAAGTGGGTCATACCTGGTACTATGCAAAGGCTACCTAATAAAGTAGCTACTGAGTGGAGATTAAGGACGTGCTCACACTTGGCCTGGTTGCCTTGTACCATGCCCGAAAACAATTGTCCACCCTCCACACTCCTCCTCTGTTCTGCACTCACATTGCACTTAAGGTTTTGGGCCGGACTACGCTTTCGTCATTACTGTGCACCTTTTTGCGTGGAAGAAACATAGGAAGAGAAGCACTGTCACACAGCACAATGACGCTCATGATTAATGCCCTTATTTTGTTTGGAGTTGCACTGGGCACGATGACACACGACCCTCTTATAGATTTATCGAGCATGCAACACAGCGATTTCTATTTAATCGTGCTGCAAGTATAGGAAGATCGTCCTGTATCTTATCAAATCTGTTAGACTTCTCTGTGTGTTGCATCCAGTTGTTCCTGGATACTCTTGTCAGCTCAGCAAATTTCCAGCAAACACATTTCAAGCGATCCCTTTGCCGCCATTTCTGTTGATGATGAATGTTTGTGGCTGCATCTGTACAGTCTACCTAATCAGTTTCTTCCAGGTCCAGCTCATGTATAGTGTACATGTGCACATGCTTGTGCCAGTCGCATCAATGATGTCATGTCTCTGTTTTGTGCTCAGGCACGGTTAGTTAGGACCGGATTGGGACACACTGACTTAGGGGAAAACAGAAAAGACACTTAGCAGCAAACCCTGCAGACAGGGAGACAACTTTTGATGTTGTGCTGAGTAGAAGACTTCAAAGCTTATCTAAAGACCTCAAAAGTACATAACCCAGCTCAGCGCAGTTTGTTATGTGCGAGGAATAGATAAAGGCCAAAATCCTTTGAATTGAAGGGCTGGAGACTCTTTTTTGTTGGGAACTTGAGAAAAGGAGAATTATTTTGATTAAAAATGAAGTGTGCCCTTTAATCCTCATTTTTAGGTGGCATGTGGCTGGAATCTCAAAAAATACTTTAAATAATATTCAAGAAGACAACCATTTATTCATTTTGGGGTCATGATGAGCCAGCAGCTGAACCCAGGCGACATAGGGCACAAGACAAATATACATTTCAAGTTAATAAGGATTCCTTGCTATGGTAATAACACCATGTTGGTTGATTGGTATCTAAGTTGACTGTGTTTGCACAGTATCCCCATAATGTCTCACAACAAGACCTTCACATCATTTCAGCCAATTAAACCAATTTTTTTTGACAGGCAATCACTAGTCTTCTTCTGCTGAACAAGACTTCCTGCAGAGGGGGGAGAAGTCAGCAGTCGAGTAATAGCAGTTCGAATTAAATGACCTTTACAACAATACACTTTAATTAGCTGCGCCCTTTGGTTCATTTGGTGGGATTCTGCCAAATCAGAGATGAACTTATTGCATAGATACAGCTTCTGGGTTTGGAAACCAAAGTATACAAGGCAATGCTGTTTTTCATCCATCCATCCATCCATCAATCCATCCATCCATCCATCTTCTATACCTGCTTGTCCTATGCAGGGTAACAGGGATCCGAAACCTACCCTGAAAGCTACAGGCACAAAACATGGACTAACTCAGGACAGGGCACCAACCCATAGCAGGCAATGCTGTTTTAAGAGAGGATAGTATTTTGAAGACATGAACAGTTTCATCTCCCCAACTTTGTACTGAAACTTGGAGATAGATGACACTACACAGTATGTGTTTGGTGTAAATTTGATGTAATTTTAAGCCACTTACAGACAAATTAAGCAGTAACATATTTATCCACACTGCCCTTAGAGTTAGTTATTAATAATGGCCAAACAAACAAGCAGGCAGTATTGTTTCCAAATCTCATCCAGATATTGTGAATATTTCTCCAAGGAGTTTGTGGAAGAGGAAGTCAAGATATCGCCCCGAACATGACCCTAAATTTTACAGCTCATTTCCAAATCGACCTGAAGAAAAAGTTGACTTCTGTTGCCTCTCTTTCGTGTCTTGAGTTTCCGAACAGTCACCTTGACTGCCTGAAGACCTGCCTGACGCATAAACTACATTGGACCCACATGCGTTCCAGGTATTTCTGGGTTAAAAGCAGAAGTGTGAATCACAGAAGGTGGGCCAATAAAAGCCATGTTGCCTGATGCCTGATTCGCCGCTTTTAGAATAAGCGCAAGTTTTTCTGGCACATTTTCCACAGCTTTATTTTTAAAACTTTCACTTAGGGAAGAAGCGCCTTCACGCTGATTCAAGCATCTTCAGGCAGTGTCACAGTCATCGCTGCTTATAGGGAGGGGGGCGGTGTTTACGAGGTGCCGTGGACGTCACCCACTTGCCTCCGAAGTGAGGCGAGGTGAGGCAAGGCGAGGCGAGGCTGACGTTGGTCTTGGTCAGGACCCATCTGTGCCTCGGTGTGCCGCTTGCCGCCGGAAACTTTGTAAAAGTTTCCCCAGCGCTCTAATTTTCTCAGGCTTATAATTAGACGGAAAAACGCAGGATGCTGTGCACATTGTGCCCTCTGACACCTGAGAGGCGGCTCTGGGCAACGTAAACGAGCCTGTTAATTACTGGCTGTCGATCTAGGAGAGTGCACTGTCGCCGCTGCCCCCTGGCTGAGAGAGCTGGCAGTGAGCACAAAGTGTTCCAACAACACCCTCCAGGAAGACAGGGTGATGTTGTGGGCGGAGACGTCCCAATACAGCCTGAGCTTAAGCCCCCATCACAAGAAACTTTCCCCAGAGGAAGCCAGGGTAACTTGGTGGGTGGGGTTTGCCTGGTAAGCCTGAACCAACACAGCCAACCCCCCCCACCCCAACTAAAGCTAAACTGAAGTCTCCATTTCAACACCCCCCAGGAAACTGAAGTGAAGCTTCTATTCCAACAACAATTATACATCAGGGTGACATAAGGGTGACATAAGGGTTATAAGTCCACTTCTCTCAGAATGCCTTTTCCTGCCTCATGCATTATTAATTTTAACTGTTTTTTCTGTTTTCTAAATTACTTATATTGTGCTGTTAAACTACATAAATAAACTCACTTAAGCCACCTTCCCATATCAAACCCAGCTGGGCACTGCTCAGCACGTATAAAGTGTCGAATATAATTCTTGCGGTTATTGTGGCGACTCTCCTCTCTCTTTGCCACACAGCCTCTCCTGGATATATTGAAAATAAATTGCATGCTCTTTTTAAAATGCCTGCGCTTTTCATGAGGTGTCATGGAAACAATGCAATGGAGATGATAACATGAAACACCCCACGTAACACCTGACAGCCCGGTGTTATTTCGGCCTGCTAATTGATGCTCACCCCCCCTTATCTCTTGCTTAGAGTCTGCGCCAGTGCAAAATGCTGATTGTTTTTGTCCATTTCTTCTCAAGAACTTTATACATATGGTGTGATACTGCTCTCAGACAGTGCTCTCTGCTCTCTGACAGCACAATGTGAAACAGAGCTTAGTAATTATGTTAATATTTGATTCACAGGATAACTGCAAGTCTACAAATCATTCTATCACAAAACAGTCTGGCATTTTAAGTAATGAGCTCCACAAAAATGGCAGATCATTATATTTCGCTTGATTCAAGCTAAGTTACATGATGATGCAAAATGCATTTCTTGGCAAATTGATCAAAATATATTATTTATTTATCATTTCTGAATCTTATTAGTATATGAATTAAACTTCTTGGATTCATTTGTACATACTAAGCCTTTGTAAGAGATACCCGAATGCCGTTACAACACACACAACTGACTGAGTATCAGGCATCATGGCAGACGCGATTGGGCTGTCAGGAGTTCACCAGCTGCAGACAATGTGGATAGTGAGGTATATTATTGTTCTCCGATAAGTGGCTCGTACCCCGGCTCAGGACTGCAAGCCCAGCTGGTTCCACACAGATGGATCAGTATACCGCAGAACGCATTTGGTCTCCCTGCATGACGAGGGATCCGAGGGTGAAGCAGAAGAAAGTGTTTCTCTCTGCCCCGGGGTGAAGGCTTTTCAGGTAGAGCTGGCAGGATAAAATCCTTCTGACACCCGGTGTTTGGATTTGTGCTGAAGACGGGGGAGGCAGCGGATTGTGGAAAAACTCCAGGAGTGGAGCCCAGTCACGGTGAAATCAGAGGTGTGTCTTAGGAAAGCAGAAAAGCCATACAGAGAGGACAGGCAAATACATTTGTATTTGCTTGCTGTTGACTGCAACATCTTGGCATGCGTAATCAGGGGAAAAGTGCAATTCTGTTTCTTTCTGAGCAGACAAACACATCAGCCCAGGCCCCCAGAGGTTTAGGGGCAAAATCCAGAAGTGATAACAGCTAATTCAAGCTGACAGAATAATGCTCTTCTTGTAAGGTTTCAGAAGGAAGTTCCCTTTGAATGTAGAATGGTGCTTTATTAACATGTCTGAACTAGTAAAGGATGCAGAGCTGGACAGACTCGCAGTAAGCAGGGATTAAAACTTGTGACCAGCAGGCAGCAGGTTCAAAGGGAGACATGTTAGCCGATAAAACAAATTTCACGCTTTCAGATGAAAATTCTTTTTATAACCTCAAAAGCTCACTTTGTCTTAAGCTTCATAACAAAGGAACCTAATTAAAAGATGAAAGGATGCATTTATAAACAAGATGAACCAGGAAATGTCAGGAGAAACTCTATAGTTACATGTACTTTTCAAGTCTGTTCATTACAGCAGTGTCACCGGTGTGTAGAAATTCACTTGTGAATTACTTACATGCTATTCCAGGCTCGCCAGTTACCCAAACACACAAACAAGCAAATCACACCATTTGTTTTCATTTGATCTGGACGGCCTTGTTCATTCATCCTGAAAAACATGAGTCATGAATCAGTTGGCTCTAAGTCCATAATTATACGTAAGGCACAACAGCCGCAGTGATTTTTTGTGGGGTTTCCCCCATGCTAATCCGCATGGATTAATGGACCTTCATCTTATTTATTGTCTATGAGGGTGACATAGATGCATCATGTAGTCCTGCCTGCACACATGGTCTATAACACACTAAGCAATGAATTAGCAATGGAATCTGGTGGGAATTCTACAGTAAAAGACTCCCCAAGGCCAGATTGTGGGAGGGGGCGGGGGTGGGAGGTTCTGCTGTTCATTAGAAATCAGTGAGGCAAAGACTCCATCAGAGCTCAGAGCCATCAAACGGGCCAGTTGCCTACCAAATGACCTCTGCAGAGAGAAGAGAAACGAAACAGATCAGCCGGAACCCTGCTGCTTCAGAGCAGATCAGAAAAACAAACACACAACAGCAGACAAAACCAGCCTTGTGTTTCGTCTTGCTCGGCGATAAACAGAGCAGAGTGTTTTCTGTGACAACGTGGTGAATCAAATACTGGGAAACCCAAGGGTGCTAAAAACAGAGACTAAATATATTTAATCATGTGGTCGAGTTATTGCTTTGGGGTCAACATGTTAAAAATATATACTAATGAGTAGGGTCCACCTTGCCGACCTGCCTAGATCCGGTCGTTGTGAACTCTTCCTGCGTGTGCTTGAAATATGCAGTAATAAATTCAGCTGCAGGACTAAGTGGGATAGTCAAGCAGGAGGGAATGAAATGAATTATTCCTGAAGGAAAGTTTTCTTTAAAAAAAAAAATGCAAAGAAGTGCAAAGTGCAAAAAAAGATCATTTACTCAGCAAATGGCGACCAGTTTGTTCATTTACATGGTGGATTCATTTAGTAATGCAAGACCATAATTAAAATGTATTTATGCTGATAATATAAAATTTTAACAATTAGTTCTACTGATAAACTTAGTGTTTACAAAGCTATATTCAGCAGCTGTCACATATGAAATTGTGTTACTTTACCTGGTTTTTTATATATTTTATATGTATGGTTTGCAATTTGCTTCAAGCATTTCTAAATATATTCACTGCACACTGTTCTGGATCTACATACTTAACCAGGGGCAGCATGAGACCTTTCCCAAAATGTCATATGTTACATTAAGCACATGGATCATGCATTTCTAAGGTGTCAGGGAATAGGACCAAACCATGTGACCTTGAATCCTTGAAGGTCACACTGAAACAACGACAGAGAACAGCTCCACTGGCATAGACTGAACCAAGGTATGAAACATGAAAATCGTGCATCCTTTTATTCATTTCTGATAACAAGAAACTTGGGGGGGGGGGCAACGGGGACAATACGGAGCACTTTCTCAAACATCACCACTTTCTAAAACCCAATAATGGCACAGCTGTGTAACAGCATTCTGGTTCCTCCTGCCTTCAGCCAGAAAATTCTACATAAAGAAAAGGAATAGGAACTCACACGGCGATTAAAAAAAGGCAGAAGAGGTCACAGCTGCACGCTATCGGGAGCACGTTGCACGATCCCCTATCTGTCTCCGTCTCATTGCCAAAGCTGCACTGCCATCGATCGACACGTTCGGCTGCTCTCTGACGCTCAAGCGACCACAGGACGGCAGGGACACGCCTTGCTGAGGCTGCATGAAAAACATTGATCGCATTTCAGTCCGTGAGAGTCTGTGAAGTACGTTGAAATATTCACACTGTTAGTATTTTATTGTATTATTAAACACAGTGACATTTAGTGTGTTATATAATATCACTGGGATTTGTCTTTGATTGATGTTTCACCCAGATGAGATACAAAGTATGCTGGTAGGTAGGTACTTTATTGGTCCCTCAGGAAGTACAAAAGCCAGACCTCTGGACCAGTCTCAACCAGGGCCAGAACAGGAGGTTTAGCAGGATGGTTTAGAGACACCAAAAAATATTCATTGTTGCAATAGGTGGAGCTTAGGGGGTGATGATGTCATAAGGGGGCAGGGCTCTGCCTATTGTACCAATAAATATTATTTTGACACCATTTTAAAGAAGCCTAATTCCTTTGGATTGTGGGGACCTGAAACATACAAGTGGACACAAGGAAAGTAGGCAAACGACCTGGGCAGCAGTCAAGTTCACAGTCCTGGAGGTGTGAGGTCACCGAGTTATCCGCTGAGTCACCATGTCACCGGCACATCAGATCATGATGGTTGTAAAAGGAATTAAAGAGCACTTTTTAAAGTCTTGAAGTATCAAGTATCAAAATGACTCTAATAAAGATATCACCAGATTCCAAATGCATTCTCATTTAACTGAAAATACCTACCTATAAAGTTAACTCAAACTAACTCAAAATGAGTTTTCCATATTGGCACAGACTGATATGGTAGCAGTTGGGCCCAGATTCTAAATTCCGTGCAAGCGTGAGTTGAATAGCTCATTTCCATAAACGAGCGTGCCTCCACAAGCTGGCTGGTGCCGTAAGAGGCTCAACAGGACCTCCTTACCACGTTCTCTAGCCTCCTTCGATGTGCTCGCAAGACATCCTTCAACACGCAGGGCACAAATGGCGGAAAGACGGTGCCAGCTACCGTGCAGAAAAAGGCGGCCATTCTTTATCATGGATTCAGGGCCAGACACTGGCAGTGATGACTGATGGAGATCCTGTGAGCTTGCTGCCTTTCTCTGGAACAAAGAGCAGCACCATGTCACAGACTGACATTTTCATTTACCTTTGCACCTGGAGTCCTTAATAATCTTTTTGTGGCAAACCGTTATTTTATTGATGGAATGTGATTGGATGCTGCTTGGGACTTGCGAGATGGACCTCACACTCATAAAAAAATTCCTGTTATGTCTGACAAATTGTAATTAGTGTTGTCTGGGAACTAGAAAGCTATTAATTGCTTACCTGAAATTTAAAGTAAGAAACAATACGTAAATTTCTATATGGTTAGACGTTTCATTTGTGCAGTTTATGTAATTTTCTTTAAGGTCCTCTCAGTCAGTAACATTCCAGTCTGGCTTTATCCAGAATGGTTCCTCCACAGATTTTTAGAAACTTGAATATAGATCAAATAAAATCGTTGTTGTCTTCATGTTAGTCTACAAATATCCATGTGTCCATCCACACTGAGTAGCTTCTGTAAAAGTTCATGTGTAGGCCCACACTCCCCACACTCACGTGTCATTGACATGGTAGCTTCACTAAAAGGAAAGGACACACAGGAGGTGTGACTGTTTCATAAACACACAGAGGGGTAACCATGTAGTTACACACCTTGTAACATGCAGAGGTGAGTTCTGTAACTCACCCCATAACACAGAGATGTATGACAGCTCTATGCCCCAAAAAGTACAGAACCAAAACCACTCTGAAACATTCAAAAACTGAAAACACTTTCAAGAAGCTAGTATTTGATCTATTTCGCCACCCTGCTAGTTCTGGCATAATGTCAGTGCTGGGAGGTAATTTCACTGTAAGAATGGAGGTGGCTTATGAGTAACAACCAGAGCAAGAAAACCAAACCTTTGGAGACAGAAACACCCTTCAGCTGAGTGAAAATTTATGGAGAGCCTCACAAGAGCTCTGTTTATTAAAGAAATATACAAAACAGCAGGGAAAAAGAAAGGATTAAATTGGAAGAATGCGGGTTGGTGTAGCATTCCATCATTAAGGGAGCTGAATAATGCCATCCATCCATCTTTGAAGCACTTATCCCAGTCAGGGTTACGGGGTACCTGGAGCCTGTTCCGGGCAGCATAAAGCGCATGGCTGGGCTACAAACTCAGTCACACAATAGGGGTACCAAACAGGCACCAATTAGCCTTGCTGTATATCTTTGGACTGCGGGGGGAAACCCACATGACACAGGCTAAGCATGCAAACTCCACAGGCACAAAGCAGAGGCAGGATTGGGACACCCGGCACTGGACTTTAGAGTCACCAGGGCTGCCCACTGAGCCAGCATGCTTCCTAGAGCAACACAATTATATTCTATAAATATCTTTTTGCGAAATTCTGCCGCCCCTCAGGTAAGCATATAACCAGGAATTCTATGTCTAAATGATTCAGTGTTGCTGATGCACATCACACTTAGTAGTGTCATTTATCACAGTTTTTATTTTTTTACTCCTTATTCATTGCATTTTATAATGAATTATGTGCCCCCTGTGCATAATGGCCTATGGAGCCAGAATCTGTCCATCAATTACATTCATCTTTGGTTTATTCCTTGAAGCCAAGTTATGTATTACTTAGGCGGTTCACTCATAATACGCAATGCCTGTGAAACTGATGTCTATGAATTTTTTATGCGACTGAATGGGAGATATTAACTGCAACACTCTGAGCTAATCGGTCACATGGAAAAGATGGGCCCACAAACAGAGAAAATGAAATATGCCATACTGCTTGAGATGCCATAAAATGCTGGACAAAATTTCAGCAATTAGGTTGAAGAAGGATGAGCAGAGTACATCGATGAGGAACTGTGCTGGAAAATAAAAATTCTAATTCACTTTCCTCTCTCTAGCTCAAGGAAATCATAAAAATGACTGAAAGTTTGGGAAGAAAATGCAAGATTGCCCAAGGACATTCACAACGCGCTGGCGATCTGTCAGCTCAGCGGGAACAGAGAGAAATTTAAGGCCTAATAAAACAGGCGAATAAATACCCCAGGTCAGAGTGATAAAGATTCTGTTTTAACAGAAACTCACTGCCAGTTCCCTTTGGTTTGACTGGTTCCAGTTTAAAATCCCACAGAAAATCTGGCTCTAAGATGTGTGAGATTTTATTCTGATTGTTAAAGCATGGTAACCAAATTGAATAATCAGTTGTTTATATAAGATATGAAGGCTGTGGACATAATGGTGAAGCACCAGAGTCTCCTCCTTCACCTGAAGTCTGAATAAAGTTTCTCACCTAGCAGTTCAGACCGTTTTGCCTGTCCCCAGACCTGACCCATTTCGCATCACTAAACAGCTCAATGTTTTATAAGACCCGCTCCCAAGTAAACTTCCTGCTTCTTCCTCCCATGGATCTGGTTCCCATTCCAGCCAAGCCGACTCTGACAAAGGGTTAATTTTGACTTAATTTTGCGTAGGATTATATGTTCATATACAATAAACTTCAGCTGTTTTTTTGCATCATTTTATCTAATGTCACTTCCAGATTAAAAACACTGCCCCGTTTCCAAAAAATCTGGGACGCTGTGTAAAATGTAAATGAATGCAATGATTTACAAATCATACAAACCCATATTTAATTGAATGTACAAAAAAAAGACAACATCAAATGTTGAAACTGAGAAATATTATTGGTTTGTGACAAAAACATGCTCAATTTGAATTTGATGCCAGCAACACGATTCAAAAAACCATTGCATTCTGTTTTCATTTACATTTTGCCGTATGTCTTTTGATGGACTGGCATCCTGTTCAGGGTGTACACCAGCTTTCCTGAGACAGGCTGCAGGCCCCACTGCAACTCTGACCAAAATAAACAGTTGAAAGACAGATGAATGGCTGTAAAGATCATTTATATACACTCACCTAAAGGATTATTAGGAACACCTGTTCAATTTCTCATTAATGCAATTATCTAATCAACCAAT
>JAAGVU020000015.1:7609535-7620717 GCA_011763525.2 Mormyrus iriodes | reverse complement strand
AGGCAGTTCTGAAGGCGAAAGGGGGTCAAACACCGTATTAGTATGGTGTTCCTAATAATCCTTTAGGTGAGTGTAAAGTTTGGCACTGCTTACTAAAATTAGCTACGTTTATAAATATTACAAATACCTGCGACTGGGGACAGATAAAATTAACCATAGCTGTGCTTGATAAGGCTTTACTGCATCACACAGTCTTATTAACGTGCCTGGACTTCTGTTCTACCCCTGTCCTTATAAGAACTATGAATTCATGGGCCATTAGTGATTCTTCAGGGCCAATAGCTTCCCCTCCCTCACAGACACAACAAGAGCACCCGGTGAAATCCTTCCATTCATTATTAATAACTGTTATCAGATCACAGCTGGCTGATCTGGAGCTTGTCCCGGGAAACAGAGGCTTTGGGGTGGGGCATGCCCTGGACAGAACATCACTCCATATGGTGAACTGTGCAAATAAAATTATACTCCTAACCAATTTCTGCTAATTAACAGTAGAACATCAGAACATCAGCTAGAAGACAGAAAGGCCACAAAGAACTCAAGCTTCTGTCCCACTCACTGCTTGGTTATCATAGTCTTTGTAAAGTAATTTGGTTAAGGAATTTACCATGGATAAAATGTGGATGTGGACAACTCCACTTTGAATATTCAAGACATTTTACACATGTTCTGACACTGCAGACATCATCTCTCTATGTACAAATATGGAGTGCATAAAAATGTGAACGACTGAAGGTGGCACATTGGTGCAGTTGTCAGCTATATCTTACGAAGCCTGGGGAAGCTTCCAAAGGTAGGTTCCCACCCCCATGAATCTGTACTGAATTAGTTGGTTTGAAGATTTTCTATCATTTTACACTGAATGTTCAAAAAACAGCTTCTTCCAGGATAAACAGATCCTTGAAAAACTGGTCATTTGGAGGCTGGCATGGGGAATTTAATTAAAATTTCAGTTTATAGACTTGGGGTATAAAATGCCTAAAAACATCTTTTCAGCTCTAACAAAGGACTGAGAGAAATGGAAAAGATGGGAAATATAACTTAAAAACCAAACAACTCTTTTGACCACTCCCTATTTCACGCATCATGAGAAAGCCCTTCCTTATGTCATTCATAATTATTTATCATATATAATTACAGATCTCAGATTTCAGGCTTGTCTCCCTACTTCACACATACCACACCTTCCTTCCTGCTTTGAGTGGGATCCCCGGGGTTAAAGACTTAAAATGTAACACAAAATTGGCAGACCCCTATACCTGGCCAGCTTTAGCGAAACAAGTGTGCACACTGTCCTTATTCTCAGTAAGAACCCTCAATGCAAAGACCAGCTGGCTAGAAGAGTTTGTGGCTGGAGCATCATGGGTGAATGCATCAAATGAGGTCCAGTTAAAATGGCTCAAGTGTATGGGAATATGGGACAGAGATCGATTTGCATTTGGAATAGAACGTATCAGCCATGTTTGTTTTCAACAATGTCATCTGGCATGTCCGAGGCACTGAAGTGACTGTCTGTGTACCCTGGAAATTTATGAGTCAAGGTTCGCCTTAGGGAGTGAGAGTACCCCGGGTCATCAAGTGGGGCAGGATTTAAAGTCGCATTCGCTTTAAACTTGACACAGTGTTCAAACATTACCCCAAAAATCTCTTAGAGAAGCGGCATGATGACTCAGTCACGCACTCCCCTCCAAGGCTGGGGGCTTTGAATCCCACACCCACCCCATATTTGCATGTCCTCTTTTCAAGTTTCCTCTTGCAATCCAAAAATATGCATTTAGATGAGTTGGCATCTATTGCTCATACTGTGAAAATGTGTGTCTGCGTGTTCTGCAATGGAATGCCAGGCTGCGCGTAGCGCTTCCTGGGTTGGGCTCCAGGCACAACATGGCCCTGTACTTGGCAGGGGAAGGATGTATAGATGGTATCAATTCTACTTTATTGTGTGTTCTGTAAAAATACATCTGACAAATAAGGATAATAGAATAATGATACTTCATTAATACCTGTGGCAAAGTTCTCTTTTTGCTTGGCCCTATCTTGCTTTCCATAAGAGACACATGCAGGTGAGAGCAAGCTTGGTGATCACAGTGAAGGGCCAGCCACCTTAGAGTGCCCAGCTAGTGGTTAAAGGCCTTGGTCAAGGGCCCATAGGAATGTGACTGTTCTGCTGAAACTGGGCTTGAACTGGCAACCTTTCAACCACAGGCACAAAGGCTTGAGCCACACACCACCCCCAAATAATAAATAAATAAGGAAACTACACAAGAATGAAGCAAAAGGATCATTATAAATGTGAGTTTGTTGGTCAGTCCTGCTCATGCATCTTGTTTGAATGGAGCAATGGTTTAGTCTGTTAATGCCTTTAATTAACCAAAATTAAAGGAAGACTTCAAAGCACCGGTAGCAAAGAGTGTGGGGGCCTCAGTCCGTCCGGATACAACCCTTGGCACTTTTGCATTAACATGTAAAACCAATCTCGTGACACCCCTCCACTGAAGCCCCTTTCACCAGCTCACAGGCCGCAGTCTATAATAAAGTATACAAAATCTCTGCTTGAAGTGAAACATTCAAAAAAACTAATTTGCTTAGTCCTGACTATTGGCAAGCTATGAGAAAACTGACACTCAGAGACGTTCCAATGATTCATGAGAACGACATTACTAAGAACATCAGAGTCATTAAACGTGAGATAGTCGTAGGAAGCAAAGTGCCTAACAGCCAAGTTTAGTTTTTCCTGTTGACTATAGGAGATAAATCTCTGTAAATCCCAATGCAGCACATACAAATACAGGGTCTTTTGCTTCTGCATGTACCTGTGTAAAATTTCCATCGCTAGGTGTGCCTGTGGTCTGGCCTAAGTGATTTTTAAACCAATATTTACGTAAGTATTTGTCTAGACATTGCAATTATTTTTAAAATAAGAAACAATTAAAAAAGGAAACACTTCAAAGATGTTTTAAAGCATAAAAATGAATATGACAGTATATATGCAGTGTTATAAGGAGTAACACTCACCTTTAGATAATCTAGCTACTGTCAGCATGACAGAACCATCTGTCCAGAATCTCAAAGCCATTATTTCTTAAATCATTTTGCTTTTTTTTGCCAATCTCGAAACTGAAGATGAGTGTTATTCCATCAGCCGCGGCACAGTGGTCGCAGACCATTCCCCCAGACCCCCACGGATCATCTGGGTCAGAGGAAAGGCACTCTGTTTTACACAGACCACCGTGAGCCAAACGCACGCCTCGGCGGGAAGCAGATAGTAACGGACGGCTGGGGTAGAGTATACTGCCGCAGCAACCCTGCCTCGCTGTGTGCGGGAGAAGACGAGGCGGGTAACAGCTTTAAAAGTTTCACTGCAGCCAGTTATTGGCTTGACGGGATCTGCCTCATTCTGCTTTTAGGGGCATTGTCTGTCAGGAAGGTACTAATAAATAAAGCTGTGTGGTAGGCAAGGAGGCACAGGAGAATCATGCGTGCAAAAATACCCCTTTTGGGGCATGATTGATTTATGGACCTGGTTTAAAAAGCATAGGAGAAAGGCGACGAAAGGGGCTGAAGATTCAGAGGGAAGCGGTTCTTCCCCCCAAGAAGGTGGTTCCTTTGTGCAGTTGTGTCAGACTCCACAGGGAGGGCATCCTCTGGGCTGTCTAACCAAGTGGGGGGGGGGGGGGGGGGGCAAAATGCATAAGCACTTTGCTTGACTTGGGGCTTCCTCCATGTCCATCCTCCCATCAGGGGCTTTAAGCTGCTTTGGGGAGGAGAATCCCACCCTCCAGGGGCAATTAGTGCCCACCAGCCGCGTCCTGTTTGCGTTCCTCGCAGGTGGTTTCCAGGCCGACCACGAGGAAGTCGTGATTGCTGCAGACAACAAATGCTGCTGTGATTCCTCCTGGTTTTCCATATCACAGTAGTTAATATGCACTCTTTCGTTGGATAGACTCTGATATTCAGTGATCTGTTTATTCTCAAGCAGTATAATTTAATAAAATATAGCCACTTACAGTTTTTGTGAGGTATAAATTATGGTTAAAAAAATGGTTCTTAATGAACATTTCACCCTATTTCAATGTTTCTTTGTTTAGAGGTCTATCATCTGCTTTGATCTTACACATTTTTTTTTTTTTAACCAAAAAGATCAGTTTTGCCTCATTAGTGTGGCTCTGCTTACATTAAGAAAAGCCTCCAGCCTATTCTCTCTGAGATGGCCAGTGGCATTCTGTGTATCCAGCTATCACCAGGCCACCACGATAGAAAGGCAGCCCCCGTCCATTACAGATCAGATTTACGACCCCTTTTCAGAGGAAGTCGCCTCACCTGCAGATGGTACATGACAGTGAAGAATCCCAATGCTAAAGGAACAGTCTGTCGCAGATGAGATAACAGAGAGTAGCTTTAAAAATATTACCTCGGGCCCCTTTGTTATGAATGCAGCAGGGCAGCTGGCCAGCCTCCATTGAGGACAATCAGCTTTGATTATCAGCAGTTAAAGGCTTTCAGTGCTTTGCCTGGCATCTCTTGGAATACATGAAAAGGCTGTTTTGACCGAGGGCTTCTAAAAGCTTGCCTGCAATCTAGCATTATTCCTTCTGTTACTATAATTCTGGGCAGCACAGTTTTGTTTCCTTGCTACTGGTCAGTGGCCACATCATGCTTCCACGGTACTTTGTGAGTCCGCCTCTCTCTGTTTGTTTGGTGTGACAGTCGGCCACATTGTTATTCTGAAATTTCTCGCCCCTGACCTCAGAGTCCTCCTCCCTGTAACCTCTTCTCCAGTCGTCAGATCGATCAGACTGACAGTCTGGTGCCACACTGATCGTGTGCATGCGTGTAATTCTCTGGTCGTTAATGTCCTTTGACGTTTCTTGGCATTTCCTTTGCTGGTCCTCTTTGAACTTGCTTCTGCTTATTACCCCTGACTGTCAAGCCTCAGTTGGTGAGTGGGCTGCTGTGTCAAACTTATGCTTTGTTAGAGCCCTGGGGAGATTCATCCTTGTGGAGAATCAGAAAGTTTCTCTCAAAAGATCCGGTAAAATGCAAGATATCGTTGCTGTCTGATGGAAACAGATTATATCCACTTTTTATGATTGTGACTTTTTATCATGGATGGAATACACCCATTTTCCTTTGTCTACTGACAGCGTTTGACAGCTAATTGACCAATGAAAAGATGCTTTATGAAGTCATCTATTTAACTACTGTTTATGTTTGTACTACTTAACATTTGTATTCATGATGGTGATTTGTATGAATGACCTTATATTGTTAATTTTAACAGCTAGCTAACTAACATCATTAACTTCGAACATAAAGCGAGATTAGATTGCATTTTGTTGACACTCACAAATCTGCCTCATTGACAACAGTCCACGTAAGTAAGTTAAATTGATGTAAGTCAATTTAAAACATTAAATCATTCGCTAATGGCTGTGAATGTAAAGTTAGACTTCTATTTGTGGTGCTAAGGGTGTCTCATTATATTTTGTTTAAGTTTATTTTGCAAAATAGTTTCTGAAAAAAAAAATCACGCTCCTGAAATAATGGATTTTTGGAGATGTTTTTTTTTTACGTGTTTTTCATTGGACAGCAACGATATAAATGTGGACAAGTCTTCTTCATCCGGTGGAATGAATTCAAGGTAGCAGGGCTTGACCTTTGCAGTCCCCTCATTAATGACAGCCTGGAAGGATACAATGAACCTTTTGCCAAAGCCTTAACTGGTTTTCACTCGTGTGGTATATGCCTGGCCATTCCATCTAGACCCCTGAGGTCAATTCACCCGCTGGCAGCCAATGAGATTTTATTTATACTCTCTCAGAGAGATGCCAATGAATCAGTCATAGTCCATGAATACCCCCAAGGACAAGCGGCAAACAATTTTTGTGAGTTGTTGTTTTATATACACATTCCTTTGGGCAATTGTTGAGCCAGACTGCTGTGTTACCTGATAAAAAAAAGATCATTCAGACAATAGACATTAATACTCGTTAAGGGGACAAATTAATTGCATTAATCAGCCATTGCTACGAGTGAGACGATGTGCAGAGCTGGTGACTGATATCTGCACTGGGGATGAACTTTGGTGCGATGGCTGTGGGTGCAAACTCCTCAGTCTTGTCACAAGAGATAGAAGCTGAGCTCCGCCTCTGCTTCTCCACAGAAATGGGAGCGACTGATGCCGGCTGAGGTTAGCGACACTGTTGCTCCCATTGCCTGTGGCTAAGGGGAGTGATCATCTGAACCACAGATATTGTCATGTAATTAAAGGTATTCTCTGCTCATAGCCATCCGCGAAGCATAAAAAAGAAAGAAGCTGATTAATGAGTGGATTTCGATGGTTACATATCTTGTTAGTGAAAACTGACAGCTTCCAGTAGGGAGTCTCAAAGGGCATGAGGTGTGACACTTATATCCCTTCAAAAAGTGTTTCTCCGTTTATGGTTCTGTGTCCCTGCCTCATTTTAATTTGCTGAGATCCTTGGCTGGAAAAAGGATCCTCCCTCTGTATGCTCCCGGCTCGCCCCTGCCGCAGACCCCGACCCGGCGGGCTTGCAGTTGCACCACTGTGTCGCTTCTCCTTGGCCTGTCCATGTGAGCCAACGGGTTTGCCGTGGCCCCATGCAATTTCACGGTGCTCAAGATGTTCCCTCGATTCCCATTAATCATCGCATTAACAAAACAGCTTAAACGAGGCATGATGAGTCAACAGATCCTGGCACGTGACAGTGTTTCCCTCCGAGTGATAATCCTGTTGAATAACTATCCCTCTCGACAGCAGGCCGAAATAAGACGCTGGGTTTGGGAGGTAGTCTTGGCCTAGGACAGCATGTTTGGTAATCTGAGGCTGAGGTCCACACCCCAGTTGGTTGGCCGTGTCTTTTTTTGGTGCAGGGTGAGTCTAAGAATAGGGAAGGCTGCTCTCTGAGCTGGGGTGGGGGGGCTAAGGATGGTGGTGGTAATGGCTGAGGTACAACGGTACATGACAATGTGAATACAAGCCTGCCCCTCAACCCCGCCAAGAAGACAACAGTATCGATACAGAGTCTCCCTGCAGGAGTGTATAGATGTGCAAATCATTCCAAATCATTCTTCCGCAGTTAAGGCTGCCTGTGACAGATGAATATGTGGATGTACCTAAAGTACCCTAATCCTATACATCAGTGTTTCTCAGCCCAGTCCTCGGGGACCTCCAGATAGTCCACATTTTTGTTCTCTCCTAGCTTCCAACACATCTATACCTGGTATTCAATGCTCTTGATTAGCTGAGTGCTGGGAAGGAGCAAAAATGTGGACTATCTGAGGGTCCCCGAGGACTGGGTTGGGAAACACTGGTATACATATTAAGACTTTATTATTATTATTATTACTGATGCTACTAGATTCTGCCACAGACAAAATGATAATAGTTAATAACTGTAGTGTCCAATCTCGATAATAGAGCCTAAGGTTGACGCTTTGCTCTCTCCCATCCAATGTGTTGAAAAATAAATAAATAAATAAAAGGGAAGAAATACGCATAACCACTCGCTTAACTTGAAACTATTTCGTAAATTAAATAATACAACGGTATATACAAAGTTTTCCGTGTAGCAAAGGATTTTGAAGTACTTCGAAAATCAAATAGAGACAGAGGTCAAAAGACTGCGGCTCCATCTTCCACTGACTAACTCATTAATGACTTCTTCTCTCACGTGACGCTCTTAAAGGTACAAACCTTAACTTAATAATCTGATATATTACTGTAAATGATAATTACAAAATAATCTCCATCAGCAACATAAGACCCATTATACTTTCAATCCATAAACCTAAGTCAATATCCAACTCAAATTATCACAAATATATTTTAGGCTCCTACATTAACAGCCCCTAATTGTTATCAAGATGCTTGAAACAATTACTAAAAACATAAACTTAAACTGAAGGAGCCTACCAGTTGCACTAAACTTAACAGATATCTGAATGTCACTTTCAACTAAATAATGTCTTTGCCTTCTTTCTTCTTCTCTAACTTCACCTTGTCCTCAACAAGGACTTGCTTCAGAACAGTCCATCAGCCGTCTTCTGCTTCCTGAAGCAAACAGAGCTTTGTTATCGGTCGACAAAGCTCATTAGTCTTGGTCTTGACCCAGACTTGCCGAATAAGGCCTTTCCTGTCAGACAGAGTCTCTATTATCCGTCCAAGAGGCCAGGAATTTCTCGGGGAGGTGTCATCCACAATCAGCACCACATCGTCGACCCTTAAGTTCCTTCCTGCAATGCAGCATCTTTGACGTTCTTGAAGCTGCATGAGATGTTCTTTACACCAACGCTTCCAGAAGACATCTGAGAGGTACTGTACTTGTCTCCATCTGCGACTAGCATACTGATCATTCCCGTCGAACACTCCCGGTGGTAAATTATGCTTGACCCTTTTGCTGACAGTGTTTTTCAATCTTGCTAGCGTTCCATTTTCTGATCGATTTCTTGAACTCACTATCGGCTGATGTGAAATTGGTTCCATTATCAAAATACATCTCCTTCACTTGCCCCCTTCGGGCAAGAAATCTTCGAACTGCATTAATGCACGCATTTGTATCAAGCAAAGATGCAACTTTCAAATGTACAGCTTGTACTGCAAGACACATAAAGATGACGCCATACCTCTTCATTTGAACTCTCCCTCACTTCACGAGGATTGGGCTGAAATAGTCCACACCTACTCGAGTAAACGGTGGATCATCTGGAAGGACTCTGCACTTCGGTAGATCAGCCATAAGCTGTTTCCTGCAGGCCCGTGCAGTCGTCTACATGTGGTGCACTTAGAAAGAATTTGTCTGATGGCACCGCTTGCCCCTGGAACCCAAAAACGCTGATGGAGCTCAGCCAACATATGATTCCTTCCAGCATGTCCTGTAGTTTCGTGTATGTCTCTCAATATTACATTTGTGACATACAAATCCTTTGGCAGTATGGCTGGCTGCTTCCAACTCTCAGGCATCACTGCTCGACTCAGCTTTACCCTTTTCATCCATCGTACTTAGCTCCTTTCTCTTTGTTTTCAGTTCCAACAGCATCTCTTTCCACCTAAGAAACCAGGCAATGGCACGTTTTAGCTTCATCCAGGATGAATAATAGTTCATCATCCGGTCCATGGAATCTTGGGGCTCCTTTACTTGTATGGCGTGTACTTTGGTGACTCGTTTGACCTCAGGGTCGTCAACGTATAACATTCCAGGATCTGGATTCTTCGGCCATTCATTTTCTGAGTAGAGCAAGAATTTTGGTCCAGAAAGCCAACTGCTATTTTTTAAGAAGGCTTCAACAGTCTGTCCTCTTGAGACATAGTCTGCAGGATTAAGAGTCGTATTAACATATCTCCACTGTGAAATGTGAGAATGTTTCAGAACTGTTGATATTCTATTAGCCACGAAGGTATTAAATCTGGAGCTTTCACTTCTCAGGTACTTAAGTACAGCTGTGCTATCGGTCCAAAAGATTGAGTCATGAAGCTTCAGATCAAGCCCTTTTTAATTCCATTCTTGGAATTGTTGGTGCCTTTAGTGGCACCACCTTAGCCTTTGCTAACATCAAGGTAGATTGGGTTTGGCTGCTTTCATTGCATAACAGCAAGTAGTTTGCTGTTCCATACGCATCCTCACTCGCATCTGCAAAGTGATACAGCTGTGCAAAGATTGGCGGATCAAATCCGCTCGTCTTGATGCATCTGACTCCAAAACTGTCAAGTTGTCGCAAACCTGAGACACACTCTTTCCATCTCTGTATGACTTCATTTGGCAAGTCCTCATCCCAGCTGTATTTTTCTCGGCAAAGGTCTTGCAGGATTCTCTTAGCTGGTAAGAGTACAGGAGCGAGGAAGCCCAATGGGTCAAAGATAGAACCGACAAGAGAAAGTAGCCCTCTCCTAGTCAATGGTCGATCCTTAAGACTAATCTTAAATTTGAACTGATCAGACTCGGCACACCATTGGATTCCCAATGCTCTCTCCACCAGGTAAGCTGTCTTGATCCAAAGCCAAATCTTGAAATCTTTGTGCTCTTTCATCATCAGAAAATAAATTGAGCAGTTTTCGACTGTTACTTGACCACTTCGTCAGCCGAAAACCTCCCTTCGCCAACGTACTCTTCAAGTCGGAGCAAAGAGCAATGGCTGAATCTTTATCTGTAACTGAGTTGAGACAGTCATCAACCAAAAAAATTCCTCTTGACTGTTTTGGCAGCTTCTTGACTAAATTCAATTGCAAAATCTGTTGCGCATTTTTGCAGAGCAAAAACTTGCAACACTGGGCGATGATGTTGCGCCAAAAATGTGGACCACCATTTTATATTCAACAAGTTCTTCCTGGTAGTTCCGACCAGGCCACCATAGGAACCTCAAGAGATCTGTGTCTTCGTCCCGAACCCTGACCTGGTGGAACATAGCTTCCACATCTGCCATGATGGCCACAGCATCGTGTCGGAACCACATGAGGACCCCCACCAGCGAACATGTTAAGTCTAGACCTTGCAAGAGTTTTTGATATAATGATGCTCCTTGGTAGCTCGCTGCACAATCAAAAACAACACGTAGTTTCTGCTTGACAGAATGTTGGACACCATGGTGAGGCAGATACCACGTCCTTCCATCTGGTGGTGCAGGCTGGCTCTTATCAAGCTTCACCGCATAACTCTTTTGAAGAACGTCATCCATGAATGCAACATACTCCGTCTGAAATTTGACATCTCTCATGAACCTTTTCCGTAAATTCAGTGCACGTTGTTCAGCAACAGATCTATTGTTTGGCAGGCACAGTGACTTGTTTTTCACCGGAAGGCAAATACTGTAATGACCGTCAAAAAGTCTTGATGATTGAGACGCCAGGGCCATGAACAGGTGGTCGTCCTTATACATTTTGAATTCTTTGTCTTGTTCTGCATCAGGGAAGTCTTACTTAAACTGCAGATGCCAGATGTCCTCTAGCATTGCTACAGAAATTCGATTCGCAGCTACTTCAGTTCGCTTCCTTGTTTCTGTGCCACATCTACCTCAGAGTGGACCGTTCACCGTCAAGCCCAAGAATGTTTTTACGGCATATGACAACTTGAAGCGGCTCCATAGCCCTTTCCTATGAGCAATCCAACCTTACACTCAACGGTGGGAAAATGAACTCCCTTCAGGTGAGGCCAGTTATCAATATCCC
>JAAGVU020000015.1:7593008-7603034 GCA_011763525.2 Mormyrus iriodes | reverse complement strand
GACTCTACATAGAACAGGGCTCCCCAACTGGTGTACTATGGTACGCATGCAGACCGAAATACAGTTTAATCCCAGCCACACATCCACATCACCAATATGATAACCACCCACCTTCAATCCGCTGGGCAATTTTTTCTGGACTTTGGCTCTATGTTCTTGATATAATTTGGCCCTCAGGGGAAAAAAAATTTGGGTCCCCTGATATACAGCATAAAAAAATTCAGACACAATACAATTAACTATAGGTATATCATAATAATATCATAGTTTCCCCGATAGTTACTAAATACAGGTAGACAGAAAGGCAGATGAGACTTAACAATGGGAACCTTTTTATAAATGACTGCATACTATTTACCATTCAAATTTTGAATAACTATGAGCTCAGTCGTAAGCATGAATACAGTTTATTCAGCTATTCTTCTGGTCGTATTTAAACGTTTTCCTCTGTGACAGGAGAAGACATCGTGTCAACTATGATTTGGAGCTTGGCAGTAATATCGAGTGACTCCATATTACACTGAGGGGACCTCATATGTGGCCCTTGGCGGGATCTTTTTATTGCACGCAGACTGCGTATTTATTTAGCCAAAAATAGCCTTCCTACCTGATGAATTACTGATGCATTACTCTTCTTGAAGAAATGGTGAATGCCGTACGCTGACAAGGCTTCCTCAGCTCCCAGGCAGCACAGCCAGGTTTCCGACAGAAACACATTCAAATTCAGTAAGCGGTACTGAAAATGTATAGGGGGTGGACGTACGCGACATTTAAAACGTTTCAAATCTTTTTACTGGGATTCATTTGGGTGAATAATGGTCCGGTAACGCGAACAGAACCTGTCGAGTTAAAATAAATAAGCGGCGGCCGCGGTAGTGTAACACCTGAACCCCATTAGTGCCCTTGTCTCGCTTGCTCTAGCGCGCGCTCGCGGTGATCGCGCGCTAAATGTGGCTGCAGTCTCTGCCGGGCCAAAGCGGCCAGCTTCAAACGGCAGACTCTCGGTTTATTGTTTGCAGAGTGGAGCACGTCGGAAGGGGATGAACCCCGTGAGCCGAGGCTATTTCAACAGTCTCTTTATTTACCAAAAAGAAAGAGGGATTGGGATGAAAAGAGGAATTTGTCTTTGACAGGCACACTCCTGTTCATGCCAGGCTGTGGGTCACAAATGGAAAGAATCTGTTCAACAAAATACAATTTTTTTAGGGTTTTAAAAGGGATTTCATTTTTATTTTATGCACATGTAGAGGATTCCCAAGTCTTAGCCAAATGCATCCTTATAGCTCCAATACACTGAATCTCTGAGATCTGAGTTTCCATGTTTTTGTGTGTGGGTGTACGTGGGTGGGGGGTAAAATCACATGCATACACAATACGTCTATTAGCCAGCACAGAACAATGATGGGGTTTGTTTGCACAAGAGCTGTATGGTTTAATGTTTTATGTTCTGTTCCAAATCATCTGTGACTATTCAGATAAAGAGAAGGGGAGAAACACATCTGGGTTGCTGTTTGGGGTGGGCAAGTATCCTAAAACAGCACGTATACAATTAAAATTTCACTTGAATGTGGCACCCTCTACAATCCATAATCTCTGTTATTACCTGGATCCGCCTTCATATTTATATATTTATATATTACTATAATTTAATTTCTTGAAACAGAGGAGATGAGAGGATAGCTTAGGAAACAAATAGAGTGGCCTTATTCACATGACCATGTAATCGCAGTGACTGATCTTTTGCTATACATCCTCTCTGTTTTAATCCATTTCCAGTAAACTTTGTGTTAAGTTGCACTAGACAGACACTGATGATCACTGGCCAGTAACAAGTAATCAAAGCCTTCCCAAGCTGTTTTCCTACACTGTGGAGTTTTATGCCCCTCCCACCCTGTTTCTGCCAATCACATGGGCTTTTTTAGACAGAAGTTTTGACATTCCGTGCTTCCTTATTCTCTGGGTGCTGCTGGGCCAAGACTTCAAACATACTTTTTATAGCACGAGAACGAGGGTGGGTATCAAGGACTCACACAGGGGAGGGGGCGCAGACCTAGAAATTGTGAAAATTAGAATGGATTCTGTGATAGATGCTTCAAAAAGAGCATAACCCTGTTTATTTTAATACTAAATGCTCATTAAACTAGATCTGGGGAACAGAGCCACCAGTCTTTTATACTATAAAATTAAGGAACACATCCATCAAAGTATGAAACGAAAATGATTTTAAGTGGCAAATCTTTAGCGCCTGGTGGCTATGCATTATTATATTTATGGTTATGAAACAAAGCATTCTGTAGTGGTGCAATTAAAAAAAATCATGAAAATGTTCATTAATCAGAAATCACCATGGTAAATGATATTCAGTTTGGCTAGCCACTATGAGTGTAGTGATTTGAGTTACTGTGTGTTCCATTCTGTTTCTGTGTGATTTCTATGCTTGAATCCCTGACGCCTTTCTCTGGGCGCTCTGTCCCCGGTGGGCTGAGCTCTGTAAAAATTTTAGGGCAACTTGCGCGAGGTGTAAAGAATCGGAGACAAGCAGTGTATACAAACAGCAAGAAACAAAACTGGCGTAATAATACAGGGGAGCATCTTTTACAGATTCTACTTATTTTTGTTAGACTACAGAATATGTTGAAAAATATCATGTTCATTTATTATACAGGATATCTGGGGGTCTGGAAGCGTGTTTCCCACCCAGCTGGTGCGGAGAGCGGTAAAAACTTTAATCTACGACCGACAGGTTGGAAAAGCAGCACATTATAATTTTATGGTGTTAAGTAATGTAGGATCTAATGCGTAATATAAAGATCAATTTTGCCTGTATATAGTAATATTATTTAATAATAATAAATTACTTTCATTTATTTGCACAGACCGTTTACATTTGAGTTTCTTTTATGTTAAGCAGATCGTGTGTTTTTATTACCCTTGAGCGAGAGCTTACAGGTCCTGTGTGGAAACTCATTAAGCATACACTCATCAAAAAATAGGTGAATCTTTAACGGGTTGGCACTACCGCCTGCAGGGAGCACATAGGTATGGATTTCAATATGTCCACATGACAACAACAGTAATATAACCATGAAACTTTAATCGGTGCCAATGTTGAATATTCAATATGATTTTATAATGCGCCTCTATAGCGTGGCTGTGGGGTTTGTGTATATGACGTTTACCAAATGTAACCTCACCGTGTTCATTATTCCTACAGTACTATTCTAAATATTTAAGATACATGTCAGTGTTTGCACCGTAATGAACGCCTAGGATGAAAACAACAATAACTTCACTCACAATGAATGTTATTATGTGGGTTAAGTCACCGAAACGAGGCGGAGACAGCGAGTACGATCGGTCAGGTTCTGAACGGGGCTTTCGACGTACACATTCACCTAATCAAAAGGGCGGATCTTCTGCATTTGGGCTCCACCATAGTATGCAGCTCCCTCATTGAATATCCTATATCTTGCGCTACTATACTAGTGTCATCTCCGTATCTCCATATGCCTTCTCGGTGTATGAGGCAGGGGGTATCCACGTTCATTTCATGTAGGTCCGGACGAATATATAACACATGTTTAGTCGACAGTCAATGAACATCAGCGAGTTATTGAGGTTTTTGACGATATGTTCCTCTCCGCGTACAAGTTATCGGGCTACCAGGGCAATGCACAGAGGGGCAGCGTCGCTTTAAATGCCCAAGGACGAAACGAGGTGAGCGCGTACTGCAGGAGCGCGTCTCATCCTGTATGAACGGCTGCTGCTTTAAACCCAACTCGCCGACAGCCGCACATATACGTTGCCCTGAAAGAATTCCAGCATACAAATGATCCGCTACCATAATCAAAGCCTAATGACTCCATATTACAGCGTAACCTGCAAAGAAGCTTTCGCCCTTACCCAAGCACAACTCAGCAGCGATTTCTTCCGGAAAGAAACGGTTCAGAGCAGAACAGAAATAATGCATAAACAAAGACCATCTTGAACACAGATTAATTATGGACACGCCGTGATTGTTTACTTGGGTGTGTTTGAAAGGGAAATTCCGTTGCAGGGAATGGGAGGGAGTTAGGGCATGAATAATTGATTGTCTTCTTTTGTGTCAGGACGTGGGACGTTTCAGAAGGTATAACTCCATGTGATTCAGTGAGTTCGTTTGTCGGCAGTTGCAGCTCCTTTTCCCAAACACTCACACTGCGAGGGGGAAGGAGGAGGACGACCTCTAGGCTGGGGAAAAAAACAGGGATGCGCGGAGTCAGGTGCTAAAATAGCCAGTGAACTTCATTTTGGAGGGCAAAACGTCTTAGTACATACACAGGACGCCACGACAGGTAATCATTTTCTTTGCTATGCGGAAAATCGTGTTTTGTCTTTGCTTTTGATTGTGGGACGACACGGGGGAGCTGTCCATTAGATGGTGCTGAAATGTGACAACGAACAAATAAGGGCTGATTTCGCACTTACGGTGAAGGCACATTACAAATGGGTTTCCGCTAACGGAGAGAGGTACTGGGAAAGTAATGAGGAATAATACTTTTAATACTAAAGCACTGTTGCACTGATAAAATCATCCATGTCTCACAAATATGTGCCTGACACCAAACGTAAGCATGGGAAATCACGTTTCTTTTAACTGGATTGTGGAAATGTTTCACATTGGATGGGGATTATAAGGCTCCGGAAGTCGATTACTGCGTTTTTCCCTCGTGTTAAACTCTAGGAAAACTTGAGATCTTTTGGCGAACAAAAAGACACCTCCGATCAGTTAATCAATGAAATATTGGACTTAAACGCAGCTGTCCTTTAAGTGACAAGGTGGGACATTTAAAGCGTCAGTTTTCAGTGCTCTCAAGAACCGGTATCACGATAGACAGAGTTAAAATCTACTTCCACTAACATTGGACTTTTTAATACCACCGTCCTGTCCAAATGGATCCACACAAGTGATCGCTGAAAATGGAAACTAGCTGAAACATATTAGCGCAAACAATCAACTAATATATCGCAAAATAAGTATTTGACTTTTTAAAATATCTGAGACGTTGACCTTGGGATAACACTGACACCAAAATCACATTATGACTTGGCAGATTATAGGTGTAAAAATTATTCTAAGATCATTTCATTTATTTTGCTATTAATAATAGCCGCAGCTCCTTCCATCGGCGAATGTCAATGAGGAGTAGGAATATGATTAGAAGTTTATATCAGACTGCAATTGGTTCGCTGTCGCCGATGCCTATTTATATGTCCTTAATGTGGTTTTTAGGTCTGGCATCCACGGGCTGTTTCTTCTCTTCCACCTGAATGTAAGATAGGAAAGCAAGTGAAGGCAGGAATTTCAAGCCATCGCCATGGAATTTGTTATGAAGCAAGCGTTGGGAGGTAAGTCACGGAAGCGTACTTGTATAATCGGAAACGTCAGGATCGAAGATGAATAATATGGACGTCCGAAAGTGAAAAAAACCTTGTGCTAAACGGATTTCCCCGGCATAGTTTAGCTCAACATAAAGCGTTTTCCTTACATAAGCCCCCCTGAATCATGTACATAAACAGGATTTTACCTCTTCTTTACTTGTCCGTCCTTGATACCTTCGGTCGTTTCGCATGAACATTCATCATGTTATGCGAAATCAAAGCATTATACTATTTTCGCCATTGAAATACACATTCCATAACTAACGTTTTCTTACCGAGCGATTTCACTTAAAACTGAATTTAATCAGGCATGATTGTTGCTGGTATTTTAACGTTTAGTGGGATTTGATAAACTTATCCTGTGTGTCTAGGTTTGCGATCCGGTTATTTCTTAGTTAAGGAACGTCATCTGGAAATAGACAACTGGATATATTAAACATAAACACTAGTTTTTAAAATACGTATTAATGAGCAAAACAATGATTTGCTAAATACTACGATATGAGTGGGTGTGTAACCCAACTTCAGTCTACGTATCGCATTCAGATCAGTAAGGCGTGGCGCTGGCACAGTGACTGCGCACTTTGAAGAACCAGAAGTTCTTGGTGGAGCACTTAAGAAAAAAGATGTTCAGTTAATCCATCTTTAATCCGGTTTCTTGATTTAAAATATACATTGCTGGTATTTAAGAGCAGGCATGCAAATCCTCCAGTCCAACACATAGTTACCTAAACATGACGTTGACCTATTATCTTAGATTACTTAGACAGATAACTTAGATTATTCAGGTCAGTAGGTGTCTGCCTGCCATAAGCTGTGTTATACCATGGCATTTTTATCCACAAGCACTTGGGAAGAGTGAATCGATGGTTTTCTCACAAGCTGAGCTCACGCTCAGCTATTTGCCTGTCATCCTATCACACCACAATGACATTATTTCCACCTGAAGGATGCACAAAAGAGTGCGTTTAAAAGGCCAGCAGCCCGCATTGGGAAATCATGCCCCAGCTCTGTGTAGAGGCTGCCGTCCCTGCAGAAAAGGCACAGCCTTCCTCTGCCTCTGATCCATAATGACTGGCCCATCAGCATCAGCATTCAGAACCTGCCACTCCATCTTAATTGAAGCTGACAGCCAAGCCTTGTGACAAGATGGATACCCAAGTAGGGTATTGCTAAAAAAATACCCAGCAAAGAACCGATTGTGTTTAGTTAAATAAGGCAGCTCGTCAGGGTCTCTGGTCTGCCCTGTGATCCCATGGATGAAGACAATAATTAAAGTCCAGCAAAGTCTGTGCAGGAAGGGTTTCACCGTCATGGGAACCGAGCTCCTCTGAACCCTTCATTCATGGCTGCCTTGACTTTGTGGTCTACATTTTTCTTTCTTACATTGCAAGGGTCATTTGGGAGAATAGTGTTCTGCCGAGCAGGCTGTGAAGTCAGTGGGGTCTCCCCTACGTTTTTGCAGGGTGCTGCATGCCTTGTCAGTAGCCAATCACGTAAGCGACAGCCCAGGAGGTGGTCTCTCTGAGCAAAAGAGCTACCGCGTTACCTCACAGCATAACAGGCATATCAAAACATCATTAAAGATACATGTACACAGCATTCTGCTTTCATCCCTGTGTACTGCTGGGCTTTCAAGTTAAACACTTCTGATACTCATTCCTGGATTTCAGCATGCAATTATTCAGTCTTAGAGTCACTACGCCACCCTGGGAACCTTTTTTCAGATTACTGAACCCCAGACTCAGCTTAAATGACAACTGATCAGGGATGATGCATGGGATACAGATCGATGACAAAAAAGATCTCCCCCATGGCACCACTGAGAGGTGGGGGGTGATTGATTTTTGTCTTTGGACCTCCTGTTTGATGTCCAGCTCTAAGAACTACTCCCTCACCCTCCGTCTACAAACAGTCTAGCAAATTCCCCTCCCAGTGTAGATGTTCTCTGCTAAGGCGATGCCAGACACTCTGAACTCTGAAAACTCATCATTCAGTGTGTAAAAGGTGTCACCACAGTTCTGTCCGCGTGACAAATTTATTTTTGCACCCAAGGCACTCTACCTCCACCCTGCTTCGATTCCCTCCTCCAGAGAAACATTCCATCCATTGCGGAAGTCTCACCGGAGCAGAAGGACCCTTCGCTCACCGCCTGACTGGCCGGTTTACCTTTCCACCATATCACGGAGACGATGCAGCACCGTTTTATGATTTTCCCAGCATGCCACACTAACAGCATGGACCTGGGGTCTACCTGTAACTCCAGGAGTCCTAGACTCATGCTTGATGTGAGCGCTGACCTAGAAACGGTTAAGGTATTTCTGCTGAAGCGATGCGATGTGCGAGGAATGGAGAGAGCATGAGAATTAGAGTGCAGAGATCAATATGATGCCATAAGATGGTGCATGTGTGTGGGGTGGGGGGTGGGGGATGGGGTGGGGGGTGAAGCACATGCTTCCTTGGGAGGCACAGTGAAGTCGGTAACCTTTTAATCACTATTTTAAATGTTTCCTCTGCTGGATATGTACCGCAGCCTTCTGTTTGTTGCTGCAGGGCACGATTAGCACACAGGCAGTGAGCAGTG
The DNA here is from genome assembly GCA_011763525.2 of Mormyrus iriodes. Taxonomy (NCBI): domain Eukaryota; kingdom Metazoa; phylum Chordata; class Actinopteri; order Osteoglossiformes; family Mormyridae; genus Mormyrus; species Mormyrus iriodes. The sequence goes on along the minus strand of JAAGVU020000015.1, from coordinate 7,595,029 downwards.
GCTGAAGACGGAGTGGGGGGGGGTGTGGGCAATTAAGTGTTAAAACAGAGGTACAGTCAAAGGCTCGTTTTGGGTAAGCAGTGTATCTCTCTCTCGCTCTCTCTCTCTCTCTCTCTCTCACACGCACACACACACGCGAACAACGACATGTGGTGAGACCTTCATGCTCTCCTCGTACAGCGTGAGAAACAGACACCAGGAAATCTCCAGCAGACGCTGTATCCCGTCCGGGTGGAGGTCGAACATCCACCTGGCTGATTGAGATTTTGAACCCTGCTCCCATGTAAGGGTGAGACGTGAATGGCATTGTAGGGTTTCCTCCTATATTGGAAAATGCTAATGTGAGTTGTGGCCCATTTAAAGGCCGCAAGGGCGCACACACACCCTCACACACAGGCTCTTATCGCACATTAGGTAATTGTGTAGAACTTCAGCCCTGGATCGGTGCTGCGAAGCAGTGAGTCACTCACAGAGCCTGGGTGTTCATACCCACGCTCTCCGCTAGGTTAGCGTACAGCCGAGTGTTCTCTCTGCCCGAGAGAGAGCTAACGGGGATTTTTGTGCAACCACGGGGGCCTCATGCTAGCCGTTTCCTTCAAAACTGCAATCTGACATCAGACACCCACAGAGCATGAGAGGAACGCAAACCCTGCTGGCTCTCTGCGACTCAACCTTCACGCTGGTCCTGAATCAGCACCATGCATATAGGCCGGTGCTTATCAATCAGCTGCATATTGTGTGTCGACGCTGGGGCGGCCTCATTTTCGAAAAATGCATTAAAATCTTAAAATTATGCCTTTTAATTCCATCCCAAGTGAACGTCACCAACAAGATTTTTGGAATAATGTCAGTTTCCACTAGATTGTGGGTGAGGGCTTTCCAGAGGATTAATTCTGTCTTGGGGACATTTTTGTTCATCAAGCCAGTTCACGCCACACACACCAGGAAAGGCCATGTTGCATGGCATGAGTGACTCTCCATTTAAGGCTCAGAAACCCCCCCCCCCCGAAATATTAGTCTGAGCAGGAGTCTGAGTCAATCACACTCTCATAGTCGCTAATTCGTTTTTCAAGGGGTCAAATTATTAAGCGGCACAAGGTTGGAAGGCTGAGAAGTGGGAGAAATTCTGACAGTCATAGGAACACCATTGACACTTTTTGTATATCAGGAGCCTGGACCAAGGTCTCTGTGCAGTGACACTGACATCACTAGGAGGCTGAATTGAGGTCACTGGGCTGACTTGGCGGGTGGTGGCTGCTGGGTTTCTACTCGTTGTATCTGGGCAGGAAGGCCAGCTTTGTGTAATCCTTACTCCCCATGAGCCAATAGCAGAAGAGAACATCATAAGACCCGTGGAAACAGCTGACTGACAGTCATCATGTATCCCAGAAGGCGGTGGTTCACCTGTATGACACCTGTGAGCAGCTTTGTACCAGAATCTGACCTTCAGTACAGATGCCAAGCATGATTTTTCAGTCTCAGGTTTGAAGGGCAGGAGTAGCAGCCGATAAACCCATGACCCAGAAGCCGGGTTGACATTGGTCATGGACTCATATAAAGTAGCTACAACTAGGACGATGGTCAATGAACTTTCAGGTCCAGGTGAAGATCTTTGCAGCCAGGCTGGTTGACTTAAAGGGAATGTTCACCCTCCAATCTCTCCGATTTCACAGCAGTTTAAATGCTGATCCGAATCACAGCGCACTCGACATCTAACAATAACCAGATGGTACCCTGCCTAAGCTTGAGAGTCTGTTGTGCCTGTCTTTGGACAATTTTTCACTAATTTAAATGTGCTTGACATTTCATTAGATTAGCATGATTACTGTCTACGGCCACGTCACGTTACCACTAACCCAACTGCAAGTAGCACTTCAGGAAATGGGAGTCGGAATAGAGACGAAGTGATAGTTGGGGGGGGGGGGGGGGGGGGGGTGGGAAATTGGTGGGGGGGGGGGCGGAGCCAGGGTTTAATTAAGGCTAAACCTCTTGGGGGGGGCCAAACCGGCGAAAGGGTGGCC
>JAAGVU020000015.1:7556658-7592908 GCA_011763525.2 Mormyrus iriodes | reverse complement strand
AAGGGGGGGGGGGAGGGGGGGGGTGGAGGGGGGGGGGGGGGGGGGGGGGGGGGGGGGCGGGGGGGTGCTGGCAAATTGGTGACGGGGATGTCAGAGCCAGGCTTTAATCATGACTATACGTCTGTAGTGGGACCAACTAGGCTAAAGGTTAGCCATACATCAATAGGTGGGTCCATGCTTCTTCTCCTGTATCTACAGCCTCCTCCTTTCAGCTGGCATTTGAGATTAAACCCTCCTACGCACCTCATGGAAAGCAAATCAGTTTTTTTTTCTGTAACAAACACAGTTCGGAAAGATAAAATTGTTACTTGTTGGGTACGCCAGAATGTTTCTTTGGGGAGTAACACCTTTTTCAGTGAAGCTTTCTCTGTCATGCACATTGGCTGGGTGATTTGAAAAAAATTATTTAAAAAAATGGTTCTGGTAAATGGAAAACGCCTAGATGAGTCGTCTGAAGAACTACTAGTGCATTCAGTTGTCTGTCCTAGAGACACATTATAGCATGTGCATCAGGTTCAGAATAGAATCTAGACGCCAAAAATTGGAAGCTGTAAGGGGAAATGAAAAGTACTCAATTACAAATACACAAATAACAGAGAACAAGGAATGTATTGTACGTATTTCCTGATCTGAGAGTACATTTTGCTGCATTATTCATATTTGTCCTAAATCAAACACTGACTGGTGTTTATAAGTAAACAGCAAACTGAGACACAACTGAATGTGTTTACAAAATTTGCCTGAAAATCTTTGACTGGTTTGATTAAATTGTGGTGTGTAATTCAAAGGCATGACGATCATCACATAGTCTCACATTATATATTTTATATAGTGCCTGGCCAAAAAACAGTCGCACACTTTTAATATTTCGTTGGAACGCTTTTAGCTTTAATTATGGTGCACATTCGTCAATGCATTGTTTCCATGTGCTTATGCAACATCTCAACATTTTTTTCATCCCGATCTGTGTTCATTTCTCATCAAGATCTTGTATTGATGATAGGTGAGTTGAACCACTCCATAAAGTCTTCCTTTGCACATCTCAAAGGCTTTCAATGGGGTTAAGGTCAAGACTCTGCGGTGGCCAATTCATGTGTGAGAATGATTCTTTATGCTCCCTGAACCACTCTTAGACAATTCGAGCCCGATGAATCTTGGCATTATCGTCCTGGATTATGCTCATGCCATTAGGAAAGAAAAAAATCCATTGATGGGATAACCTGGCCATTCGGTAGATTCAGGTACTCAGCTGACTTTATTGCTGCATAATGCTGCTGAGCTGTAATAACGATCCAACCATTGCCTCTTAGGTACTTGCTGATTTAAATTGAAATGATGACTTTTTTTGGCCAGGCAGTGCATAATACCGTATATGCTGTACTATAAGGTAGCCATTAGTGCCAAATAGGTCAGTACTGCATTCTGTATGAGAATACGAAGGATAGGAATGCATGGTTTTGAGTGATCAGCTGCAGCCTCGCACTATGGCTAGTTGCACTAATTAACCAATACATGACTCTGCAGTAGTGAAGCTGCAGAGACGTGTGCCTGAAATTGCATTAGGGCATGAGGATCAGCCACACAAAGGAGCCGCTGAACATGAGTGTGTAGTTTTTGTGGTGCTGCAGGCGCAGATGGGAGGAGTCAAAGCCAAGCAAGGTCGGCAAGGCGACAAGCTTCGTTAGGTGACCTCCGATCTCCTCTCCCCTCCGCTAGGTGGGAGCCACGGCGTCGCCCAGGAGGGGACATGTGTCATCCGCTGGCACGGCTTCTAGCACTCTCGGTTGGCACCAATTTAAGCTGACCCCCCCACCCCCTTGCACACCCCCACTCAGGTGGCCGTGCCATGCCCTGCCCTGCCCCCACTGCTGCCTCCATCTCCATCAAGGCCAAGGCCAAGAGTCACACATTTTTTTCACATGATACTGTCACAGACAGGGAATCTTTTTTGTTATTACAATAGACATTTACACAAAAGTTGATATTTTATGGGGGGGGGGCAGGGGGATTGACTAAGGGGCCTGGGGGGGCTTGGTTAGTTAAACTCAAAAGATCTTTGTTCCAGTGCAACTTAACAAAAATGGAAATTAGCTTCTCATGCAGGATTTCTCGCTTGACCAGAGAGATGCTTTTCTTACGACCTCATATTGGTGGTTCATATAATCACATGGACCTGTGTGCATGGGCTTGGTGGCTTAGAGGGTGATACTCTTGTGTCACATCTCCAGGATTATGGGTTTAGAATCCCACCCCCACACTGTGTGGGTGGAGTTTGCATGTTCTCCACACGTTGCACGGGTTTCTTCCAGGTCTCTGACTTCCACCTGCAGTTCAAAAACGTACAGATAGCCTAACTGGGGAATGCGACACATAAGCATAAGGCGAAATTAACAGCGAGAGATGGACAACTAAGTAACATTGAGAGAAAACATTACAATTTTTTTTCAACTTGAAAGTTGAAATAGAAAAGGTATCCCAGGAACTCCAAAGCTTAGGTGTCATCACACTGAATGACCCTGCCATTTGTGGAAGAGGCAGGGGACCATGAGAAGGATTGACCCAGATGACCTGAGTGTACAGACTGGGGTGAATGGGTTCAAGTTTCAAGTTTAATTGTCACATATGTTTTGAGGAACATAATGAAATTCTATTGCTACAGTTGCAAGGTACAACAAACAGCAGCACAGTACAAGACAAGACAGTGCAAGATAATATAGCGTAATACAAGAATGAGTAAACAAATAAATATTTGCAAGGGGACCACAATATAAAATGGCAATAGTATAGAAAATATAAAAGTAAACAAATATGAATAGCAGAAGTGGAATTTTAAAAGTGGCAATATAATACAATGGGGGGGGGGGGGGTTAGCAACCTGATGGAAAGTAGCTGCCTGTGAATTGGGTGGGTCTGGTGGTAAGGAGCCAGTACCGGACTTCTGTAGCTGAGCAAGCAGAGCGGTGTACTGACTATGCAAAGGTTGTAGGTTCAAATTTCTATGAGCGCACATATAAAAATGTAACATTTCTCTCTACTGCACTTTGCTTTGGATAAAAGCGTTGAATTAAATGTTAAATGGGACTGCTTTTATGGAGGAGCTCAGACAGATGGCCTATGGAGGGACTAGACCATGAAGAGCTTTCACGATAACGAGGAGCAATTTTTACTAATGTGGAATGAAGCTGGTAACCAGTGCAGATTATAAAGGACGGGAGAGCAGAGTGTTTATTTTGTGTGTGAACCTGACCTGCAAAATCTTGAACATACTGTAGTCAAAGCCAGTGTGCTGCCCCAGGCAAGCTTTACTGTCGGTGTAACCCCCTACCTTCAGCGATTGTCTAAGCCAGTGTCTCTCAAAGATGGCGTCCTATGAGGCTGCCTATGTCGTCTATGTCTAGAGCAATTTTTGGAAGACAGACGAATAAACAGGGCATTTCAGGACTTCAAATTATAAACGAGTCACTTATATAATAAGACAGGGCCCAAAACTGGACCATGGGGGACACCTTATACGAGAGAAACCTCTGTAGATTGTGAGGTAAGAGGTAAACCAGGAGAGAGGCCTGCCATCTGAAAGGTGGTGCTGTATCAGACGCACAGCTAAGATCAAGAAGGGCTTCACAATCAGAAGCAAAGAGAAGATCATTAGCAACCCAAAGGAGCGCTGTCTCAGAGCTACAAAGAGAGGGAATGTGAAAGTCTTATAAAGGTTACAGGAAACTAAATGGGTCTGAAGTTCAGGGGAAACAACCTTCTCTAAAATTTTAGCCATAAAATGGAGACTCGGGATTAGTCTGTAACCAAATAAGATTGAAATAATTTTTTTTGAGAATGAGGGTGACTGCAACGATTTTTAGATGTAATGGAACGAGGCTTTGGTTAACTAGGTGTAAAACTGGAGGCTGAAAAAATCTGATAAAGTTTCAAGAGGTATGGTGAAGGCTGGGTCTAATTGGCAAGAAGATGAGTGAGATTTCAAGATAGAGGAAGAATTATAGAAGGAAATCAGGAGAAAGTGTAACCAGGGACAGGAATAAATCCAGAACAGGGAGATGGGGGTGTAATGATGGGGAAAGACAATGGTAGATGGCATGTACTTTATTTTGAAGGAAATGGATAAATGAATCACATGGCTCATTTGCAGGGGAGTTTGTTAGTGGAAGAAATATGTGCCTTAGGTCTACAATTCACATTATTAATAAGAGAGTGATTGTGGGGTGAGTGGTCAGCCTTAAGGGTAGTGCTATATATACCCAAGTGTCAACAGTAAGACCAGATTTCTTATAGAGTTGCTCAAGGCATCACCTAATTACTTTCATGGTTCAAAGCTAAGTAGCCTCACACGGTGAGGAGTAAGAGGAACGTCCAATTATAGTTTTAATGGGAGTTTGTTCATCTAGGACTTGAGAAATAACATAAGTATATAGAGCAATATATACCTATATAAGTATGTAGAAGTTTATAACTGGACAGGGAAGTTTTAAAAGACCCAAGAACCAGGGGCAATGAATGGAAGCAGAAAAATAGATTAGATTTAAAATTTCAGTTTCATGCAAGTATAGACAGGAATTCATCAGCGGTAACACGGTGAGTATCAACATGCGTATTAAAATCACCAAGCAGTATAACAGCAGATGACATGGCACAGGTAAGAGTGAGTAATCCATTAAGCTTCATTAAGCCTTGGAGGCCAGTACATTAATAAAACAAGCAGTGAAAACTGGCCAATGACTGACAAATGCCAAGGATGTAGATGGTAACATCATGCTAGTCAGTGACCATTGTTAAGTTGTCATGGCGAACAGCAGCCAGGTCACCCCCTGAGTCATTGGGTATTTGCATGTTGAGTCTCTTGTGAATAATTTAATCACTGGGGTGTGTAGCTTTGTCCATCATTGAACGATAGTATAAATCTTGATTGTAGAGTAGTACTGCATTTTTTTTCAGTTACTGTAGTCTGTGGCTGATGACAAGGATTTGCGTATAATTGACCTGGCAGATGAGATAGTGGGAACAGTGGGAGGAGGCGCCACCTGACAATTCCAAGTGCCTTGCCCAGTCCATAATCCAAATGGGGGTATAAATTCAAGGCCCGAATTTGTGACAACAGATACTCATTGATCATCTCGCATTAGGCTCGTAGAAAGAGGGAAAGTGGTGATGCGGAAAACTCCATCTCTGCCAGCAGGTGTAGAGTTAGTGACGAGCAACTGGAACAGAAATAGACAGTGTCAGGCCAGAACAGCATGGAAACAGGAACCTCCGATCTCTAGCAGTAGGGGTGATAATCTAACTTTGGATGCAGGCAATTAGAAAATAGAAAGTCAGTCAAATAACTTATAGATTGGAGTGGTGCACAATGGTATTAATTCAAAGACAGAAAAAAATTCAACTGCTTCTGAAAGGATCACTATAGATTTAGGCTGATATGGTCATCACTGTTTTGAGCATCCAGCAAAAAAATCAGACTGACATAAGATTACATTTGCATCTGCAGTGAGTGTAATCTATTATAAAAATGTCGATGAAGACCGTGCCGTACGCACTAATGTGAAGTCATCCATCGACTGATGAAATGAACCGATCTACGGTGGTTATGACGAAACGCAGAACGGTGATTGGAAGTAATCTGTCTATATGGTCGCCTTGAGTCAGCATCGACATGGAGACATGACATCATCAACATGACAACATACAGTACTGATGAAAGGGGCCATAATGTTAGGTTCACTGCGGTGGCCCTATACACTGCCCATTCACCATAACACCATATGACATAGCGTCTGGGATGTAGTAAAGTAAATATAAAGTAGCTAGACTTGGTGGGGGATTAAAAATCGGCCCTGAACTTTGGGGTCCCCTGTGGTGAATTTTGCCGAGCTGGGGGGGTTGCCTATATTGACTTTTGTCAAGCAATACATTTTGCCAGCCCACATACTCATCAGCCCACTAGGAAAAAGCCCAGTATGCCAGATGGCCAGTCCAGCCCTGGTGTCTACCATGCGGGGCGTTCCCCGGCCTAGCAGATACTGCCCAGCCCTGTGGTCACCTCACTTCCACTATAAATCCAGTCACACACACACACACACACACACACACACACCTCTTAGTTTGGCAGGTGGTTTTAGTAGAAACTCTTTGTACATATATTTTATGGCTAAGGAGACATCTACAAGTTTCCTGCTGTGCCATTCCAATCAGCCAACATTTTAAAAAGTGAACGGTCACTTCTTTACCCTCAGTGCTGTGGACAGATATATTATCCTTTTCATAATACGGTTCACATTTCGGACAGGTGGAATGGGGCTATTACTGTACACTGTAGGGTAGAAAACTCACCTCTAGGTGAGATGACAAAGGTCTAATACAGACCATCTCTCACAGCAGGGGGAAGGTTACCTCATCTTGCAGCTTCTATAAATGGCTGTACGTGAAAACAAGGACACCAGGAAAATGAGCTCTTATGTCTTTCAATGGACTTTTGACTCAATGGTGATGTTGGGCAGCTGCAGATCTGCTATTAATAACTGGGGCAAAATGCTACATCATTGCTTCTGTAAAAATTGCACGAATGACACCGTGACAAATGTTGAAGTTTAGCCATTTAACAGGAAATTTATGTTTCTGATGGGGTTCAAAAAACCGAATCAAGTAAGCTGGACAGCAGTCTACTGTGGGGAATGCCCAGGGACATCCAAAACAAATCAAGTTATTTATGATAAAATCATAAATTCGTCACGTACGTGAAACTTCTACCCAAAGCAGCTTACGATTTTACCCATTTACACAGCTGGATACTTTACAGCTATATTTAGGTTAAGTACCTGTCTCCTGTACCGCTTTCCTGGGACTTGAACAAGCAGCCAACAGTTAACCTGCCCCTGTTCATATGGTACTAGTGACAGGTACAATTATTAAAAGCATGATTCCTTCACCAGATATACAGAGTTTTGAACCTTGTTGTTGCAAATTCCTTTAGACCTTGACATAACCATCTGTTCTTCTTCTATAACATCTTACACACTGTGGTAGTGAGGCTACAACCAGGTCCAGCTAATGCTTCATGAGACACAAATGCACGTCTAGGGCACCAATGTTTGAGGGTATGCCGACTTACCAACCGATTTCACTTTGCCTTAGACAAGGGGCACCAGTGGTGATGCTTGCCTAGGGTGTCACATGGGCTATGAGCGGGCACAAGACACAGTGCATGAGATGTCAGTCCATAGCTGGGCACACACTAATTCACCTGACCAATTTTTGGGGGGGATTTTGGGGGATGTGGGAGATAGTTGGAGGAGGAAACCATGAGGAAAGACACAAGAACACAGGAACAAAACTTTGCACTCAGTGCTGGGGGAATTGTAGCTGTAATGTCAAAGATGTGAGGTTACAGTACATCCCACAGAGTCACTGTGCTTCTAAGGTTCACCTTTATAAGTTTCACTTTTGTAAGTTAGAAAAGAGAAAACAGGAAATTTGTATTTTTAAGTGACCTTACAAGAGAGAGTACCCCTTGAACTTAACCTCAGTCTCATTTCAATGCTGCACTGCAATGTTTCAGAGTGAATCAATGTTCCGTGTGTTAAGCATATGGAGCTCTTTTGTGTTGATGAGCGTGTGTGTTGAGTTGGCACAGAGCATGTAATCCCCAGGATAAATGTGCCGTACAGGTGTGGATTAGCATTCAGTATTTGACTCCTTTATTTAAGAAAACACTAAACTCAAAAATTAATAATCAAGGCTCTGAAGCAAGCTTAAGATCTCTGACTTTTCGTACAATTTGACTAAGGCGTTCAGAGAGGAGGTTGGGCTTATTTGCAGAGGGGTGTCCTAATGATCCATCCAGGAATGATGGATTCCTCAGTACGTCTGCCTGCAATTCTGTAGCTCCAACTGTGGGCACATGGGATGGGATGCTACGGTGGGCTAAGAGGGTCAAACCTCACGCCAGTCCATTCAACAGCTCACACTTTTGATGTTAACAATAATTCTCCCTGCCCTGCTCGTTTGTCATTTTCTTACCCTGGAGGCTTGGCAAGCAGGAGAGTCTTTGTAGTGCGTGCACTAAGATGGATATCTTGGAGTGTGGAGGTGTTGAGTGCCGTTTCACCACTCTTGGGAAATGTCCCTTTTAATCTCAGCACAGAAACAAAGCTGTGAACTTAAATTGTGACGAACAAGTGCATTTTAACCTCAATTTATTTTCAAAAAGGTATTTTCTTTATGATTCTTTTGAGTGAAGAATAGTGGTGTTTCCCACATGAGTAGCTTATTAAAATGCCTATTTCTGCTATAATGACATGTTAAAGATTCGCAGATGGTGTGCAAATGGTCATCTTTACACATGCAACTTGCTGTATTGTATATGCCCATCATGCTCTGCTAAACATCTGCTTTTTATCTTTATTTATTTTTCTATACTATGGTCCACTTGCCATTTTACATTGTGGTCACCTTGCATGTATTTGTTCACTCATTCTTATATTGTTTGTCTTGCACTGTCTTGTCCTGCATTATTTGTCATATTGCAAATAAAACAGCAATAAAACTACCAAAAGATTTGCTAAATCTGAACAAATCAATTTATTGAAAGCAAATTTTGATTTGTACTAATCAGGCTGTTGGGCGTGTGGACACTATATTTGAATAAATTATTGCGGCCAGCCATTCTTTTGAGTTCTATTGAGGAAATCCCAGCCTACATATTAAAGAAGGAGGTGTCTTACATGTTTGACTCTGATGGTGGTGCTCACAGTGGTGGTAACGCGTGAATCTACTTCATTGTCACACATGCGTTAAGTGGACCTATTCATGCTTCGGAGTAACAAAGGGGCTAAAATCCAAATGTGCAAACACTTCTGCTGAAGGAAGCATTCACAAGAGCCATACAGAAGAAGCACCTTTCAGAGACCGAATCAAAGAATGATGCCTTCCACAATCCATCACAGATCTTCGTGAAGCGTCCTTGTTGCTCTGCCGGGAACGATGTTGAACTGCCCGTTGATGTTTTCAAAGAGTAGAAGTCTTGCACTTGTTGTACACCACCTTGGGATGGCTCAAGTCCTCATCTTCTCCACTTGATGAGGTCCTTTTTGCACTTGACATTATCAGACGTCAATTTTCCTGCTGTTCTCTCAGAATGTGTGAGATTGATATGCATCCCGCTTTAAGGAAAGGATGGAGACTCCCCATCTATGGTGTGGCACAAAAAATTCCAGAACAGAAAGCTCTGTGCTAACTGAAACACAGCAACGATCCCAGCTCCGCAAGGTCAGATGTTAAAGACAGGTATTGTTATGGTGAACAACAACACTTGGGTATCTGTGGAATCCACACGTCAACCAGAAATCCAGATCTGAAGCGAGACAATTCAAGGGGTTGCCTTGGTGAATTTACTTGTTGTCCCATTCATATGCACTTGGCATTCAGTCTGCACTTAGTTAGAGTCACATGATCACTGCCGGGTCTTTTCCTAGCTCTCTGATTCTCTTTATAATCATGGCGGGCATCCTAGCTAGTTAGCTGTAAAAGATCAAGGCACGGAAGATCAATTTGAATTCAAAGCCACTGCCTTGGTTGCGTTATAGCTCAACACATTAAAAAGTCACGGAACAGATACTGTTCCGAGAATGGCAGAGCACATTTTCAGGTCCTTGGAATACATTGGAATACATTCTTTGATATTTGTACGAACAGGGATATTATTTCAAATTAAAGCAGTAGAATGAACCAGTCCTCTGGGCAGGATGGTAATCTAGCTTAGTTTCCTTCTTGTAGCTGTCAGGTAAACATTCTATTCCATGAAAGATTCTCATTAGTTTTTTTTTTTGGCTGAAGTGCAATCTGGTGCAATTGAAGTTTCAGCATCCGAGGTAAATTAAATTAGCCCATTTTACGCCAGGGGCATTTTGCTGGCCTTTTGCCATGGCTGGTGGCACGCGGTCAAATGCATCAGGGTCAGGTGTGGGCAATATGAATTCACCAGCCCCTTTCAGATGGCCGTCGAACTGGAAACAATGATTGAGTGAACAAAGGATCAATACAACAGCAATTGGCAGGAGTTGATAGGGGCCAGAGAGCACAAAAGACCAGCAGACTGAACGGACTCCAAACGGAAAACAGATGGAATCCCTGAGGAAAATTTTTCACAACAAAAGACTTTTTTTTTGCAGTGGGATCGCAGGAAGGTCAATATTGAGGTTGGGGAGAGATGTCCTAAACAAAGAGGATCGTCCTTTCATGCCCAAACACAGGACAGCTTGCCTTATGCAGACTGAAGCCTTATGATGGAAGGTCCCTCACTGCCAAATGAGGCTATGTCAAAGTGGTTTAACCCTCAAAGAACCACTTCTTCCTAAACCATCATTTATCCACTTCTGCTATTCTATGGAGTATTGCAGCTTCATTGACAGACAGGCTTGCAGTTTGGACCCCTGCAACATCAGCTGGAATGGAAGTAATTTAGAGGTAGCATTAATTTTAATGTAAACCACACAGCCTAAGATACTGATCTGTGCCAAACAAGGCTCTGGTTCAGCATACTGTACCAGTCAAAAGTTTGTACATGCCAAGCTGCTTTCAAAGGAGATTGATAGAGTGTCGTGTCACATGACCTGGTCACCTGACTCAAACCCAGTGGAAATGGTTTTGGAGTATTTTGACCCGAGAGTGAATGATAAGTGGCCAATGAGTGCTCAGCACATAGGATGGATCACCTTCGGGACAGCTGGAAAGGCATCCCAGGAGGCCACTTCATGAAACTGGCACAGAGGAGAAAATAGGGTCAGCCAGTCCCTGGATCAATTGGGGTTAAGGGTCTTGCTCAAGGGCCCAATGGTGGCATCACTCTGCTGACCATGGGATTTTAACTAGCAACCTTCTGAGTCCCAACCCCAAAGCTGCCCCCCCAGCAGCAAATATTTTTTTTGTTTAAAAAACAAATTTCAGTGCATAATTCCATATATTTTATTGTTATGATGCCTATAATTATTCAAAAACGTAGGAAATAGTACAACTATACCTTTCTATTGGTAGGTGTGTCCTGGTACTGTAGGTCAGAAAAGATCTTTCTACAACACACCATAAGAATGCCACATTGTACCTTAGGGACATTTGACAGTGGATGTGTGAGCAGACATTAAAGGAAGGTTTCACGTGATAAAGGTTGAATGACAGTAACACTGTATAATGTCTCAGATAAGGGAGACAACAAAACTAGTCTAGTCACTGGAACCAGTCAGATAAGCTGTAACCAATCCAGTCACAGTCTACAATATAGGAGGTTCATCTGACCAGCATAATGTAGCAAAATTCAATATTTAGGACTCTCTTTAAATAATACCTGGAGAAATGTTAATAACTGAATGTCTTGAAACTCAAATATAATATAAAATATAACAATATAAATTAGGAAAGAAAGACAAAAGTCATGTAAATGTGAAACTAAAGAGATAAAAATATATCCTTTTATTTGACTTTATATTTTATTCTCTATGAAACTAAATTCTTTATAAAAACCAAACACCCATCACTGTTTTTCATAAATCAAGAGAACATGAAAGCAACAGGATGTGTGGTGCAGAAGTCACTATGTAAAGGACATGAAAGAAAAGCATTGATTCTGATTTTCCCCAATAAGACATGGTTAATTATTTTAAATGTTTACAAGTTAGTGACTTCAAAAGTGCATGCAGAAATTGTCCATGGTAAAGAGAACGCTTGAAGTATTACAAAGATGCGAAAATTACGACATACACTAGTCGCCAAAATCGTGGAAACACCTATCAAAAATGACTACACGGATATTGGCGGTAATGTTTATAAACAATCAAAGAATGTTACAAATATCATACACAAGTAACTAGAGCAACAGCTGAGTAAAGTTCTGGAATCTCTATAAATTGGAGGTGTTTTCACAGATTTGTGTGCTAGTGTATTACTATTTTAAAGGCCGTTTTTTTTGGGGGGGAGGTCATATGACTCTTGGCCAGCTGACATGAGCAGTAGTCAAGCTGGGCCCAGTCCCTCATGTGTCGGCATCTTGCTGCGATCTGCTAATGAGGCTGAGGTAGAAATGATAGCAGGGCGTTCAGGGTGTGAATGTACTCATTGAAAATGCTGTGTCATCCACACTCAAAGCTGTTAACGGGAAACGGCTTCCGTCGGGCGGGAGTATCGGTGTGGGGGTAGAGGGAGCCCCGCTTACTGTCAGCTCCCATCACTGAGAGGCACAGCTTACGTCACAGTGCTCCAACAAAACATTCAATCCCGGCCCCTTTCCATGGAGTCGAGGGTTTGTGTCTTCTCCACGAGGCAGCAGAAACAAGATCCGAGACAGCTCAAAGGCTCATTTTCCGAGCGAGCGACTTCTGTCAGCGGAGCTGAAGCATTGACCGATTTATGCTTTGAGGGGGTGACATAAAGCCCACCACCAAATCCATTAAGCCACAGAGACGGGGGTGGTCCCCTGCACGCCGACACGCCTGGGCTCGCCTTCAGCTTGAACTTTGGCCGTGAGTGACATGGAGGACTGGAGGGCCCGTGGGGGCTCCCTGGGAGTGTATGGGCTCCCAGGGGACAGCAGGGGGCCCTGCTAATGGCCTCGCAGGCATTGAGGATCCACTCCGGATCAATATTTGCCTCCTTGTTGGGGCTCCCTACGTACTCTTTATGCTCTTTTCTCAAAGAGTTTATACAGAAGACTGATATTTCCTGACCACTTGTGCCTGCATTACCCATCACTGCTAACATGTTTGCAGTTGTGTGAGGGAATCAGGACACTGAGTACAACTTTGAGTATTTCATCCTTCCGCCTAGTAACATCCACCCTCATAGCCACAGTTATTAAAATTTTCCCATAATGGACATAATGGGAACTACATTTTCCAAGCAAACAGGAACGGAATGGACTGTTGTCATGGCGATGCCACAACCACAAACACTCACGGTCAGTGAAGACTTATTAAAAGTGCAAGGAATGATGCACACATCTTGAGACTCTGGTGAACTGGGATGAGCCTGTAGTACTCACCAGTATCACCAGATTGACTGCATTACTTCTACATTCAGTGCTAAATCCTCCCTGCAGTCGTCATTCATCTTCTCTAATCTTTTATAAACCTACTTTTTTTTGTCGATTTTCTCAAAGAAAGGCCCTTTGTGTCTTCAATTATTGAGTAGTTTATCCATCAAATTGAATAATTCAGTAAGAGAAATTGTCCGAAGGTTCCTGAAATATGATTGCTGGCGTTTAAATGGTCATGTGCGTGAAGAGCAGAGATTCAAGGAAAAAAAACAGCGTGGAACCCGCGAGCTGTTGAAATCACAAGGCGGCTAAACAAAGCTTAATGACGGCATGGCGGGATAAAGGCCGCTGTTCCGCGGCGACTGGAGGGGCGTGGCCAGCTGGGAGTCAGCAGCGCGGGCTGCATCTCAGGGACCTCGCTCTCGTCCTGTCCCCAATACGTTTCTGTCATTTCCTCATTCCCTCCCAAGGCCCCACGGCCCCCCCTAGAGATTTCTCGGCATTTAGAATGGAGGCGCCTCTTGGCAAGAGCAGCGACTCTTATCAAATCACAGCATGACCTCAGATTGTCGCTTCCCTAGGAAAAAAAAAAAAAAAAAAAAAGGGAGACTTCAAAGAAGCAAGCTTGTCTGGCGATGGACACCCAAGACGTGATTAAAGGGCCCATCACTGAACAAAGGGGGGGAAGGGGGTTGTGCACGGTTATTCTGGGCTGGGAGTGACTTGGATGACAGATGTAAGATGAAGGAGGTACCCATTTTATGCTACCAGTTTATACGTTTTCCATTTTGACAGCAGCTTCAGCCAACCTGTTTAATAGGTGCCGTTAAAGAAATGAAAGCTGATTATTCACGGACAGAGAGTTTGGGTCAGTTCTGCGTGTCACAGGAAGACAAATGTGTCTTCCTCCAAGGTCAAGCTTTGTTATTATTTGTGCTAATGAATTCGAAGCTCAGCTAATGAATCTGATGCAATTCTTGCCTTGAGGACAGCTTTAGGGTTAAAGGCTCACTACGTAAGCGATACCAGGATTTCCAAACAGCACAGATTTATAACTGTGACCGAGACGTCAGGCTGAACAGGATGTACACTCATGTCACCTTTTCTGACCATGCAGCACATGAATGCTTAGCATTCAGTAATGATACTGCCGCTTGTGACCTAGACGGGGCTGCAATGAGTCAGCGAAAGGCTCCCTAGCCTGTATTTATCTGCTGCAGTATTGATGCTGTTCCTGCAGAGCATCGCACAGAGTAACACAGGCTACGTGGAGCATCTCTATTCCGATACCATAAGCCAGCTGTGTGTTCAGCTAATCTGCTTATTTCATCCTTTCATGCAAATACAGTAAATATTCTTTGTTTTGTACTAACTTGTGTCCAGATTAACCTTACATAGAGTGTTAGGAATATTTTGTAAAAAGAAATTAATCATAAGAAAGCAAAACTGAATAAATATATTTTCCAGGTTTTAAATAGCCAGTCAATATTTGTCCGTTTGCATGTCACATCAGCAAAACTAATATTTGAGAATAGGATTTTTAATTAAATATTAATGTTTCGCTGCTGTGGGTTAATGATTCTGCAAGGACCCCTACAACATCAGCTGGAATGAAAATAATTTAGAGGCAGCATTTTTCTCACGGAAAAGCTGTCTTTCATTACACCTGTACTTCTGCTCCTGTCATTATTATAAATTTTGTGTCAGAATGGAGAGCTGCACTCAATACTCCAGAAGATGTTAAATTTCGTGGAATGATTGCGGAGCTGCAGATCAGGTCGAGGGGATGGGATCCACATCCTTTTGATGACCCCTCACTCTGGTGCGCCGATGAATAGTGCAGGGACTCCTGCTGTGTCCCAGGCACGCTCCCCACTGATGTTCTGAAGAGCCGTCCAAGGTGTTAATGCCATGTACTGTACACCGGAAGAGCAGACCTAGACCGAACTTTGAAGAAAACTCCAGTCAGGGCCTGTGAGCTCAGAACGCAAGTCTGAGCTAAGTCACCCCCCGACTGTATGCTGAAGTCCTACATTATCACTTGCTGACTGCAGCCAGAGGTCCCACAGTAGCAGAACATCAAACATGCCGCTCGACCGTGGGACTGAAGCTTGACATTATCACCACAGGCTACATAAGCGTGCTACGCAGTCAGTAGCCGTCGAGCTACTACCAGTGACATACGATGCACTACCAGTTGGTATTAGCATGTTTGTATGGGAAGTTTGGCAGAAGGTCGACTAGAGGATGGGAGTTTGGTCTGCTTTCAGAGAAGTCATAGGCTGCACAGAAGGGCACTTATGCCTTAATAACAGAAGTTCCATGTACCATATACTGTTAAAACAGTCAGACCTTAAATGGAACAGATAGGTTTGAGGATATTAAACTATTCAAATGAGGATAAAACAATGTTACTTTTAATGCTAGTGGTGCTTACTCTTAAACTGGGTCGATTCATTGATTAATGAGTGCGCCACGGGGCACAAAAGGCATGAAATTTGTGGCATCGCTGGCATTGTTTGGAAAGTAGGTTTTACTGTTGTGAAGAAGCAACCAAGTCTGTTTCAACAGGGCTATGAAAGTCTGATCGATTATTTCAGCCTGGAAATTCAGTGCAAAGCAAAATGGAGGCTGCAGGCAAGGCTGCAAGCACAGAAATATACTACTAACCAATTGCTCATGTTTAATTAACGTTTGAATGAAATTTAAGCCTTAAAATATCTTGTCACCTAATTCTTATTCCTTCCAAAAGTGTTAATTAAACTTAAATATTTGTTTTTTTTATGTAAGAGGTTAATAATTGTAAATAACGATGTAATTAAGGACATTTAATAGTTATGTTTTCACTTTACAATGATACCATAATTCAAGTACTGACTAGAATTCCCTTCAAACCAGGGGTTGCCAGTCTTATCCAGAAACGGCTGTTTCCTATGCCGATTTTCGCTGCAACTCCATAATTGGATTACTAATTAGAGGACTGATTGACTGAAGAGTCCTCACACCTGGGATTGAACGGCTGACCTGAAGGTTATCCCAAAAACCTGCATACATACAGGCCCTTTGCAGATAAGATTGCTTTAAACCTTGGTGTTAACATTTGACTGAGACTCACGACTGACTTACAGATCAGATTAAATTTAGAGAAACACTTTCATAGGTCATGAACCTTTTTTCTAAGATATAGAGATACAGCTGACTATGACACCTGCTAATCCATTACTAATCATCTGAAATTCAGATATTGACCATCGGTGATCCATATTCACTGGTACCATAAACATACTTCCAGCTAAGAGATGTCAGCCTGACCGGAAATGAACTTCTCTCCCTGCAAGCCACAAAATGATCTGCAAGAAGTTTCCTTCTTAATAAAGTAAGAGCATAAAAGGCCCATACAGAGACAGACGCATTAGGCACTGGGTAATTTGTCAGTTGGTTAGGGGGGCTTGTAAGTCGTATTCACAGAATAAATGGCTTGGAGTGGGTGTTAATAGGTAACCCCATCACAATGACCCAAGCAGAACAAGCTCACTAATTGACTGTGGTATTCAGAACCCAAACGCGAGGCTCTCTGCAGGTGAAGCAGCGTGGCTGTTTCAAGTGCTTTGAATTACTATCCCACTGGATGCATCTGACGCAGTTTTTTTCCCAGCATCCTCTGGGGGGGGGCGGGGGCGGTTTGTGCACACTGGATCTGAGTTCTCATGTGAAGGATTCTTTGAGTACTTATCCCCTCTTTTCTATCCGTCTCTTTGAAGCTCTCTTCTCGTGTATGTGCACGGCGCCTTTCAACATTTCCAGTTTGTGTACGCACAGCTCACATCCAAAGACGAGTCACAAACCCAATAATGCTGCACAAACAATGGGGCCTGGGAAGCAGGACTACGCTGCTAGTCGCGTTGTCGCTGATTTATTTGCGATGGACATTGAATGCACGTCGATAGTTTTGTTATACGAGCCTTATAAAAATTCCATAATTAGAAAGGCATTGAATTGCCTGCAAATTAACTTCTATTTAAAGCGAGCAGATGCTGGGAAGTGGAGAGACAGTTTGTGGTATTGTTCTGTTTTTAAAACAGATAAACAAACAGGAACCCCCATTTAAGTACGCCGTATAGAGTACTTAGGCATTATATAAGCCAATAAAAAAGACTCAAGGGGGTTGAAAATGTGGAGGCTCAAATTTCCTTAGCATTGGCTGTCCATGAGTGCGGTATCACTCAGATGGCCACTCTCAGGCAGCTCGGACCAGTACCCGCTAATGGGGGGGTCCAACTTTGAACTTCATACCATAAACAGCAGCCCTACAATAACAGAAGCATAAATCATCCTTTTTCCATCTAGAAAAATTCTTAAATGGCAAAATGGGCAAAATTTGCCCGTTAATTCTGTTGAGTCCCTATGGCGCTGCTCATGGGAGTTTTACTTGCACAATAATTTTCTGAGGGCAGAATGAAAAATGATTGATTCAGAGAGATAACCAATCAGATTGTAGAAGAAGTGCGTCAAAACAAATAGAGGAGGTGGGACCAACCAATCAGATGTCTTGGACCCACCTCCTCTAGTTGATTGGACCAACCTCCTCTACAATCTGATTGGTTACCTCTCTGAACCAATCATTTGTCTTTCTGCCCACAGAACATTTTTGTGTAAGTAAAACTCCCACGAGCTGTGGCGCTCGACAGTTCTAGGGATCAAGGCGTGAGAGTTCAAAGAACAGCATTGAGGTTGAACACCTGCAGTAGCATGACGCTAACTCCTGTTTTGTAAGAAAGCTTTTTATGAGAAGTTTTCTTATTGCAAAATGTTGACATTTCATTCATATAATTTGGTTTTTTAAACCAACTTTTGCTCTTCAAAGCTGCTTTTAATGCATCCCATCACAGGCCTGGCACAATGGAGCGCTATTTTTAGACCTGGGTTCTAAATGCAGTACTGACACAATTAGGGCCTAAGCTCAGTACCCTAATATAACCTTGGCTCATGAAGCAACACTTTTTAGATGTTATATGTGATTTTGTGCCATTATTTTCTCACAGGAATGATTAGTACCTCTGTATAGCTATTGTATCCTGTATGCTGCCATAATATTTATGCACATGCATAGTCATAAGCAAAATGTCACAAATTGTACTGTAGCCATCAGAATATTAGCGACACCTGTAACTTTTAAAGGGATAGGCCAAATATTACTGCCACCCATAGCGTTTAAAGGGATAGGCCAAATATTACTGCCACCCGTAGCGTTTAATGGGATATGCCAAACATTACCCCCATCCATAACTTTTAAAGGGATAGGCCAAATATTACTGCCATCCATAACTTTTAAAGGGATAGGCTAAATATTACTGCCACCTGTAGCTTTTAAAAGGATAGGCCAAATATTACTGCCACCTGTAACTTTTAAAGGGATAGGCCAAATATTACTGCCACCTGTAACTTTTAAAGGGACAGGCCAAATATTACTGCCACTGGTAACTTTTAAAGGGATAGGCTAAATATTACTGCCACCCGTAGCTTTTAAAGGGATAGGCCAAATATTACCCCCATCCATAACTTTTGAAGGGATAGGCCAAATATTACTGCCATCCATAACTTTTAAAGGGATAGGCTAAATATTACTGCCATCTGTAACTTTGAAAGGGATATGCCAAAATCACAGTGCAGGCCTGTGTCTGTGTTGTGGATTGTCTTTGTAGGACAGTCAATAGGTATCAAACCAAGGGCAGAAGCTGAAGCATACATACAGCAGTAAGCAGTTTTGTCAACAAGGCAGTTTCAATTCATAGATGGAATTATGGGGAAAAATAGCATAAAGATAAACAGACATGCAATCATATTTTCAGGGCTCAATAACCTGTGACAGCAAGGACATTTCTGTCCATCCACTCATGTATCTCAACAGCTTGTCCAATACAGTCCGTCCCAGGCAGCAGAAATCACAAGTGGGGGGACACCGTGGATGGGTTGCCAGTCCACGGAAGGGCATTCACTCATGTGCACCATAACACACCAAGGGAAATTTTCACTGTCTGTCGAATCATTAAAGCCGATTTACCCTATATGAGTATTTGTGAGGCTTTTCAAGTTGGTGTTCAGTCTGATCAGAGGCGGTTTGACAAGGCACTCGTTGTCAACATTTTTCACCAAGGATGACATCCTGCCCTCCCTTTGGCTAATTATCAGGGCGCGGCGTACCGGGACACCGGCGAGCCCGATGAGGCGGTAGATCGCTTTCTGACACCCGCGGCGACCCGCCGCAAGCTCTGGCAGCCGGCCCGGTGACCCACACCAGCCTGCCTCCGCCCAGTTGGCACTCTGGTGGAGAGGACAGAGGCTCAAAGGACCTCAGGGGGAACTTCGGTAGAGCAGATGGCCACACTCGTTCCTGGAGCATGCCGCTTCAGCCATTCACGCCACGGCCTTCCAGCATATTCTGTAAAGCCACCTCCCAACATGATATTTCCAGAGGTTTCGCCATGAATGGCGAAGGCTGGTGCACCTGGAAGGGGGTTGATAGGTTTTCGGCCTGCGTGTTATCTCATCTCGATGCCGTCACAGTCCCGGCCTGGAGCGCTGAGATAGTAGCACAGAATGGTTTGCTCAAAAGACCCTGCAGAGTCCCAGCGGACGGCTCTCCTCGGCTTGACGACTGACGCAAGCGCTGTGCCCCTTAACGCATGTGCCCTGGTCTGTCTCGCTGGCCCTCTGAAAGCTGGCCAAGCCTTTCTGTCTTCCACATCTTGCTGTTGTCCAATTCTGCAGAAGAGCGCTGTGTTTGATCGAAGCGCGGTCGGGCGTGGGCGGAGAGGTTCCTCTGGGTGGCAAAAGGAGTGAGGGGGGGCTCTCAGATATCCCTAAATGAGACCCACAGCTTCCCCACTTAAGGCTGGCCCAGTGCTTTGTAACGTGGAGGGGGAGTTGAAGGTCGGGAGGGGGAAGTTGAAGGTTTTTTGCTACCTGGCTAAGCTGAATCAAATTTAATTACCGACCTTGAGAGCATGATAGAGGGGAACAGCTGGACGGTTGCTGGCTGGGCTGGCTCGGGGATAAAAATCCCCTCCTGCGCATCCTCGAGTGGTCATGAGAGGGGCAGGGACGCGGTGCCAGGGGACCCCAGCTGCCCACCCGGCCGCTGATTAACAATGCTGCAGGGAGTAAAGGCACAGCAGCCAGTGTCGAGGTGATGACCTTGAGGAGCCAAAGGGTGGTGGGGGAGGGGGAGGTGAGGCCAAGGGGGGTCCCACACTTGTGTATTAGTCTCCAGGGTGAACTTCACACTGACGGGCATGTGTATGAACAATTGGTGTGCCTACACACACACACACACACACACACACACACACACACACATATACTCACAGCCCAATAAAGACAGCCATCCTCTCACTCTCTTTACTCAAAGCCTGAACATCATCCTCAGTTACTTAACACATGCTCCTCACATACTAAACTCCCAGGGTCTAAGCTACCTTCGCTAAAAAATTTTAAAACATGCAGCACAAAACTAGATGGTTTTAGTATTCAATATGCTGCTGGAGCCTCTTCTGTATAGGAGGCCCGCTTCTAAACCTGTGAGAGACCCCCGTACATCAGGATTCTATTCAGTTAGCAATAACAGCACATCGACTCGGAAGTGACTCAGCTGTCCTTCATTATCCACCAAGCAGCAGCCCAGATATGACACAGGGAGGGGCCCCGAGCTCGATCGGCACGGCTTCTGCACTCGTGACTCGTTAGGGCATTTCATTCATCAAAATCGCTCTTGAGACGACATTTCCCCATACAGACGCACACGACCACGGACCCCGACACTAGAAACGACAGTCCATTCAGAGCAGCTCAAGGTCAAATCTAGACATGGCTTTCCTGTATCCAGAGGATTCTGTAAATCAGTGTAGCATATTATAAATGTGAGTCGTCAAAGGGCCTACTAGGAGAATGAATTGTGTAATGTGGAATGTAACGGTACTTTTTTCACTTGCAATAAAATCCATCCCAGAGCCCAACCGAAGCTGACAAAGTGACTTTGTTGTAAGAGATGAGTTAATTACCCATGGGTATAACTACAGCAGAGCTGTGGCAGTATAAAAATCACTTAATTGGGAAAAAAGGATAATTCATAAAGGATATATTAGCTATGTATGCCACAGATCTTTTCACTTTATTCTCTGCGTGATCCAGCCCGTGGGATATAATGCTCAAACTGGGAAGGACGAGGCCATTTGCAGAGAAAATATTCGTTGCTGGTCAGCTACTGTATTTACAGAAACCTCAGTAAATGACACCTCTTGTGGACAGAGGGGTTTAGGGTGTGAAAGTGTAAATGTCAGTTCTTTGGGGAATCCACCAGATGGCGTACTGTTTAAGGTTACATACTCTGGGGCCTCAAGCAGGGAGTGGCTGTTAAAATCTCAAGGGTTCTCATGCATGGTAAATAAGTGCTTGAACAAGTATGGGTTCTCTTCTGACATATGCCAGATTCTTTTCTTTGTTTCTGCCAGGAAGAAAGAACTGATGGCGCGACACTGACGTTCATTCAGTTAGAAGTCAGAATCGTGGAAAGAGGTTTCGCAGACACAATGGCTCAGTTTAAAACGCTAGTGGACCACTCAGTCGGAAAGAACAGCACACAAACAGAACATATCTGCCCGACAACAGGATCAGGATATACAAAGACGCTCATGTGTGACTTTCATCTGAGGCTTATGACTCCCAGCTCATTTCTTCTCCATCTCCAGACCTTGTAGCCACTTGTGACTGGAGAGTCTTAATAACAGACATCACAGGTCCCTCCTGGTGACGTGTTTGCACTTCACAGAATACCGCACAGATCTCAAGGGGGCAGGAGGTGACAGTGGGATGAAAGTCCCGAGCATTAAACCATAGAGGTAGCCAGCAAGCGCCCCTCACCACGCTGCACACCTTGGACTGCCTCGCGGCACTTATAAATCACCGCGCCAAATTGCTGTGACATTCACAGCTGCTCGATTCATTTCCGCGAGAAGCCGCCATGCCTCGCGATGAGAGGGGACCAAGGTGGATATGGCGATCCATCTTAATGCTGCCGACGCTCGTTCAGAAAACATCGATATTTACATTCCGAATCCGGCTTCGCCCTCCCTCAGTGGTCAGGAGGAAGTGCGAGTGCAAAGCAGTATTGTGATATCGCATGACTCACATATGGAACGTGGCACCTTCGGGTACGCAGACAAATCCAGCACTCGCTTCTGTTTATTAGAGTTACGCCCTGGGGTATGACAGAGCACTCAGGTGTAAACAGGAAAGCAGAGACAGCACCGGTGACGATGCCGATTGTGTATGCACACGGCAGCACACGCCCAACTCCATCCCGTGGCTTTATCCTGCAGATCTCAAAATCACAACACTCCATTTCTGGCCTGGATACACCATTTTTCCACTGGCATTCCAAACATCTATCCCATTTTGTGACACAAAGCTCCTTTGTAATTTTTAATTGGCCACACCTTCCTTTGATTGGCATGACAGCTTTCACAAGTGCAATGCAGCATGGTCTTCCTCATTGTCTGTGCAATGCGACATGGTCTTCCTCACTGTCTGCCACGTCAGTCATCGCCCATTTGTTATTTGATACCACCCAAAGATAGAAGGAACAGTTATGGATCTTTTTCAAACATCATTTAAATAGCTTAAAGTGCATGTCTACTCCCAGTGAAATTTCTTCACTGGGATTCAGATATTCCTTTAATGATTTAACTAATATAGTCAAGGCCTTTGGCTTTATTTCAGTCCCGTTGGGTTTGTGAGTCTTGCTGTTGGCGAATTATAGTTGTATAACTTCTCTGTGCTGTTAGGCCACACAAGGTCCTTCAGATGTAATGGTTCATCCTTTGCTTCATGGACTAAATAATAAGCTAGAGAACCAAAGTTTAAATCCTTATTATAGGATATTGCATGACAATCTCTGTTTTTTATTGCTCTCTATCTGGATTAAGTGACAACACAGCTTTATTCCAGGGATCCCAGTAGGCCTCAGGCTAATTTCTGTGAAGACACAGGGGTTTGTTGACACGACAGAGTGTTGGAATATTGTGTGGTCCAAATGATCACAATTCAGGCTGATCTCCAGGGGGACTTGGCAGGCTGGAGGACACTGAGTCTTCACCTTAGGGCCACAAAGGGCAGGAGATGGTAGGCAGGCGACGGTGGAGCCCATCCACTGATAAGGGCAATAAATCCAGTTTATTATTCCCCAGCTGCAACTGACTTACATTTGTTTTATTCTAAGATAATGCTTCAGTCAAAGGTGGAATTTCATGGAAACAATAAAGCCATTAATCCGATTAATCACCTAATTCCTTTTTTAACGATATTTTAAAACAATTATATTTTTTTTTGGCTGAAAGGTAATCATACGTTTATTAGTGAGCTGCAATACAAATTTAAGAATATCTAGTTAATTATTTTGAAAGCGCTTGGTACAGAAACGGGGCATTTATAAAGACTGATCTATCCTTGTCGCAAAACCCAGGGTTTGGTTACTTACAGCTCATGGCACAGGAGGCACAGGGGACACCCTGGATGGGATTTCAGTAGCAGGTCATTTATAATTATGCTTAATCTCACCTTGTTAGCCATCTTTGCATGGCTATTTCACCCAGGATTGAGCAGCAATTTTTAACTTAATTATTTTGCCTCACGTTTTGCAGGTTAAGTTGTAGTAAGCTCTGCTCTGGTTTCCGATCAGACCAGCCATTTATATTTGTATTCTTATGGCACATAAGCATATTTGCTTGCTTTATATTCAGTCTGGGGGCGGTGCGGTGGTGCAGTGGTTAGCACTGTTGCCTCACACCTCTGGGATCGGGGTTCACGTCTGCACCCGGGTTCCATGTGTGTGTAGTTTGCGTGTTCTCCCCGTGTTGTTGTGGGATTTCCTTCGGGTACTCCAGTGTCCCCCCACTGTCCCAAAGCAAGCTGAAATTAATTTTAGTTACCAAATTACCCATAGGTAATTGTGACTGGTGTGTGAGTCTGCCTTGTGATGGGTTGGTGCTCCATCCTGGGTTATTCCCTGGAATAGGTTCCAGACCCCTGCAACCCTGAATAGGACAATTGGGTACAGGAAATAGATGGGTAATGGCCAGCTCTCCTCATCCTTTAACTTTGGAGCCAGTTCCATCAAGGAGACAGAAGGCGCCCTGTCAAGTGTCTGCCTTCATAAAAACAACACGGTGCCGTGGTGACATCACTCCTTCCCCAGGGGGGTCTCCCGCTAACAGCCACATTGCTGTGCTTGCCTCCCAAAGGGGCCACCAAGGACATGGGCAAGATGCTTGGCGGTGAAGAGGAGAAGGATCCGGATGCCGAGAAGAAGGAGGAGGAGCGGCAGGAGGCACTGAGACAGCAGGAGGAGGAGAGGAAGGCCAAATATGCAAGAATGGAGGCTGAGAGGGAGTCAATCCGACAGGGAATCAGAGATAAGGTAATGGGATGGTGAAGGTGCTCATTGACCAACAAACTACAATAATGCACTGACTGACAATAGAGAGCTCTGAAATACATTAAACATTACCCCCTTTTTCGTCTATACCTGCCTAATAGACCCCCGACTCCATTCAGCTGAGCTTTGCTTGATATATTATTGAACATACATAGCATGTCTCGAATAAGCCATAATGAATGCAATTACCCCCGGCTGATTCCGAGGGCCGGCGGTGTCTAAAGCGATTAGTTATGCACAGGTTTCTTTCAAAATCTTGTTTTGCTTCCAGTGTCTTGGACCTGACCCCTAATGTCAGCGGCCCATTTGTGCCACAGAGCAGTTCATCAATTTGTCGACAGCCAAACAGGAAACTCGCACGTTTGAATTAATGCATGACTCACTCAGTTTTTAATTCCAAAGATAAGAGATGAGAGTAATACAGTCAGAAGAAGGTTCAACTTAATATTAGTGCACTATTAAAAGAAAAAGATGGAGATGTTGTGAGGCTGTAGGTCTGTACGTGGGTTGATAGCACGGAATAACATGTATTCTGCAGAAGGGGTTTCTGCTCCACAGAGAGAAGAACATACAGCATTAGTGCAATCTACAGGCCAGCACACGCCTACGCCCTACTGTGTTATACACTCACACGCCATGTTGGTGTTGAGTTTAGTGACTTGGAGAAAGGACTGGAGCCGGGCCTCTGCCTGTTAAATCGATTGCCCTTCTGGTCATGTGGGAGGGAAGATTTACGATGCAGTTTTTTCCCCTTTCAGTTTTGTATTACACGGCAGAGCATGTACGCCCCCACCAACAACACCTCCTCTCCCTGTTTGATCCCCTGTTGGAGAAGCCAGACTCACTTAAAGAATTTCTGAGCCAAAACTCCAAGAGAAGTTTCCTTTTCTCTTTTATAATTATTAAAGCTGGTCGAAGAGAAATCAGTAAATTCCAGAAGAGGGCATTTGTGAAAGTAGTTCAACAGAGTGAGTGACGATGTCTGTTTCACTCAAGTTCTTTTGGAGGTTCATTTAAGAGAAGCAGGGGTGGGTAATTCAGGTCAAGAGAGTACAAGTCCAGACCACAATTTTGTTTCAACCAACCAGTTGAATATAAAGAGTCACAGTTACAGAGTACCTAACTGGTTGAGTGAAACAAAATCTTGTTCCGGACTTCTAATTTCTGGACCGGAGCTACCTACCTGTGAAGAAAAGCAGCATCAGACACGTAACAAATGCTGGTGTGTTCTGGAAATAGTTCAGTGAAGTTTATGAAAAATGAATCTGCTTAAAGCTCACCTTGGGGAGGGGGAACTTGGAGGAACCTATGGGAACCTGCTCAGAGATTGAGAGCGAGCGGAAAAAAGTCCCGTGGGTACCTTTTTGGGGCGTAAAGAAGACAAGAGAGCACTTTGACATGCCACTGATTGCGGGAGTTGTGAGGTGAGGAGCGATGGCACTCACTGTTCTGAACTTGGGTGACACCAGCCTGCTGGCACAAATGCTGTAAAATGCTTCAGAAATAATAAAAAAAAACAGTGACATTTAAAACTCAGAGGAAAACTTGGGCTATTTTTAGAGTTTTAGCTGCTCCCGTGAAACATTCAGAGTCGGGGCTTAATATTTACTTCTGTACAAATTTCAGAGCAGAAGTCAGAGTTATATGTATGTCGTCTGGCCCGTCATATCCACCTGATCCCCCTGTCTCCTTCCTAATGTAACCTTGATGAGCCACGCCTATTGCTTGTTACCCTTTGCCTTTGTATTTAATTATCTGTATGTCTCGTCAGTCCCAAACTGGTCATTGACGTCGCTCCTCCTGCCTGTCCATGTCCTTCCCTGTACTCGCCTTGTTCTTTTGACCCCTTGTGGCCTTTTTTGTTTCCCTGATCCCGTTTAGTTCAATAACCCCCTTTTTGTTCACCCAAATGCCTGCCTTCGCCTTGCACCTCATGACAATATGTAGTTGCCGATCATTTACATTATAGTTTCCACTGTCATTGGCCAGTTTTAAATGATAAACTGGAGCCACATTTGTCTTGTGGGATATCAAAAGGCTGCAAGATGCACATGGTTCCCCCTAGGCTTTCGGTGATTTCATTTTTTATCACCCTGCATGATGCAGGCAGTCACAGCTAGCATTACCACAATGCAGACAGCAGGTCTCATGCAGTCAGTAGTCAAGATATACAAAGCCCAATTCTCTGGACTTTTGGTCAACGCTACTTGATTTCTGCAGTTATATACCTATATAATAAAACATCACATTATCGTGAAATTGCTCATAAATGGTACAGAAGCATCAGCCCCTCTCTATTCATGCAAATATTTCTTAAATATGTAATGAAGACATAAAACATAATAATGATATGTTGCCCAGATCAAAAAGTTCATGTGATATGGTTGAACCTAAAATGAAAATGTTTACTTTATATTTTATCAAAAATGAGTATTTTCCTCATGCCATACAGGCTGATTAGATTGCACTAAGGTACAACCATGGTTCCTGTGGTAGAGTACAGTAACCCCTTCACATCTGCGAGAGTTAGGGCCAGCAGATCCCTGAGAATGTAACAATTTGTGAATAAGACTTCGGCACCCTCAACCTCAACCCCCAACAGTCTGCTGGCCTGAACGGTAGCATAAAAGTCTATTTATTACCAATTTCTAACAGTATTGTACACTTTGCATGTCAAATTACTTTGTCATTTCCTATTTAGACCTTTTTATATGATATACAAGCCATCTAAATTATGCCCCTGTATGTACAAAGTTAGTATCATATGCACTGGGAGCAGTACGTTTTGGAAATTTAAATGCAAATTAACAGCACTGAAAAGTTTAAAAGTTACTGCGAGAAGCGCGAGATTCCACAGTCACAAAGGTGGCTAACACGTGAGTGAAGCCAATGACAAAAATAGGATATAGTATGCACTTACATTAACAAATATCATGTATTACTAAAACTCATACATTATATGATTTTATGTGATCCAAATCCTTTTCTGCATTGTTTTTGGCTAACATGTCGTCTGCGAGTTCCTGCAATCTTTCCTCTAAAAATATTCCTGTTTAATCGTTTACGGCCAACTCCCAAATAACCAAATCCGCAAATGTCAAATGCGTGAATGTGAAGGGGTTACCCTATGAAACACTGCTCCTTTTCAGGCCTAAGCTGCTCTGAACAGAATCCAAGATCCTGCTGGAGGCTGACTTAGGGCTCTCTTGTCATGAACGACACCCGCAGGCCCTTTGCACTCACAGAATAAGAGCTATTTCCTCATGCTGCTCCACAACAAGACCAAAAAGTCCTGAGCTCCTCGTTTTCCTTTAAGCAGCCAGAACGGATTGGATTTGCATACTCTACCGCCAACAAAAATCATTATGACATTATTTAAGTAATCCAGAGCTCCTGCCTATGCTGAGCTTAAGCCAGGAGTATGAGCTGCACCAAGATATCCTTAATGAGACACTCACATTTCTGTAGAATGTGTGGGGAGCGTGACATTGACCTTCAGAACTTGTGAGAGCAGGGAACAACTCTGCTGGATGGGTAGGCTGGGCTTCTAGGTCCTAGTGCCCCTATTTCCACTGGAAAAGGCCACCATTTCTGCTCTCTCAGTGACGGGAAGGCACAAACATGGAGCAGAACAGAAAGCTGGCTTTTTTCCACGTGGATGCAACATGACTCACTATCAGTTCCCGTGAGGCTACACTCTTCCAGGGCCACCTGCCTTACCATAGTGTCCTGGCACACTCCTCTATAAAGCTAGCAGGTGCGCTTGGACCCTAGAGAATAAGCCTGACCCAGAAAGCACATCCTTAGCCTCTTTGGGCCGGGTGAGCCTCGTAGCCTTGCCAGAGTACACAGGCAAGTCACCTGGTTACCTTCATTTAGGATCTCAGTACTAAGCTCTGCATTTTCACAGGCCTAGGGAAACAGGTTAATTACACTTTGACTTCCAGCAGCTTTGAATTACAGGACCGTGACATTCGAAGTCTGAGGGTAAATCTCAATACGCATACTTGACCATACTTGTGTTCTCATGTACCCGTTTTATGTCACCTTCCATTACCAAAGACCAGTTCCAATACTCAGAACAGAAGTACACGAGGACGGTAAGAATCCCCGGATGCTGGTCTTGCTCCACACCAAAACAAGGATACGTCGGTTGCATCCTCTCCAAACGAGACCATTCCCATGATTCATTGCGCCCCAAGTTCATTCTTGGAAGACAAGTGAGCAAGAACGGCCTTTCCAAGAACACAAGTACGGTCTTTGCAGACTTGGTATTGAGATTCACCCTGAAAGTTCGAGAAAATGCCCAGCACCAAATAAGGTTGCACCTATTTCTTCTCCTGCAGCTGATCTGACCCTGGTGAACTTGGCAAGGGAACCTGCTGTAATTTTAATTAGATTAAGGAGGATTGTGTAAGCCTGGGCTTTCAATAATAAGTTATTAGACAGAGTTTTTTCATTGTATTTCCCCTGATATTTCATTCTAAATGAAAATTTTGAGACAATTAATGGATTACTCATATCAAGCGCACTTAAGTGTCTGGTTCCAGGGTGAGCACCATTTTTATATCGCTGAACTTGGTGCATAACCTCAAATTGGTCCTGTTAAAACATCTGTATAAACGGGTAATTACTCTGGAAGCATAAGATGTTTTAATTCTGTAATTAAATCTGGAACAGATTTCTATTCATGTTATTAGCATAAATGTTCACTGGATGCTGGCATGGTAAATATCAGATGTAGTTCTCTGAAAACATTTGGATGAAACTAAATAACTTTTTGGGAAGTTTTTGGTTTGGTTTAGTGAACCTTCAGTTGCCAATGCGTACGGTTTATTAGCAAAGGTGGAAAGTTCAGTGACTATGGATATCTGTGCAATGCTAATAAACAGAGGTGGAAAGTTCAGGTCCAAAAAGTACAAATTAACCAGTTGAACATAAAGAGTCACAGTGACAGAGTACTCACCTGGTTGTCTGAAACAAAATCCTGGACTGGATTTGTACTTTCTGGACCTGAGCTTTCCATCTATCCATCTATTAGTATCACACAGATATCCATAGGTCACCTGTTAAATAAACACAGCTAATTAGCCAACTTCTCTATCTAACTTATACTTTATCTTTTAAGCAGTATGTTTTACTTAAGGATTTTAGGTCGATTTCAGAGGCATAGCAGCTAAGCCTCTCCAAAACAGCAGCGTTTAGATTATAATGCATTTTCTGGTAGACAGTGCTGCTTGTTGACTTGGCTTTAATTTTTATACCTTGCATTTCTTTTTAAGTGTTTATTCACTTATATAGCTGGATGTTTTTTATTGGAACCCTTCACATTAAGTGTCTTGCCCATGGGTTCTCCAGAACAGCCCCTCCTGACTCTTGAATTGGCATCCATCTGGTCAAGAGGCCATCAGTCTTGACTGCTACATTTGACTACCAGTGACTTCTCGGAAATCTGAGGTCTGGCCTAGAAACATCTGATCTTATCGCTCTTCCCACCAGTACGGCCTCAAGAAGAAGGAGGAGAAGGAAGCGGAGGCCCAGGCAGCCATGGAGCAGGCCTCCGAGGGCAGCTTGACCCGCCCAAAAAAAGCTGTGCCCACCGGCTGCGGCGACACCGAAGAAGAGGAGGAGGGCATCATGGATACCGTCATGAAATACCTCCCCGGGCCACTGCAGGACATATTCAATAAAAAGTAACACAGTTAGCACTGTTAGAGTGCTTCAGTTTATATAATTTCCCCACTGCTCTACACTGCCCCTACAGACAAAATATAGTACTGCAGTATCCATGTTCCCACATTTAGTTTGTAAATAGCTTCTAGTTTGAAATAACAATTAAAATAATATAAATACATATATAAAATTACTAAAAATAAAATTAACTAAGAGTATAAGCCATACTTTTATCTTTAATAAATTCTCAAAATCATATAATCGAGTCATTAGTTTTGTTCTTTATATTATTCATGTATACATGCAGTGTGAATATATAAATATAAGTATTTTTGTGTTTATGTGCATAAACAGATGTGTCCATTCGTTCCATAAGCATCAATGTGACAGCTTACCATATTGAAGAAAGCTTTATCAAAATGATGTTTTTCATGCATGCTGGCATCGTTGTGATTACATTTGTATACTTTAAATTTAATTTTTCTTTGCTACGTAAAGAGTTAAGGCAATAATTCTGCTTTTCAGTTGCTCTCTCATAGACACATGCCACAGTCGTCGTGCGTAATATTAGACGTTCGTTTGAATGCTCATCCACTTTGCACGAAGGAGTCGTGTAAATAGCTAGGACAAAGAGGCTTGATGTGGACAAGCCGGCTCGTCTCAATGCTCGTTTCAATGTCAAAAGACTATATGTGCCATTCGTTCAATGCAAGCGATGCTATCAGGATTTTCGAGAGAATAGTATCAAGCTACTACACAATTGGATCTAGAGGGCTATATATATTTTGTTTTTCATAAATGTAAATACAGAGCTGTTTAGTGTTCTGTGGTGTATTATTAGTTTAAAAAGGATACTGCGTGTATACTTTATAAAAACAGACAATGACCATGGTGCAATATTGTCCTTAATGAAGTTGTCCTGTGTCAGTTGGTTAATTAATGGGAATGCTATCCCACATCAGCAATAACAGACAATCTTCATTGCTGTTCGTGCTGCTTAATAAGTAGAGTCTGCGCTCAGATATACAGATATAGCGTTGTCTTACACATGTATAGTGTTTATTGTAGAGATGGGTTAGAGAGGTGGAGGACACTTAGAAATTAGATTACAGTGACATACAGTTAACTGAACCTTTAAAATGCCAGTACGCTATTCCTTTTGACGAGGAATTTTTTCAAAAACACTTTATTTATTTATTCATTTTTATAATAGATGTGGCTTTGATGTTACATTTTCAAAAGCAGTGTGAAAAAATGTAACCAATCCTGAGAGGCAGGGTTCCGTCCTTTTTATTTTGTAAAGGTAACAGAAAGGACTTTTCTTCTCTTATGGATAAGCCAATGTCAGAGTCAAATTTATTTATAGAGCAAACTCAAAAACAACATTTGTTGATCAAAGTGCCGTACAGGGTCACCAAAAGAAAAGGGAAAGGAAGGAAAAAAAATAAATGTCAATAATAATAGTAATAATAAACATTTTAAAAAGTGGCATAAGAGAAGATACAATTATTACAGCATAAATTTATTATAACAGTATAAATTTAAAAATCTGAGAATGATGTAACATCAAAGGACATAGTCACCTCCGATTTCCTTACTGAATATGACTCTTTATTTTTATGTTTGCACTTTGAAACAGTGTAATTATATGGGTATTTGAAGGTAGAATAATGTTAAGAAAACGTGTAATTGTGATGTCACCATTAACGTAGCCTTTTAAGCATTCATAAGTAACTAATGGATTATTTGACCTAAATGTGCAGAATCAGGCCAATCAAGCATCTGTTGTTTTTTATGTCGTGTGCTTCTCCTGCGTATATATTACTTTGCTCCTTTGTTGACTGCTACCTGCTTTTCTAATATGTGAAATGTAACTTCCTTGAATGCTGTGTACGGTCCATGCATCAACATCAAACTATTACCGTGTGAACTGCCTGTTAAGATGACCTGTCCTTAGTGAGCATTCCAAAACATTCCAGATATTCGGAACATTCCAGCTGGTGTGCGCTGGTTAAGAACTACTGATTTCAGCGAATCGGAGAAGCTTCTAAGTCAGCTTGTTGTCTATTCCAGCCAATCACGTGTGACTTCTCTGTCTGGAGCCTGGATGGGCTCAGATTATCTCATGGGCACAAATATATTGGGAGAGACTTCTCGGAATTGCATTATGGCACTGGTACTTCACCCACGGTCTCATTCCATACAGCAGACATCCTTATAGAAATGCTTTAAATGTTGCTATGCTAAAAACAAACCAAAATTAGTAGCTAGTAACAATTATGTTATTTAGAGGCCCAGTGATTCCTGTCTGTATGGTCCTACATTAACTTAAGTCATACACATCTTTCCAATGGCTGACTACACACTCCTGTGTGATGAAATTTAGTGTTTTAAGTTGATTTAAATTGACATCTCACCTTGGACATATGCTTAGAATTGCAGCCATTTTTTTGTTCAAAATCCGTAAGGAGAAAAGCAGATTCTTGTCAGCCGTATTTAAACATGGAGAAAGACGTGATAGCAAAGGGAATGACCATCATGAACAGTACAGTCATAGGGAGCAAATCATGTGATCTAGGTGTGTCTGCTCTTTATCTCTGTTTGAGTTCAGCTCTTTGGGTCTGGGAAAGGATTATCCTGAATTATGTGGCGTTTCTGCATGTCCTGTGCATAAATTAGTAAGGCAGATGCCTACTGTGTATATGTGTGTGGGGGGGTTCATTGCAGAAGTTGTCTCACTGAGTTACTGAAGTAATCTTGTATCTCTTGTGTTTAATTAGATGCTCCTATATACATTTCAATTAAACCAAAGAAAGAGGTTTTCTTGTTATATTATATTTTAGCATCATCATAATCATCTTCATCTTCATCTTCTTCTTCTACTTCTTATTATTACTATTAATGCATCTTGAAAAAAGCTAATTGAAGGGAGCGCTGTTATTTTGTGTTACATGGAAATGATTAAGGAATCATTTAATGGCACCCAGGAAACGGCCGGTGTTAGCTCAGTAATCCCATCCTTACCGCCCGCCTGGTCACCCGCATGATTCCGTTCTCAGCCTGAACCCGTGCCATATGGCCACTTGTCAATAATCCTTTTCCACATCCATAGCTCCTGACAACTTTGACTTTGTTACTTAAATATATATATATATACACACATATAGATATATACATATACACACATATATACACACACACACACACACACACACTCAAACATGATTACTGCCTTTTGTAAAACGGAGCTTAAATAAGGTTTTCATGTAAATTATATTCCATACATTCCATATTATTGATATTACTATTATTTTTATTAATGGTAATAGTTATTAAACTGTATGATACAAAATTAATTCGCTACTTGGCTAATATTACTGCATATATTTGTCACACAGTTCATGCAGCAGCATTAAATACAATTGTTAGTCTTTCTAATGCTTCAGCTCAAGCCAGAAGTGTCTGCCTGATTTTAGGTGCTTTCTGCACTGTCAGTAGATTGACTGCCTGACACTTTGAAAAATGTTCTTTTCGGTGTAACCTGAATGTGACTGTTAACTGTTTTGCTGCATTGTTCGTTTTTGTGTGTTACGATGGTGTTGATTCTGCGGGACTTCCTGTCTGCAGCTGTTCCTGTTTCTGTCCTCCAGTGCCTGTGTTTGGGAGTTGCTGTATTCGGTGCGTTTTTGTGTATTGTGCTGCCCTTTGACCTCTTCCCCCTCCTTTCTTGTGCGTCGGCACTAGTGTGCATGCATTCGGTCTGCAGTGGTAGCAAGGTTACTATGAGACTAGCGTGTGAATTCTGTGTTTCCACTCTGCCTGATAGCTCTCGCTGCATGCCACCAAGTCGGGTGTTTCGTTGTACTGTAATGTTCCCTCAAAAATGGAATCACAGCACAACAGAAATAAAGTGATTTCATACGTGTGTTTGTCATTTGCGTTTTTGTACCAGAGACTTCATAATTTGGGTCATGTTGGGCTGGCCTACCGCGGGTGTGTTTGTGTGGTTTATGAAATAATCCTTCATTTGGGTGCAGTTCACAGTGGTACAATCCATTATTTGGGTCACGCAATTACTTCTAGAATAATACCAGCACTTGGATCGTGACACAGCTAACTTCATAACGCAATTAGATTTCCAAATGTTTCATGCTATTCGAAAATGTAGGTCAGGCTGTAAGGAGGATGCACATTGCTATCAAAAAATGATCATTATTATTTCAAAACACAGCTTCTAATAGTTTGCACTGTGTAGCGTATGGGTGTGCGAATGTAAAAAATGAAGTTCCTCAACAACAAGACAAGAAATCTCGTGTATAAAAATATGCTACAAATAGGAAAAGTTCCCAGGGAGTGTTATGATTTAAAACACTGGAGGGCCCGATTCAGATGGGAAATCTAAACCCATCAGTTATGACGACTCGTCATCCACGAGCAGCTGGATCTGTACAGAACACACCTGCAGCTGATGTAGAGTTCAGGGTTTAAGTGCTCTTTCTACAAGGTCACGCTCTGCAAATTAATCGCCTGCGCCTCGTTCCAGCCTCATTTTCCTCCTAACATTTATAAGACAGCTGTGAGAGATTCCCCCACAAGTTTTCCCTATTCATATGCAGAGCGAGCCCTATCGCATACGTATAAGGCCAGCTGTAACACCCTATTTAAATCACCTGTCACCTTAATTAAAAAGCGCTTTGTTTGAATAGCACATCCCTGTGTTTCATATCTACAATTTTAATTGTTTCTCTGCTTCACTTTATATTCCTTTCCTGGATTCATGTTTTTAATTATGGAGTAATAATTAATTCCACTGAATCGCAGGCTGTCAGCAGCCAATTGAAAGCAAGGCTGATTTTGACATCATGCAGAGTTATATTTGTGTTTTTTGCAGCTCGGGTTTGTCAGCCTTTTGTAAAGCCACTTCTCTTCTTTTGCCATATGCAGACTTGCATGGTCTGCACACCAGAAATAGTTCAGATTGTCCCCAGCAGGTTTCCCCATAGCTGTTAGAGATCCCTTGCAATGGTCTAATTTGAGTTGTTTAACTGATGCTTTTAAACAACTATTCTTAAGAGTTTTAGTACAGGTCTTACAGGTAGCATACTATCAGAAATGGGCCCTTGTGAGGCTCAAACCAACAACCTACTGGATTTCGAACCGTCAACTTCTGGTCTAACCCCCGAACATCACTCGCTGCTCCTGAAATACTATGTAAATGCCTTGCCAGTGTCTGCAAAATGCTGTTTGATCAATGCGCTGCTATTTGTCACACAAGCCGGACTCCCCGCTCATCGCAAAGCAAACACCGACTCTGCTCTTTCTAAGGGGGAGGGGCTGAAATCGATACCATTATCATGCCGGTCCTCAGGCAGTGTTTTCAGAGCTGACGGCCTCCTGGTTCTCCAAACACCAGTCGAGCCACAGGACAGCAGTTTGAGCGCCAGACTCCTGCAGACAAATAAAGTTAAGGGCAATTAACTGTCCTTTGCCAGGCACTAAATGAGGCATTTGCTAGGAAACTCGATGGACCACAGCTCCCGAGCAAACACCCCCCTGGTGTTATTAGCTAGCTGCTTATTGGATGGTTTTATTTATAATCATCTTTTCCCAGGTTGAGCACTGGGACTGAAACAATTTAATATAACAGTATAGGCTAGTCTCCTGACCAAGCAACCTTTTATTCGCCTGCTCCCTTTGCAGTTACTGCACTGCTTAAGTTGTTTTCCTATTATCTTCTCTCTTATTTTTATATCAGGGTACTGTATTAGAAATTATATATTCTATATTTATAGCTAACATGCACCCAGTTGCTATAAGATGTCTTACAAACCAGTGAACAGCAAGCACATGATCTATGACGTTTTTACGGAACTCTCGCTTGGGTTGATGGTTGCATTGACCCAAAACCCATCACTCATCAACTAAAAACAAATCATTGGTTAATGATAAGGTTGGCTCCTCTGTATGAATTATGGCCCCTTTTACGCCCCCTACCTTTCAAAATCCCAGAATCCTCCTTGGGTGGACGAGAAGTCCATGGCACACTGTTTGTGTTGGACCCG
>JAAGVU020000015.1:7538407-7556558 GCA_011763525.2 Mormyrus iriodes | reverse complement strand
GCCCCCTACCTTTCAAAATCCCAGAATCCTCCTTGGGTGGACGAGAAGTCCATGGCACACTGTTTGTGTTGGACCCGGGGTGGAGTCCCCTGGATGTTGAGTGAGGACTAATGACCCACAAATGATAGGATGTCTCATTTCTGTCACTTCCCCAGGAGAGCACCTCCATTTCTGAACATTAAAGAGAAAGATAGATGGGTTTTTAAAAGCCCTTAGGAGAGACTGTCACGTGACTTCAGTTAGAGTCCCCTTTGAGTGGCTCAGGTCCAAACATATGGATTGCACGATGACAGGTTCCTTCTCCTGTCGGCAGAAAGGCCATAGCCATCTTCACTTAACACCGCTGCTGAGAGGACTGTCAATTCATAGAAAATATGGAGTAAACCCCATTTAACCTCTGAATCTAAGATTTATAGCTCAGATAGGTGACAAGGTCCCATTTTCTGAATCGTAACAGCAGGGCGAATGTAAATATAGAAATATACATACAATATATGTACAAAGTAAATATAGCAACACCTTAAGCACCTACTGGTAACAGCAACACGCATATTTAAAGGCTTAAATGATTATGTTTATGAGCATCAAGCAAGGCACAGCGGAGAAAGGCGATGTACCTTTACTAGCAGTTATTTCTCCTAACTAAGATTCTTAGAATTAAGCTCCACTGAGCTGCACAGCTGGACTGCTAGCCATGTATAGAAATTTGATAACTCAAGGAAATAACCTGAACCTGACATCTGAGTTTTCAGCTGAAGATGATACCACAGTATGGAACTAAGTAAATCACCACTCCATGGCCTGGAGCATATTTTAAAAAATTAAGCTTTTATCTGTCTGTATCGAGAAGAGCGTCTATGTCCCCTGGGTGTCCTTTGATATTGAATAATCCGACTGGCTGATGAAAGACTCGGGCCTTTGGGTTGTCCCCCCCACCCCTCCCCTGCCCCCAAAAGTAATTGTAAATATGCATTGTGAAAATCAACTGTGAGGATCTGATGTAGATTTGGTTCGAGTCTAAGTGACAAATGCTCGTGTGATAATGGTGCCAGGGCTCGACTGGAGCAAGACAAGCTGGGAGAACTCGGAAGAGCTGGAGATATGGGCATTAATGGCAGTGTTGGTGCTCCTCATGAAACCAGGCCAGGCCTCTTTATTTAGGTTCAGCTCGTCTGTAAAGGCGAGGGTTTGGGTACGCCTCTCAGAGAGAAACACATGAGAGTATTCCATGGTGGCTACCACGGTAACAAGCAGAAAGATGCCCCAATTTAGGATTTGGCCGGGGAGATCAGAAATGAGGCAAAAGCTTCCAATATTCCCTGTAAGAGCTCAGGCTGGGAGCTGGTGTTGCCCGTCAGCTAGACTCCCTGTAATCTAAGGGATCTCCCCTCGTAAGGCACCTCATGCAATATAAATGTGGCAAATCGAGCACCACACAGCTAATGAGCCCATTACACTTGAATGTTTTATTACTTCACAGAGGAACACTGGTCACATTATGTTTTCTGATCCGAATCCTTATTTAAACTGCATCTTGTCCCATTCACCCATTTTCTGTGCCCACTTGTCCTATTCAGGGTTGCGGGGGTCCAGAGCCTACCTCACAAGCTAAAGCACAAGGCATGGAATAACCCAGGATGGGGCGCCAACACCATGCATACCTATGCAATTTCAATTAATTTCAGTATGTTTTTGGGCTGGCGGTGGGGGGGAGGGGGGGGTGGCACCAGAGAACCGAGAGAAAACCCCACAACGACATGGGGAAAACATGCAAACTACACCCAAATGGAGCTAGGGCGGAGACTCAAGCCCTGATCCCAGAGGTGTGAGGCGACAGGGGTAACCACCGTACAGAGATCTCTGAAATAGTCTGATATTTGACCTCATAGCCCCTGTATTCTTATACTACATAGCTCCTATATTCACCCTACATACAGCTGCCAGTTACAAGTTTCAAATTACTACAGTACGTAGTACGTGAATTATGAGAGGCGTCATTGACCTATATAGTAATTATGGCCATTTCTATATTTAGATGCCAAAGTGCTGTCATGGGAAAGAATTATATATCCTTCCCTAAAGATTATATGACTCACTCTGTATCACACTCTCCTTATGAAACAGAACATAACAGCTTTTTGTCAGGAAAAAAATATGGTTAATGTAGAAAAAATTGATTACAGTATTGACGTGCCTTTGAGAATAAAGGTGCATCTGGAGGTTATTTTAATGTAAGGAAAATTCCCTTCATCCAAAATCAAAGATTATGATCTTTTAGGGAAAAAATATATTTCACGTTGGTATAATTTGCATAATTGAGGGTCAGCCAAGTACACATTACATATTTTGTTTGTGCAGCTATAAGGTCAGATGGCCTTCCAAAATTCAATAATTAACAGCACATTCTCCACTGTTAACTATGGTAATAGTCAAGCTGTGAGGAAAACTGTTAGTAACCAAGAACTATCTCACTGAAATCTTCAGCAGAGAAAAAAGTCACAAGACTAAAATGTTTTCATTGCCCAAAAAAGGAGGAATGTGGGAATTCAGCTGCTCTATCTAAATCAATTAGTGCCTTGAGACCAGCAGACCTGCAGAGTATTAGTGAGTAGCTAATTCGGAGGTGATACAATATGATCAAAACAAACTCCGCCTCCACCACCTGGATGACGCTAAGTGGAGAGCTAACACAAATGGGACCTGAGCATTATGGGAAATAATGGGCCTGTCTGGTTGCATATAGTTGAGCCTGATTGCATTTGTGAGTGCAGAGTCGGATGGGGTGCGCCTGCATGGCTTCCTTTGTCACAGCAGCGTCAAGGAGCATGGGATTGACAGGTGAAGAGAATAAAAGATACTGAAAACATGGAGGCCTTTACAGTCTCGTGAAACCAGAGGCCAAATCAAAGAGTAGACAGAAACCCAGCTGAATCATTTAAACACAATTCCCAGAGCAGATTACAGGAAATGGGCCTTAATGCACCACAGAATGCTGGTGCAGTAATGGCCTCCCACTGAACTTGCACACAATCTGTGCCTTAATGGATCCTTCCTATTTCTACCAAAGAACTGATAAAAAAAAACACGCACACACACACACACAAAAAGGAAGTTGTGACCTGTAGCAAGTGGGGGGGAAAAAACTTAAAAACAGACAAATTGCACAGCTGCCTCATGAAGTGAACCAGGCTTTTCCAGTCAAAGGGGAAATGTTTGTTAGAAGGGTGAGCGTTTGTTTAAAGAGGGTGTATATTTTCAAAAAGGAAATGTTTGTCTAAAGGGTAAGTGTTCATTTAAAGGGTAAGTGTTCATTTAAAGGGAAAGTGTTCATTTAAAGGGGATGTGTTTGTTTAAAGGGGAAGTGTTTGTTTAAAGGGAAAGTGTTCATTTAAAGTGTAAAGTGTAAAGTTAAATGTAAACATGCTTCTGTTAAAGACAGTCTTCCTGGAGTCTCATCAGTGTTTCCTGAAATGTTCAGTGTTTCACTTACAGTATAACAGCAAGTAGGTACCCCTGGATGGACTTCAGGACTAGCGAGCCATCAGGAGGCTGAATGAAGGACTCAGGAACCCAACAACAGAGCAGAAGCTGAGCAAAGAACGAGGATGGATAGTAGCAGGACAGAGCAATGAGAATTGTCAGGCTGTACACCAATCATCGCAAGCTCAGAAATATAAAACTTTATTAATGCTGATGGAATGGCACAGCCCAAACTGCATATGCTCACGTCACTTGGTATACTGCCCGTCAGACCTTTTCTCTTTAGCTGGCATGTCTCTGAAGACACAGTGCCAACAGGACTTGGGCCACAGACTGCGAGGCATTTAGCTGAGGCAGCTAAGCAGGACTCAAACGCTGAGTTCTACCACAAAGAACACTGTTGAAAGACTAAACAAGGTCAGGAAACGGGCAAACAGGATCCAAGGCACAGAGCTAAACCACAAACCAAAGAATAAGCCAGAAGTCTAAAGCAAAATAATACATCCATAACTCAAAACCAAACCAAGAACCAAGTAAACAGACACCGAATCAGGGGAGGGGGCGGAGCCAAATAAAAAAATCAGACCAGCAAGTCTGTACAGGTAGAAGCAGACCTCAAGACTGAGCACTGAGGCATTAACTAGAAGGAGTTTAAATAAATGTATTTAATGCAGCTGCTGGTGATCACCCACTTTGCTCTGGCAGTGGGTGTGGCCACGAGGAATGACCGCAAAAAAATTGCAAACTGAGTTCTGGGCCGAATGTGACACACGCTACATGATTCCCTGGCTGTTGAAAAAGGTGCAAAGGCCAATTCCTATAAAAATATTAAAGATGAATGGTGCTGCCCCCTAGAGGATGGTTGGATTCCTCACAGCTTCTTTGAAGGTGGGTTAATGGAGTTCATGTACTTGGTGGTGCTCTACTGCCACTTCCCAGAGGGTAGGAACTGTATTCCATGTTACAGCCACCTTTTCACCGGTAGAGTGATTCTAAAAGGATTTCTACCAGTGGTGGGGCTCACAGCTGGTGCCTTATATGTGCAAATGGAAGTTCTTGAAATCAGCCTTATATTTGATGAGTACATTACCTTGAACTCTAGGTAACTGCCCAGGAAATGAAAGCCCGTGGCTTTTGAAGGTTCCCTGTCTGCATAGCTTTGTCACCCAGCTGGTGGATGCTCCCAGTTTGACCCCAATAGGGCTTTGGGAACCTATGGTGATTCTTCAGAAACATCCCATATAATTGTAGGTGGAGTATCTGACACCACCCTCTCCCTCCCCGCCCCACTGCTTCTGAGTTCTGCTACTAATCATACGTTTTTACATTAAATGGCAGCATTTACGGTTCAGTGATGATGAGAGAAGTCAAACCACTTTGGAAACAACACAAGCCTCATCTGGCATGCATCACTGCCATCCAGTTAAAAGAGGCACCATGTAGAACCAAACCTTTATTCGCCCGTTTCTGGGAACGGCTTACTCAGCGACAGCCAGGGTGATCCAGGAAGTGCCCCACTAGGCGTAGGCCGTGCAGCCTAGAGCATCTGTCACTCGGAGAAACACATATTCGCTCACCGGCAGCAAATTCTAGTGAACGATTCACCTGAACAACACGCCTCCGGATATGAGAGGAGTCTTAGTCACAAAGAGGGGACCCACGCACACACAGGAGGAAGCCTGATGTGTATTTACACGGCACCGCCCCAGAATTACAGCTGATATCCCATGCCACCACGGTGCTGATATAGAAATGCTAATGTGGAGATGCTGAGTCTGCTGAATCAGAATCGTACGTCAGCTCAGATAGACGCACTAGGGCACAGGTAAGCAAAGACCGTAATCACACGGCCGTCGCTGAAGGAAAGCAACACGTGGCTGTTTGGCCAAACAGACAGCTACAACGGCACAATAGGTAACAAGCCAGGAGTTTCATTTCTCTGGGTGATTGAGCTAACAAACACAACCACTGGCTCTAAAATGAGAGCACGGCCCACACCGACTCCCCAGTCGGCGCTTGTTTCTTCATCTCCTCCTTTTTAATTGAATTCTCCTTTTTTTTTGGGGGGGGGGGGTCCTCGCTGGATCTTGCCTCCTTTGCACCTTCATGCCTGTTTGCAGTTTGCTTCTCGGTGAAGAAGATGAGAGAGCACTTGGGGCTCCGCAATCAATCAAAAGGCCTGCTTTGACTGATCTGGTCTTGTGAGCCCAAAAGATTCGCTTCCAAGCAGACAGAGCAACAGGGAAGAAGCTCTAAAGAAAAAGATCACTTCAGCAAAATACTTCTGCCTACTCTTCAGAAATTACATGTTATATTATTATAACCCCATTCATATTGTATCTCAGACTTGTGCACTATTCTTCCTGGTATAGGCTTAAGGTACCC
Source organism: Mormyrus iriodes (assembly GCA_011763525.2). Taxonomy (NCBI): domain Eukaryota; kingdom Metazoa; phylum Chordata; class Actinopteri; order Osteoglossiformes; family Mormyridae; genus Mormyrus; species Mormyrus iriodes. Next base: position 7,550,693 of record JAAGVU020000015.1, on the reverse strand, counting down.
AGCCACTAAAATAAGTGATTGGAAGATGGATGGATGGATGGATGGACGATTTACGCAGCTAGTTCTTATAGTTTGGATTTAATTGACAATTGACTGCTGTTAGCTTTTGTGGCATAGTTTCCTGTCACAGGATTCCATCAACTCTGAGCTTTCAGTTTAGCAGGTTTCTTATGTATGATTTTATAATTTTCCCGAAAAGGTTAGGGAGGAACCAGTTTGGAAAACCAGGAATGCTTTCTTTATAAGAATTTCACGCTGTTATGAGGTCAAGTGAACATTTTTAGCTTCAACATATAATTTTGAATAGGTTTTTTTCTGGGGAGGGTGGGGCATGAACTGAGGTGTAATTCTCTTTTTCTTTGTTTATTTGTAATTACTTTTGGACTCTCCCTCTGCAAATTCTTCGATAGCGCTGCCTCTCTCCGGTTTGTCTGGACCGATAGAGGGGTACGCGCGCTCCGCAGTTAAGAGTTCAAAGAGTTGTGGAACACAATGTATCCTTTATTTCACTTGGTAATAATTACTTTTGTTAAATACATATATATGCCTGGGATATTGGAACCGCTACACTTTGAATGACATCATGGCATCTACACAATAACATTTAAGAACAATTTAAGGAGGCTCATTTTAGCTGAAGTGGAATTTTTTTCTTCCCCAAATTAATAGAGCTGGATTGTTGTTTCAGAGCAGCCAATACATTACAGCAAGTCCTCCTTTGGGACGCGAACCAGCAACCTTCCAAACCCATGACTGTAACCACAATGCTACCTAATTCGGCAAAAGCAACAACAATTTAGGTTTCCCTAATGTTTCGGGAAAAAAATGAGAATATAAACACGTGGGCCTCACTGCCTGGCATGGTGTCAGGTCTGCTTTGATCGCAGCCACATACCCACCTCGTGACTTTAGAACTTAATGTATTTATTTACTGTTTTATGGGTTCGAAGTGCCAGTAATAAACTGTAGCTCAGTTTGGAATATCTAACATTTGCATAATCATCTTGATTATAATTAAATATTAAACCAAGATTTAATTAACGTTACAGGGGTTCTCAGTCTTAATATCCATTATCTCATGATACAGCTGGCGTTGGGCACCCATTTCATCAGAATCATAAACAGAATCCTAATCTTGAACACATAAAGCTGTTATGTACCTACTTACAGGGTCTGATTCAAAGAGATGCTGTGGTAGGGAAGGAGATGTGAAGCAGTCACTGGCCAGAGAGTGTTAACCAAACTCATGATAGAGGGCAGGCAAAACTTTGCATACTTACTATATCACATTGCAGATACTTACTGTTAGCTAATAACTAATAAAGCATAGCTGGTACTGCTGGAATATGTTCAACAAATTTTCGACATACCCATATGAAAATCAGGGGTAAATATCCATCCATTTTCCATAGCTGCCTGTCCTATTCAGGGTTGTGGGGGTCCAAAGCCTATAGGTGCAAGGCAGGGAACCAACCCATCACAGGGCACACTCATACATTTAGTAATGCCAATTAATCTCAGTGTGTTTTGGGACTGTGGAAGGAAACCAAAGAACCCAGAGGAAGCCTCATGACAACACAGGGAGAGCATGCAAACTCCACACACAAAGCCATGACAGAGGCTAGAACCCAGCTCTCAGATGTGTGAGGCAACAGTGCTAACCATTGCACCACCGTGCCACCCCTTATGCAACACAAATATACAGTATATACATAATTAATTGACACAGTCCTCCCAATGTGAGGCAACAGTGGTGCAATGAGCTACTGTGAGGTGGAGGGCAGTGTGTGGTTCAGCAAGTTAGGGCTCTGTGATTGGAAGGTTGGAGAGTGATGTCACTGTCAGACAATGGGGCAAGGCTCTGAGCCCCCAGTTGCTCCAGGGACTGGCTGACCCTGCTCTAATAAAAAAATGTATGTCACATTGGATAAAAGCATCAGCTAAATGAATGTATGTATGTATATGTATATCAGGGCACTTCAAACCTGGTCCTCCATTCCAAATCCAGGGTATGTTTTCAGTTCTTCCAGGTAGTTTAATTATGACTGATTCTGATTGGCCACAGAGACTTGCACTGGTGCTTCTGGGAATAGATTTCAGGCTCTCTGTGACCTCATATTGGGTACATATGCATGGTATAGAAGATGGGTCGGTATTTGTAGTTAGTTAATAAAAAATAAGATATTACATAATGTATGATAGTTAATGTCTGTACCTCTGTGGACAATAAAATCAGCAGCCTCTGTGAGCTGGATGTTCAATAACTGGAAAAGTCCCTCGTGCCCCTCATGTGCAAATCTCTGCTTACTGCTCACTGTTGCCTTAAGCCAGAAGGGAAAAATGCCCAACTTGTGTATTCAGGGGCATAGCAAGGAGTTCTGGGCTCCCTGGTAAAATGCCACCTTGGTCCCCCTCATATACCTATGTATTTAAGTTTATTTTAGCATTATGTTAATATTATATTTTTATATTAAATGTAATTTACTTACCGTTGTATCACTGCATTATGCAATTTATTTTTGTTTTTGCGGCTTGTTTTTACCCATGGTTCCGTGCAACAACGATTCCATTTTCGGACAGAAAGAAAATTACTTTTACATAACTATATTTGTATGAGACACTTTTTATCGTAATGTCTAGCTCTTCCTTACACAGCGTAAAACAGTCAGGCTGCAGCTCATCTCCAAGGCACAGTAACAAGCCGCAGATGTCCTGTTCTGTCACGGCAGTGACTTCTGCCGCTTCGGAGATTTCGACAGGCACAGATGCGGACGAGTCCCGGCCTTCCGTCTTACGTGGGCGTCCCTGGCACGCGCGCACGCCATGTGTATCATGAGGTACAGGAGACTTCCACTGGCGATCATAGACATAAATCATAAACGACCATCCTTTAAGGAGTCCCGCTCTGTTATGAAGAGCTGTACCCAGCATGACAATGCAAATGTCACAGCCACCAAAGCAGAGGAGACAGGAACCCCGGTGGCCCCACTTCCTGGTGGCCCCAGCACTGCGCGTCCAGTTCATCTAGCTCTCACTCAGGCAGACAGGCACTTCCAACACAAGTTGAATGAGGGGGCGCCCCCCGCAGGTCAAAACTAGGAAGGTCGTACTGCTTAGAAAACCAGCCTGTTTCCATAGCGAATGAGGCCGGCGGTCTCGTGACCATGGGAGTGTTTGAGGTCCTCGAGGCCGGAATCTGCATTGCGTCCGTGATTACGATGCACCATGGACTGTGGGGGAAAGCTGAGCCTTTAGGGTGCAAGGTGGTGAACAGTGGGGGGGGGGCTACCAGCACATTTCTTCAAAATGTGTCAAGAGCAATCTGTGTGAGGAGCAGGACTGGCAGGGCTGCTGGGAAATGGGTGTGTGCATGTGTGTGTGTGTGTGTGTGTGTGTGTGGGAGGGAGGGAGAGTCTCCTCAAACCAGAGACTTCACACCCGATGCCTGATTCTGGTGTATTAAATGCTCTGGTTGAGAGAAACGTACAATGCTAATACAGGCACTCCCCGGGTTAAGAACATCCGACTTACGGACGACTCATACCTACGAACAGACTGCCATAAAGACTATTATATTTGCAATTTAAATTTAATACAATGGTTCATAATAATGAACATATGCACTTTGTGACATTCATGAAAACGTTTGTGGCTTTCGCTGTTTGTCGGCTCGAGGAACAGTACAGCACTGCATGTGGTTTCTTTTATTATTACTGTATAATTATTATCATTATGTACTGTATTATTTTTCCGACATACCTACAAATTTCACTTAAAGACAGACTTAGGCCACGGATCTTGTTCGTAACTGAGGGGCCTGTAAACAACAAATGCAAAATTTGAAAAAAAGAAGGACATTTTATAACTGAATAAGATCTTTGATGGACTGTAGGATTATTTTCCTTTGGCCATATGGAATAATTAGATTAAATGGTGTCTTTTAAGGGGAAGTGATTGATTGGAAGACCTCTCTTCATGCTCAGGAGGAGTGGTCAGGCTTCACGAAGCTGCTGGCTCCTCCTGTCTCATTTACCCGGCTACAGTCTCATTGGTCACTCCCGTACACAGCGATACGTGACAGTTATTCACACTCGCACGTCACACAGGAGGGGAAATGCTAGCATCGGAGAAAAGCTCTTTCATCTTTCAGCGGGATCAGAACTAGAAAACTGACACTTCTCCAAGATACATCTCATATAAAAATAGGACTCTAAAGCCCTGTGGACCAGCAGCGTGAAAGTCTCACTCAGAAACCCGAAGTCACATATCAGACACTCGCCTCTTCATAAACCCGAGAGCGTATCGCTATTTGTGAAGAGAATTTGAACACTTGCAGGGGGAATTTTTACTTTTACAGGTGCAATTGGTAGAAATTTGTGTGTCGTGAGGTGTGACAAGATGGCTTAGCATGTTTAAGTGTTGTGAGAAGCACCTGCAGTATTTATCAAGAGCAGAGTACATGTAGATCCATCACACTGAGGAATGGAGAATGCTTGTGTACATTCACTTGCAGTTACTCAACGATAAATACCATCTTCTTCCTAATTATTGGTGATATTTTTTGCATTAGCCTTAATAGCATGCTGCCTGCCACACATCATTAAGCCAGCTTTAATCCTACATGCATATATCAGTATATATATTTGAGGCATGCAAATGGTATGCAAATGACATGTAAATTTAAGAGCGCTTAGAAAGGTCAGTCTTCTTCATATGATGAGACAGACGTATGCAGTGTTTGGGGTCTGTGACTCTTTCAGCGGTGGCGTAAATGGGAAATTTATTTATCTAACGGTTGTCTGACCTTTATTTTTTCCCTGCAGCTGGTCTCCTTTGATGTGCAGTGGTTTTCTGCAACCTCATTTTTGCATGTTTTCATAGTTAAGGCAAAATCTGAATCTTAGCGTTGTCTTATGTTACATCATTCATGCAAGTTAAGTGATGTTTTAACCAACATGATAAATTTACCAGTCCTCACTACTGAAGTTCTTTTAGAGTAAGGTATTTAGCCCTAATTATTACTTTTACCCAGATCTTCAAGCTCCTTATCCTGTATTGGGGGGGGGGGGCTGGAGCCTATCCCGGGCAGCATAGGGCACAATGCAGGTGTCACTAGGTGGTGTCTGTCTATCACAGGGCAATGTGCATTTTCAAGGTGCCAGTTCATCTAACCTCTTGTTCATCAGAGGCTGGAGTACCCGGTGGTAATCAGTGCAACATGGCGAGAGCATGCAGACCCCACACACACAGAGCAGGGGTGAGATTCAACCCCCCCAATGCCGGAAGTGTTGGGCAACATCGCTACCTACCGTGCAGCTCATTATTATACCGATTTAGACATCGTATACAGACATTGTAAATCCCATAGAAACAAATACAGAGGCACCACTCCTATGCAGGCCTCTGCCGTTAGTGGTTCCAGTTTTTGGCCTGAAATCCACATGAATCCTCCTGTGGCTGCTGTCGCTAAGGTTTCTAGACCCTAGAGATCTTCTCTCTTATTCTACCAATATCTTAATTATTCTACCAATATCTTCGTGCCCTGCGATGGGTTGGTGCCCTATCCTTGGTTGTTCCCTGCCTTGCACTCATAGCCTCCGGGATAGGCTCTGGACCCCTCACGACCCTGAATAGGAAATGCGGTTACAGAAAATATTTGGATGGATGGATGAATGGATGGATGGATGGAGGGATGTTGATTTATACATGCACCCAGCCAAGCCTCCCTTCAGACACGCTCACTTTGGCCTCACTCTGACACTCTCCTTTGTCAGAATATTTTTGGTCCTTGGTTCCAGTCACCTTTAAGACATACTGTATGGTCTCTCCTACTGTTTCTGTGTATGACCTTGGTCTGACCCTTCAGTGTTCTTGTTCCTTGTCTCACATTGGTAATGTTCTCCATATGCACTATGACTACAGGTTTGCATGTCAACCCTGCCTGCCCTATAACATTCTGCCAGGGCCTTACAAGATTTCTGGACTACCTTATAGAAACATTTCTCCAGGCACCAGCAGGTGCCCAAAGGCTTGGAGAGTAACAGAATACAGGGAACAGTGTTATGTATTCAAAATATAAAAGGAAAAAGTAACTGTATTTTGTTTCTTGTTACTGGAAAAAAATGCAATCAGATTACTGCTACATTTAGAAAAAAATGAGGGATTTTTACCAGGATTACACTTATAATAAATCTTGAAAGATTTATAGCTCTTTGTAGCTCGTTGTGGTTACCTCGTGTTCCTGCCCCTTGTTAACCAGCCACAGGTGCCCCTCGTTCATTCCTCTGTCTTTCCTGTGTATAAGAGATCCTTAGTCCTGTGCTCCCTTGGTGGGTCATTGTTGTAGTGTGTTGTTATCTGTCTGCCCTGATTCTCACGGCAATAAAGTCCCCATGCGGAGTTTACACTAGTAAAACCACTCTCGTCTGGGATAGTCTCTTTTCTGCCTGCTCCATGCCTCGCCGTCAGCCCCGACGCCATGAAAGTATCCACAAAGGACCAGTGTGCATGCAGGTTTTTGGGATAACCTTTACAGTAGGTCAGCTGGTCAAACCCAAACTCTTCAGTTCCCTAGTTAGTAATCTAATTAGGCAGTTGCAGTGAAAACCTGCACACACACCGGCCCTTTGCGGATACGATTGCCCACCCCGGCACTAAAACATCTTAAATATAACAATGCAGCAAAAAAATAAAATAATAATAATAATAATAATGGGAGTTGGGAGGGAGCAAAAACATGGACCGTCTGGGGGTCCCCGAGGACTGGTTTGAGAAACAATAATCTGGTAATCAAGTAATATTGTTCTGTTGTCTTACAGAATACTCATACAATTTGTGTTTCTTTTATTTTGTATACATGTGAATATTTGGCATTTAGGCAACTGAAAAGTAATGGAAAGTAATCAGGTTAAATTACTTAAATATTGTGATACTTGGATTAGGTTATAATTCTTGACCTGTATTTAGTAATTGTACTGGAATACAATTAGAAAGTAATCCTCCCACCCCTGGTCACACACACACCCATATGGAGAGGATTCAATAGGGTCAATACCTAAAAAAATCCCTCTTAGATCCAGCACTATATACTGTAAAATATACTATACTTCATTTCAAACATTTCGAATAAGCAATTTGATAACTGAATCGCACATTGTATTTACATAAATACTGTTGATATAAAAGAATATCAATCTCACTAAACTGCAAAAAACAAGTACAAAAACTGACCGTCAGGCAAAAGCAAGTTTTTCATTTTTTATGTAGGTTGCCAAGGCGATGATGTACAGGGAATCTGTAATTGGATGCGGTGGTGAGGCAAATGTTTTAATGCTGGAGAAATTTTTTTTTTCTTTATAGATTCAGAAAATGGACAGTAAATTATCACAGAAACTATTTGTAGATCAAGCAAAGCTGCAAGCCTGAATAGAACAGGACACATCTTTATACCAGCTTCATCCTCTGTTCACAGAATGGAGGCGGTTATTAGATGTGATGGAGCGGATACATTAGAGTATCTCTTATTTCCATTCTCTTTCGGTTCCATGGAAACAAGTTTGTTCATAGACCAACTTTATTTCTGGGAGAATGCAACATTTTGCAGCTCAAAAAAGGCTCTGAATCTCAGCATGAGAAGAGAAGACCTCCCCTTTGCAAAATTACAGATTCCTCTAATCAGCCAGAATCAAAGACCTTTCCACACTGTGGAACAGCATTTCTGTCAGTCTGGGAACAGGATGAACAGTTAGTTCTATAGAACAGCCCAAAGTTCCACGTTAGTGACTGAAGCTGATAGATATCTAGTCTTGGCAGCAGATTTTTTAAGCATTTTTGTTTTTAAAGAGCACATAATTTGGAGGGAACATAATGGAAGGCTAACTATTCAGCTCATTTGGGGGGGTGGCGTTTGACTCAGTGGGTTAGGATGCTGAGTGTGTGATTATAACCCCATAATCCCCCCCCCCACCCAATTATTCCAGGGTCTGTCTGACCTTTTGCCAAGTGTCTGTCACTTGGGAGAAAAGCCCTTGCTAAATAAATAAAATATAAAAAAGTGGTACAGATAATTAAAGGCATGTAATCATTGAATTGGTGCCATGTTTTCAATTGAGTATTTTCCTTGTGTTTCTGAGGTCCCTTGTTGTGGATTTGTAACAGACCCTTGTACTTGAAACTTAAGAAGTCGGGCAGGCAAAGAGGTACCCAGTCTGTATCGGGACAATAACCACCGGGTCACAAAAGGACATGGCCTCCTTAGACAGCTTCCTGGCAATGTTAGAAGCAAGACTTTTATATTAATGATTTATGAATGGGTAGGCAGGATCATTCAAAATTATGCAAAATGCGTATGGCCGCAGGGCCAGAAACTGAATTTCACTTCAAACTAATAGCATTTCCTGAAGAAAAAAACGTGACATGGAAGACAGAAAAGCATTGAGCAGTTTTCTGTTTAAACAGCTACAGTATGGATCTTACCTTTAACTAGGCATCACAGAAGTTCAAAGTTTTCCTATTCACATATTTTGCTTAAACCAAAATGTAGAAGTGGATAATTCAGGTTCAGAAAGTACAAATCCAGACCAAGATTTTGTTTCAACCAACCAGTTGAGTACTCTGTGAATATGACTCTTCATGCTCAACTGGTTGGTTGAAACAAAATCTTGGTCTGGATTTGTACTTTCTGAACCTGAACTTTCCACCTTTGCCAGAATAATAACTCATCAGTATCTGTGAAACTGTGGCCTGGTTTGCCAGCATCCTGTGCAGAGTCTACTCATGGGCTCCAGCACATGAAGATGGATGTAAATTTTGTATCGTTTGGCTGAGTTGGCTTAACATGTCTGCCATGTCATTGAAATATGGTGCGGATGTGGTTCAGCCACGCAATGGGGCTGAAGGTAGTATCTTTTATTTTGCTAGAGTGCTAGAGTACTCGAAATTCCATCATGAAAACTTTTGAAGTTTGCCATTCGTTGTTCACTATTCCGTGCGTACCTTATTATAACCCTCTGGAGAGTTCTCAAGTGAGATGAAATCATGCCATCACAGCACCTTGCAGACAAAATCAATCATGATGAGATGGGAAAGGTTAGAAACTTCTTCACAAGGTTTTTTTGTTGAGAATTGGGGCATCGCTTTGCCGAGACCCCCAGTGTCCAAAGGTCCTGGCAGGCAAGGAGAAAACATCAATTTTTACTTATCTAGTGTCGCAGTGTAAATAAAAATCCATCCACACAAATATGACCCTCCCTGGACAATACAGCTGTATGCCTGCAAGAGGTGGGGGGGGGGGGGCTTGTTTGTTTCAGGGTTCTTATGTGATCCAAAGTGTTATCTCTAAAAGTACATAAAAAATTTTATTTATTTATTTTTTTTATCAAGACAAGTTTGTTTCACAAGGAAAAGTTAAAAAAAATAATTGAGTTAAGCAGAGTGATCAGCAACCGTGAAACTAGTTATTTTTGCTCCACTGATCCACAGAGACTTATTTCCTTTGAATGCAACATAGCCCCAATTAATTTTACTTATCAAACTTCAAAGATGCCTCATTTAAAAGATACCTTAAAACTCAGCTGCCATTCGTGTGAGCGGCAGTAATGCTAATCACTTTATTATTAGATTCTAATTAGCCAATTTTGTTACAAAAAATGTTTAATTTTTTGCAAAAGTGACTTGCAGGCTTTTTTTGTGAAGATAAAAGCACCGCTGTGCCTTCCACAAATGATCTGCAGTCATTGAAATTTTATAGCTCAAATTTAGAGCCCAGATATGATCTGCTGCGTGAGGTCCAGCTGATTCCAAGATCAGGCTCACTCTAGCTGAAGGGAGGAAGGGCACAGTGAACACGTCTTTATGGACCAGCTATGACCACTTATCTAGGGCATTTCTCAATACCAAGAAGGTGAAGATCATACTTGTGGTCTTGGCAAGACTGATCTTGCTAACTTGCCTCCCAGGAACAAACTTGGGGTGCAATGAATCATGGGGTTAGTCTCGTATAGCGAGGATGCAGCTGATGTATCCTTGATATTTGGGGTGGGGCAAGACCAACATCTGGGGATTTTTACCATTCTCTGTACTCCTGTTGTTGAGCATTGGAACTCGTCTTCGGTAATGAAAGATGACATTAAACGGGTATATGAGGACACAAGTATGGTCAAGTATGCATATTGAGAAAGACCCCTAGTGTAGGGTGACTGTGAGCCTGAAAGCTAACCTAAGAAGCTCACCACGGGATGCCAGTCCCTCAAAGAGCAGACACACACACTCACACTCACACACACACACACACACACACACACACACACACACATACACACAACTTGCAGCATGTATCGCTGGGTAACTGAAGGAAATCCAAACAAGAAGGTCATGTGAACTTTACTCATACGGCCTGAGAAGGGATTCAAACCAATCACCCAAGATGGCACCAACTGCAACACTATGCCACCCATTCTCAGCTTTCAGAATAGTGAAGACATACAATAAGGCTGTTGGTAAACATTCAGCAAACCACACACTTTGTACTGTCGGTCTGATACTGTGGGGGGGGGCACAGATGGAGCCGGTGGAACGTGAAGGACAGAAGGACGTGGTTCCCTTTCATGTCACTTTCCGCCAGTAAGAAGGGTGAAGCCCAGAGTCCCGGTATACAGCACAGCTGTGTGACTATGGAAACGGCCAGCTCCACATCCAATGAGAGGAAGACATTTAGTTTTAATACTTGACTGATCTCTTGATGGACAGGTCAGGAAAAAATGGTAGAAAAAAATAGGCTTTCTCCGATTTGAAAATTATGTAATTTTATTTGTGAATCTAATTTAAAAAAACAAGATTTAAAAGTGTAATTAGGCAGGTTAGCTGTATGGACTGCATCTTTCTTAAATGCCAAAATTTGCATTTGGTTGGTGAAGGGGGGATCGTGGGCAGTTGAAAGCAACACTAGGTGCATTTTGGTTTTATGCATGATAAAATTTTGTGAGGATATATTGGCTAGCCCAGCCTTATTGACAGCACATCTACATGGCTTAACACAGTGTTTCTCAACCCGGTCCTCAGGGACCCCCAGACAATCCCCATTTTTGCTCCCTTCCAGCTATCTGGACTGTCTGGCAGGGAGCCAAGAGGGAGCAAAAACATGGACCATCTGGGGGTCCCTGTGGACCGGGCTGAGAAATACAGTCACATGACCTAGTCAGTCTACAGTGTTTCATTTCATACACATTTCTAAAAAGATATTTTGAAGAATGCAGAGAATTCAGATCATGCATGACGGATGGGCAGGGGGCTTTAGGCAGGGATAATGTAAAGCTCTTCGAGGCAGCGTACTGTCGTGAAAATGTGCTATACAAATAAAACCAAAAATTTACATCCATTTTTAAAAATCATCTAGTCATTATTTGGTAATAAAATTAGTATTGGTCATTTTTGCAGGAATGACAAAATGCCACCAGCCACTCCCCCACAAAAAAATGTAAATGAAGCGCCCCTTAAAGATGATCCTTAAACGTAGGATTGACAGCGAGCGCACCGAAAGGCTGCTGCCATGTCTGGCATAAATGAAATCAGGCTGAATAGGGCCACATCACCACAGCTGCGAGCACAACAGGCTTTTCATGGGCTAATGAGCACATCGGAGGGAACATGTTCTGTACAGGCTCTGGGTTTATTCACACGGGCTCATCAACGGGGCTCAAGTTCAGCTCGCGGCCCTCCAAAGACGTACCCAGCAGCTGCTGGCCTGACGACAGGCGAGACGAGTGCGGGTGTGGGCTGGCTGGGTCTTCAAAAGTAGACCGGTAAAGCTAGCTGGAAGACTAATGATACACAATATAATGTGAAAATGATCTCAGCAGAATATGGACTTTAGCCAGGAGTTTTTCTTTGTTAAAGATTAATGTTAAGTCTTTAAGCATGAAGATTAATGGCGAGAAATTCTAAAGTAACACCTGTTATTCACAATGTAGTAAGTAGGAGTTAGTAGAAAAATCTGAGGAAAGTAACAATTTAACTATTTTGGGTCTTGCCGCTGGTTTGTATACAGCATATAATCACATTACTCGTGCTCCTAAGAGGTACATATATTACAGTTTCCATTGGACACAGGTTGTCCAATTGAAAGGAATGTTATTATTGCACGGAATTTTTCTTTAAAAGTAAGGGGGATTAAGATAGGCTGCTGACTTCTGTATGCAGATACAAGTGTGAGTAGCACCGCCCCTTCTCCCTGTACATGTAGGTCAGGGTGTGTGACTGTGCCAGACAGCTAGGCAAATACAGATGCATA
>JAAGVU020000015.1:7516081-7527993 GCA_011763525.2 Mormyrus iriodes | reverse complement strand
CCCGCCTCTGGCACCTTGCTGACGTGATGGGCTGCATATAGACTTCATCACGCATCAGTTCTGGGCTGAATACTGAGGAATATAAAACTTCTCATACACACTCGCTGGCTTATCAGCTGTACGTTCCAGCGAGGTCACTTCAGAACACGGCTCGGCAAACAAAGAAAGAGTGACAGGCCTCTCTCATGATTAAATTGTCAAACGATGCAGCGTGCTTCAGTGCTGGGGGGGGAGACAGCTTTCTAATAAGTGTGCAAATGTGCCATGTTGTGCTTCATGAGTAAAGCCTTCATTTATAGTCATAGTCAGCCAACAGAAAGTCATGGGAATTAGTCACTGTTTGAACCATTATGTGGAAACGTAATGTACAGTGGCCTGGATGTCTGAGCTCGAGAAATGAAAGTAAAAATGGCATTTGGCTATTGAGGTAAAATACAGAGGGGGTGTCAGAGGAAAAGAAAATGACATTTGTACTTTCATTTCTTTTTTATCCATCCATTTCCTGCACCCGCTTGTCCTATGCAGGGTCGTAAGGTTGCGGAGCCTATCCCAGAAACTGAGCACAAGGCAGGGAATAACCCTGGATGGGGTGCCAACCCATCGCAACATTTCATTTTTAAATTATCCATCCATCCATTTTCTGTAATTGCTTCTCCTATTCAGGGTCGCAGGGGGGGCGCAGAAAAAATAAAACATGAAAGCAATGTTTTATTAACTGTTCACTTAGGTTCTTGATTGCCGAATTATTGTTTTGTAGCTTCTGCGGAAGATTTAATTAATTTCAGGGTAAAAAAAATGTACAGTTATGGAGAAAATCTGACAGGGGCAAAGGCTGCCTGTTTCATACAGCACTGTGTTGCTGTCTTTCCAAGTCAGGTTTCCATAAAGCCAGTAGCAAAACATTCGTATTCACCTCAAAATTCCAAACACTTCAAACATTCACATCGAGCTCAGTGCCAGCTGATAGATGTGTTTCTGCGTTTCCCATTGTGGGATCTTTACAATGCAGAGATTTCATTTATTTGAGATGTAATAACATTTAAAATTCAAAGCCGCACAGATTTTAGGCTCTCTTTCCTGTGATTGTTTTATAGGATTAGAACAATGTGGTTTTTCTGACAAATGGGCCAGACCAAGTAAGAGACAAAAAAGATATAGAGTGGAATTATTTTAATTATATTGTACAAAAAGACACTTAGATTTTGGTGATGAATTAACACATGAATCAATATGCAAAGCATTACTTCCAGTGCACTAGTCAGGAAGCTATTTAAAAACTATTTTTCAGAAGAAAACTCATGTTAATACAATCAGCTAGGATGCATCCTCGAAAGAGTCAGGTACACAAATTCAGAAGAAGAATTTGAATGATTTTCCTATAGTAAATCGAAAGAGGGGAAGGGGATTTTCTGGTCAATATGAGTTAACAAGAGTTAACAAAACTCATTTGATATAAAGGAATAAAGGCGGCTTCTTATTTGCATATATATTCATAATTTATAACAGGTAATATTAAGAAGAAATCTAAAACTGGAGCTTCTTAAGTCCCATTAAATGTTGTTTTGACAGGAGAAAGTGATGCTGGGAAACACTGCGACAGCGTTGAAGAGCGTGAGCGTTTGCTGTGTCCCTCACACCAAGCTTAACTGCGATGCACCTGTCTGAAGCATACCCCGACAGAAGTCAGCTCTGTGCAATTTCACACTTCAACATAACTCCCAGGAAACAGAGTGACAGGAAGAGAAAGGGTTAGAGCATAGTCTATGATCAAGCAGGTAGCTTTATATAGTCACCCACCTGCTGGAAGAGGGGGTGGTGTGAGGGATTGATACTCAGTGCTGTGTACGAGTAATAGAGGATCCATGATATTTATGGAGTGTTGGTTAATTAGGGACCGTCTAAAAATTCCTGTCTTGAATTTATATTGTAAACTTCAATCAGACGTGTGATGATTATCCTAAAAATATGACTGAAGAGCATAGGAGCAGCACAGGAAATGTAGGGAGTTGTGCAAGTAAAATAAAAATTTATGTTGGAACAGTTACTATATTTAGATTCCTTACACTAACATTTACTAGAGGTTTGAATTGAAATGTGAGGCAGCATAGAAGACCTCCTTTTATTCTTTCAGAAGATCTCTATCAGGGGGGTCTGCGGTGTAGCAGATGCATTGGATTTCTAGGCAGGCACTTGTGGTGTGATTTAAAGGTTGTGACTTCAAATCCCCGGAATCCTGTTTTAGGTGATATGCAGTTCCAAAGGTTAGGGGACCTATGACCAAGTCTTGAATGTCTTGGGGTCGAATCCTGTAGCTGACAGAGTAACAGTGTTGTTGGGCCCCTGATCAAGGCGCTTAACCTCAACTGGGTGACCCTGTGCTCAGACCCCAAAATTTGCTCTCACCTAAAGGTGTATGCCTGTATCTCTCATGGAAAGCAAGATGAGATATTCAAAAACTACCCAATTTCCTCATGGAGATGAATGAAGTACCTCTATTCTACTCAACAGTGTTACGGACAATCCCTCACCATGGCATGTTGGTAGAAACCTTCTGTCCCCTCCCCAGATGCAGGGCAAGTGTCAACATAGGAAATTAAAGCGCCTGATTTGTGACATTTACGGAGAATTAGCTAAATACCGCAATGCTCATGCTCCTCCTCATTTGCATTCCACATTGGCGTCGGAAGGATCAGCCGGCTCCAAAACAATTTTCAAATCATCACGCAAGCGACGAAATATCCTTTAAATCATGCGTCTGCTGCAAATTGTTTAATTTTCCCTTGATGCTGTGGCACATCTAATTAGCTCCTAACTTGTCAAAAGTAGAAAAAAAGCCAATTAAACCAATTAAGCGCTAGTGAGGGTAATCCGAGCAGCCGTGTACCTATATGTGCTCAACATTTTGAATTTAAAAGTCTTTTGGACATTTAGCAAATAAATTGGTTCAGACTGAGAATTTCAGGAAACAGAAATGTGATTGACATACCGGCAAAGTTGACTTAAAAATACCTCTCTTTTCAGCACTGTTTTCCCATCCATTTGTCATAGACCCTTATCCAGTACAGGGTTCTGGGAAGCTTGGAGCCAGTCCCAGGAAGCACAGGGGTATGCTTAGGCAGGCTGCCAGTCCATCACAGGTAACACTCACTTATAAACAATCATATACTTTGTATAATTTACAGAGACTAGTTCACCTAGTCAAGAATTTATGGACTGTAGGAGGAAACTGTTTTAACCCCACACAAATTCAGGAAAAACATGAAAACTCCGCCCACAGAGAGTAAGGGAAGAGGACTCGAACCCTGGAGATCATAAGTGACAGTGATGCATACTGAATAATCTGGTATTTTTGCTCTGACAGCCTATCTTTGTCTTCAGCTATGTGCAAAGCTCCAGGGTTCCAAACTAATGTGTTGCCTTGCAATCAGCTACATGCCTCCACTATGACACCAGGCAGCAGGTCTGCACACTAACCATCTTTGAGAAGCAACTTATAATTCATAAAACTTCATACAGCAGGCCGGTTCACTGATTCCAGTGGCAGCACTTGGGAGTGATTTGTAGCGATTAAGTACAGCATGTCAGGGGATGTCAGGGGATGTTTGATGCGAGTGTTCTGCCCCGCTCCCTAAAGAGTGTGGCTCTGTGCCAGTGACACCCCCAGGCCCCCAATCCGTGAATCAGATGTCCTTGCCACCCCCGACACTTGAGCTCTGTCACAGTTCAGGTTCCCCAGAGAAAGATGCACCCATCTATGTCCTATAGCCATTTATCAGTACAGGGAAGAGCTGCATATACAGATGTGATAAGCATGACTGTCTAATCAAACACTATACGTGCAAACAAAATTTCAGAGTGAGATTGTAACACACATTCATCAATTTCTAATTCGGTGGCACAGTCAATATGTCTGTTGTCGTGGATTCTGTAACCAAGGTAGAAAATTAGAAATAAACATTTTTTTGTTTATAGTAGAACATCACAAGAACAAGATTAATACTTCAATAACTGCTGTTTTAGGTACCTCAGATGAGTGTAATACTGTAATATAATGATATTATGCGCTTAGTCTATTTAGTGATATTTCTCAACAGAACTGAAACACATCATCATGAGTCCTAACTGATGAAATGAAATTTTCAAATAAGGTTTTTTTTTTCACACAAAAACAACACAATAAACACAGACTTTGGAGCATAAGATCTTGCCTCAGATGGAAACCTAGTTAAGTTTCAAAGATGCCTTTAGCTAGAGAAATGAAGGAAAAAATATAGTTATTAAATGGTACCACAGCTTACTGATGGGGGAGATTCAAGCTAATGGCTTGCGTTAAATGAGAGGAAGCTTGGGTCTACGGATATTGATCCCAAGTTCAAAGAGGGGAACTAAAGGAGTTATTAAGGCTCATTATAGCTGTGATGATACCTATTCACTGCAGAGCTCAACCCAGCCTGTGTCTCCTGCGTTACTGTGGAGACGGAGCTTGGAGGACTGTAGGCAGATGGCAAGCTAATTAGGTGTAATGAAATTCCATTATTAAATTGGTTGTCTCTGATTACGCCATCCCCTCCCCCAGTTACGAAATGTGTCTCCTGTGTTCTCAGGAAAGCTCCACTCTGTCTCTGCGCTGGGACCGGTATTCCACAAGCAAGCCGCAGCACAATGCGGAGTGGAGATGCTTCAGTGCATGCAGGAGAATGTACATGGAAAAAGGTGGAAAGTTCAGGTTCCAAACGGACAAATCCAGACCAACCGGTTGAGTCTAAAGCAGGGTTGCCCAACCCTGCTCCTGGAGATCCACCACCCTGCAGAGCTTAGGTGCAGCCCTAATTTAACACACCTGATACAGATAATCAGGCCCTTCAGTAATGTCACAGTATTAGAGCCATCTTAGCTTCAACATAACTAATACTTCAACATAGCTAATACTGAGATGAGTTCAATTATCAGACCTAGTGACTCCCATAAGATGGCTGCCCATACCAATAGAAGGCATCTATCTGCTTTCTCCGAATGTAACCCCTCCGGATTTTCAATAGGGAGTTAAAGGTATGACTCATTAGACCATATCATTTTCCCATTGCTCAGGTTGGTGCTCTTGACACCAGGTTATGAATCCTTTTGTCCTTGGATACAAATGGTTTCAAAATGGCAGCCCTGCTGTAAATTTCAGCTTTGGGACGCTCGTTAGTTACAGTTTATGTGCAGACTGGGCCACAGAGGTGCTATTCAGTTCTATAGCCATTTTTGAGGCCATATTTTGGTGGAGTTACCCAGTAAAGCTTCTGTGAGCTTCGACTTCTTTGAATCACTCTGACTTCTTTGAATCACTCTTCCCCTTTGCTGATGCAGGTTGTTCATATTTAACATAAGCGGTCATGATATATGACACTGTTCACATGTGACACGTTAAATAATTTTGCCTTTTTTATTGCCAGACGCCCCTGTATGTCAGACACTGGTTTCTTTGGCCTATTTGGAGCTCTGATGCCTCCTGTTTTTTTTTAAATTATTTTTTGACTTTCATGTGATCATCAGACCTTGTTTACAGCTGCATTGTAACTTCTGTCTTCCTTTGTGATTTACTGACTTCACTAAGCCTTCACTAAAGTCCTTTTTTCATGCAGTGTTTGCCTTAATTTGTCGACCCCCTACAATTTGACTTCACAGTCAGACAAGGATTAAACACTTCCTTTGGCCTCAAAACGACTTTAAAACTATATATTCTCTGCAACTTAATCAGCTATTAGATTGGAGCCAGCTTATATACTCTAAGCCCCTCCCACAAATGTTCCATTTTGATAAACTAAACTTTTTAGATTTAAACATTTGAGTAGTCACTAAAGCATTAAAGGTATTCATCAAAATTTATGGGTCATTTATTCACAGTACATGCATTTAGACTTACTGGCATCTCTAAATTGCCCGTAGTCTGTGAGTTTGTGCTTTTATCTGATGCAATTGTTGTGTACAAATCAGAGATAACTGATGCAAGCAGTGATGCAAATCAGAGATAATCATCTGTTAAAGTATTCATCCAGGCTGAGAATGCTCGAAATTTGAAAAACAGCCTGATTTGGAATATTTTGTATGACAAGATACTACTGCAGCAGTAAAGCTGCAGATAAAAGATCAATTTGCATAAGACATTAGCAAAAATGGGTCAGAGTTTACTGTTTAGTTTGGATGTTAAGGGATGCATAAATTTGTTTTGTTTAAACGGTAATTGTATGTGTCATATAATGTCTGTGTCAATATTTCACAAGTTTTGAATCATATTTTTTTTTCTGTATTGACTTGCTATCCAGTACATTTAAAGGTGATTTGGATCCTATGCTGGGAGGTATAGATAATACGACAGTACGGAATGAATGAGTTTCCAATTCATTACAGGTACCAATAAATAAATATTAAGAAAACATCTAGGTTTTGATCTATGGATATTACACCAGATGCATGAGGGCAAACACTAAAGAAACCTCCCCTTAGGTGCCAAACACACCCACGCAAACACCAGTATGCCAGCCTCTCTCAGGCATGAAGGAAACCCACACAAGCAGAGAGGGAACCTGAAAGCAGGGGATCCCACGCAGTCACGGGGAGAATATGGCAGCCCCTGGCGGATTGCAGCCTGCCACCCAGAAGCTGCAGTATAACAGCATTGCTGTTGACATCGCACCGGCCTGAATAAAACACTGAATTTAAATGACTCCGATTGTTTATGACTGTTACGAAACAGGAACGCAGACCAAATGACCAGACTGTCAATGTGTAGCAGTTGATGCATTGCCTTAGCATTGCATGTATGTGCTTTGCATATATGTTTTTAAGGAAAATGTGACATTTTGACAAGCGGAAGGTTTCTGACTGAACCTTCAACCAGAAGTTTGTTCCTTGATTATCCTTTTTTTTTTCCGTGTATAACTTTTGTTCGGTTTGTTAGCTCTGCCCTGTATCTTGTATTTACTGTAGATACCTGCTGT
Organism: Mormyrus iriodes; assembly: GCA_011763525.2. Classification (NCBI taxonomy): domain Eukaryota; kingdom Metazoa; phylum Chordata; class Actinopteri; order Osteoglossiformes; family Mormyridae; genus Mormyrus; species Mormyrus iriodes. The sequence goes on along the minus strand of JAAGVU020000015.1, from coordinate 7,521,010 downwards.
ATGAAGATAGGATCTTGACAATCTGTTGCCTACATTTTTGACTACAGATATTAGGGTAGCACTTTACTTGAGGGGCCACAAATAATGTAGCTTCACACTATTACTTATCTATTGATTAACCACAAATATGTTTGATCATCATTAATGAATTGTGACACATTTTACTATATTTGTTACTATATCTGTTAATTCTGTAATCCTTTGTGATCTACTAAGGAACTACTGAAGGAACTAGTCATGAATAGCACAAGTGAAGTACTGATCTCATGTTCGTTCATCATTAATGAATCATGACGCATCTTTTATCACAAGTAGATACTATATTTGTTCATGATTTGTGCTTCAGTAGTAACTGAGTCACAAGTATTTGTGTACCCTCAAGTAAAGTGTTACCGATTTTGGTATACATTTAGGATTTGGTTTTTCTGTGGTGCCCTCCTTTGCCCAATGATAAACTCTATGCTTAGAATTACACTTTCACTTTTAGACTTGTTCTTCCGCAGCTGGGTTCTCTCTTATCGTTAAGTTACAGGTAACAGTTCATGAAATGCACTTTATTGGTACATTGTTTCTCATTACAGTTTAATCATACATGTTACCCTTTAGCAGCCATTTGAAGAAAGCTAATTCAGATTAGAATTTGGGGCAGCATGTGGCTCAGTGGGCTAATTCTCTGTGCCTGTGAGCGGAAGGTTGCCAGTTTGAGCCCTGGTCTCGGCACATCTGCGGCCCTTAACCCCCAGTTCCCTGGGTTCTGCTATGGGTGGCTGTGCTTTGCATCCAGTTTGCTCTCACCTAAAGTAAGGTCGAGAGAATTTCACTATGGAGATCAATTATTATTATCATAACAGGCCAATGAAACAAAACAAAATTGATTAAATAGAATAAAACAATACAAAAACACATAAAAGAAACTAAACTGAATGAAACAGCAAATAGAATAGATGACTTTAAATATATTTAAATCACACACTTTCCATATACAAACGGTGTATAAATTCAAGCAAAACATAGCTAAAGCATAGGATTATGTTCATTTGTCTAAGACTGCGGTCTGCCGAGGCCCTCAGAGCCTGTGTTCGCCTGCCTGTGGTTTTGGTACGTCAACCAGGCAACAAATGAGCAATTCCAGACAACAATGGCAAATTTATTTTCGTCTACAGTGTCTCTCTAGAGTGCATGACTTCAAACAAACTCAACTTCCTTTGTTCCGGAACACTCTGCATATTTGCACATGGGGAAAAAAGTTTAAACTTGTTCTCAGGCACAAGCATTGTCACAGATCGTGCTGTTTAATATTTTAATACATGCTCCCTATGCCAGCCGCAGCAGAAAATGCTGTGTTTTCGACGGAGATCATTAAGAATGTACGTCATTAGCCATTTCATTCAACTGAGCCCTTAACTGACCTTATTAGTTAGGTGTTCTGAGGTTTTCAGATTTCAAAAGAAAACGATTGAGGGTGATATTTAGAAAAAAAAATCACCACAGAGTCAACTGTAATCAGACGAGTCACTTAAGATATAATCAATTAAAAAACAAAAGTGCTGTAGAAAAAATTGTAATGGCAATATGAAAAAAAGATGTGATATTGTCTTCCAGGGACATGACAGACTGATACACACACATAATAATAATAATCATAATAATAACTATTATTGTTATTATTATAATTATTATATATGTTTTTTTGATAGTTCCATTATCAGACTCTTATACTCTGTTGACTCCTTGACAGCTGAATGCTTGTAACGTACCATCTGCCTCATTTGCACATCGCTTTGGACAAAAGCATCTGCTAAATAGATACATGATGAAAATACTGACCCCGGATTTCACTGATTCACTATGCATTTGGTAAAAGATATATGCTAATTCATGCTACAAAAGTCTACAATTGACTATGTGTGTGTTTGACCCTAGTATGAGCTTCCGAAATGGGAGTAAAGTTTAGCAAGCAGTCACTGTCAAGGCTACTGAGCATCTGTAGTATTAAGAAGATAAAATGAGCTCTGGCATGACCAGGGTGGTTAACTGGAACCTAGTCCAGGGTAAGAGGACCCAGGTGAACGGTCTGGAGCATCTCAAGACTGCCAGACCTTTACCAAACCACTACCATCCTGTTCTGTTCTCAACGAGAAGTCAAGGTGACTCAGTGCAAAAACAGTTGGAGATGAAGGGGCCCGTTATTAAAACTCCAATTGCTCCTAGCAGAGCTTGTTTTGTTTTCCTTCCTCCGACACGTCCAACTGTTCTAGAATATTCTCTACATGTCAGGGTAACCTGCATTTGAAAGGTTTTCCAGCCACTGCCGCGTATTTTAAGAGAGACCGGAGGTCTGGCTGGCTTTGTGGCTATGCAGGCAGTCCCTGGGTTAAGAATATCCGACTTATAGACAACTCGTACTTACGAACGGACTGCCATAAAGTCTATTATATTAAAAATTAGGGTTAAATACAATGGTTCATAATAACAAACGCACACTACTTTGTGGTGCTCATGAAAACATTGTGTGGCTTCAGAGGTTCATTGGCTCGATGTGCAGTACAGTAATGTACGTACTTACTTTTATTATTAATTATTATTGTTATTATGTACTGTATTATTATTTTTCTGACTTAACTACAAATTCCACTTAAAGACAAACTTAGGGAATGGATCTTGTTTGGAACATGGGGACTGCCTATAATCCACTCAGTTTTGTTATCTGCCCTAACCCTTGGATAAAAATGCCCTGCTCTCGCAGTCTATAGCAAAGCAGGTCTTGAAACAGCATGTAATTCTGAAATTTTACAACACAATACAATCTCCTGCAGATCTCTTCGTATGTTTTGGAAGTCTTAGCCAAGAAGGTGGGCAAGTTTCCAAATTAATTCCGAAGTTACTTCATATTGTGGTTGATTCACTGGTGGTCTCCTGTAATTTAATTCCCTAAGCCACAGGAAGTTCCCTGGAGATGCAGCATTTAATTTAATGCCAAAAGAGGGACAAAAAAACGCCAGCCTAAAAACAGTTAAAAGCGTGTGTGGGTAAAAAAAAGCAAGAGCATTGTTTTTCCCTGGAGTCCCCCAAATATGTCTGAATTCAGCTGGTTTTCAGGCAAGTCAGCAGGTCATAAATTTCCGTTAGAATTACATGAAAAACCTGTCCTTACAAATTTTACTTTAGCCAATGAAGATCAGTGGCACGTAAGATAAGGGGTATCAATTCATGTTCTCTTCTAAGTTAACGCAAGCCATTAATCACGCCAGTGCATTTGCATTTCGCTAGCGTAGGAGAGATATACCAGCCGGCATTCGTTCACCCCACAGGTACCGCTGTACACATGTCCTCAGCGATGGGCTGTGGCAGTCTCTGTCGGAGGGGTGCGGGAATGTGCCAGGAAGCCGACTCGTCGCTGGAAAAAAGAACAGGCCTACATATCAAAATTGGATTTTGGGGCTTAATGCCATATTATTTGTTCATTTGGAATTAAGGGTAATATCTTTAATATTTTAAGTTTTCATGTTAAAAAAAGAATGTTTGACAGGATAAATATTAAGAAGTCTCAGTATTTTTACTCATTACAGGGTGGCTCTAAGTCATTACCTTTGATTTTTATGTAATGGTAGGTTAAAGTAAGGGGTTATGTCACCCTGGGAAATAGATTAGGGTCTAAGTGATGTGAAAATGATGTGAAATCATTGTATTCAGCCTGCATTAACCAACACAACCCAAACACAATTTGATAAAGGCAGGGAATTATACTGCAGGGCGTGGGAGTGAGACCTTTCTTTAAAGCAGATGGGCTGATTAGATGTTACTCCTTCAGTAGCACGCATTAGGCCAGTGTTTTCAACCCAGTCCTCGGGGACCCACAGAGGGTCTACGTTTTTGCTCAATGCTCAGTAGGGAGCTGGGAGGGAACAAAAATGTGGACTGTGTGGGAGAGCCCAAGGACTGGGTGGGAGAGCCCAAGGACTGTGTGGGAGAGCCCAAGGACTAGGTGGGGAAACACTGCACTAGGCAGTCTGTAAACACACCTATAAAGCAAAAGTATCCAAGGCACTGTAAGGATGAAGCTGATAACCAGAGTCCGCATTTGACATTAAAAGCAACAAACACAAACTCTTTGTTTGGCAGAATATTCCCCAGACTTTTCTGGAGTTGGTATCCATGAGTCAGACAGGACTTAGCCCTTAAAAGTTTGCTATTATGCAACAGAAAAGTACAACGATGTGGGAGTGGGGGACGGGCAGGTCAGTAAAGAGTCCATCTTCCATAAACTGGGAGCACAGGCAGTCAGACAGGGGAGACCCTAGACAGGATTCGAGTACATCACACACTTTGGGCAATTTAGAGACACGTTTTTGGACCAGGAAGAAGCCTGCACAGCCCAGGGGAAACACCTTTAGAGCAATGCCAAATGAGGCAGCCAGACTCGTTGGGATTCCTCACCACTAAACATCTTTGGTGGTTCTCAGTGTTCATAAGTGATACACACTCATAAATAATACCTATCAATTTTATTCACACAGCCTTTGCGTGGAATGTAAATGGAGTATGTTCTGAACAGTCGTGGGTGGTTTTTGTTCAAATTGCGAGCCCCAGTCTCACACGCCTCTATCTAAAGGCCCTTGGCGAAAGCCGCTAGCTTCACCATCCCCCACCCCCGCCTGTGAAGAGAACCGGCTCCCTCGTTTCATTATAGCTTGCAATCAAGCTAAAGGTGAGGCAGGCATGTACCACAGCTGTTGTTTTTTTCATTTAGCCATCACTGTGCTAAATATTACTAGGAGAAGTACATATATCCTTCATACTATATTGATCCAAAAGAATGTTGTAAATTATTAATTAAAGAATGAAGCATGACATTATATATATATACACTCACCTAAAGGATTATTAGGAACACCTGTTCAATTTCTCATTAATGCAATTATCTAATCA
>JAAGVU020000015.1:7496196-7511755 GCA_011763525.2 Mormyrus iriodes | reverse complement strand
CGCAAATTATTTACAGAGATTTCAACCTGCATAAGAAATTATTTTTCTTGCAGGCTGCTATAAATAGGCCTAACTAAATATTTACTGGTAGAGGGTGGACTTAAGTCCAATTATGGATTGAAAAGAGCTAGAATTGAATAAAAGACATTCTGTTTGGATTCTGGTTCTCTTTTGAACTGTTTGGACATCCATCCATCCATCTTCTATAACCACTTATTCCATATGGGTTGTGGGGGGTCTGGAGCCTATCCCGGAGGCTGCGGGTGCAAGGCAGGGAACAACCCAGGATGAGGCGCCAACCCATTGCTGGGCACACTCACACACCATTCACACCTACGGGCAATTCAGCAACTCCAATCAGCCTCAGCATGTTTTTGGACCGTGGGGGGAAACCGGAGGAAACCCCACGACGACACGGGGAGAACATGCAAACTCCACACACGGAATCCGGGCAGAGACGTGAACCAGGCTCCCAGAGGTGTAAGGCAACAGTGCTAACCACTGCACCACCGTGCCGCCCCCCTGTTTGGGCATATCAAATCCAAAATGCAATAAGTAGTTAAATATGGTATTTGTGAGCCAAGCCCTTCAGCCTGAAGTAAAATATGAAAGTGGAAAGCAGATAGTGATGAGAAAAGAACTTAAAAATGAGAAAAGAAATGAGCTCCAACACTGGCCTTTGAAGTTTAAGACCTTCAGACCAGGAACCCTATCAGCTAATCAGAGGTCTCCCATCAAAGACCAGGCCCTGCCTCTGCCCTCAGACCAGTCGTCCATGTGGTAACTCATTGCTTGGCAACCTGAAAGTGCTCTGACCCAGGCTGATCAAACAATGGCCTGATTGACCGGCCACAGGACGGCCGAATCACCGGCAGGTCCCTGCACCCTCCCTACCTTTGAGAATTGCATGTCCAGTTCAACAGTCTACATCAGGTCACCAAAAGGCAACTTGGTCTCTCACGATCTTATTTTTTCAAGAACCAGCAGGGTGGAACCACTCAGGACGTTGTCTTTGCTGCCGCGATTAGTCAAATGCAGTCGATGACGTTGACGCTGAAAATGCGCCAACATCGATATTTTAAATCAATGCATCGTTTATTTTAATAAAATTACTTTTACGATTTCTAAAATGCTTCAATTCATTATAACAAATGTTTTCCTTTAATATCACTACGTAATTATGATAGTAGCTCAAATTATAACAAAACAAAAAGGTGCTTTTACACTGTGCAAAGTGCGTTGGCATAACATAGCAGCACCAGCGCTGTGCAAGAGACCCTGCAGAGGAAACGTGCAGGAGCTGTTCCGGGCGATGGACCTCCGGAGCAGGCAAAAGCACCCTAAGTGCTGTCTGTTCATGTTTATTAAATTAGCATTAGAACAGAAAGCTTTTTAATATCATTTGTCCTTGTAGCAGCTAAATACACTCATTATTAAAGCCATATTGTCATCTGCCTGCTACATTATAATCTTCATGGAATAAGTGTTTGTGAAAATGTTAAGGCTAAAATCTGGCCTTATTCTACGTTGACTGACAGTGCCAGTGTGTGCGTTTGTGCACTTTGGACTTGCTGGGACCAGTGTCATTATCGTAAACTAAAACTGAAATGAAGACGGACATTAAATAAAAGAAATTAATTTGCGAACTAAAATAAAAAGCAAAACTATATTCATAAAAACTACGGGACTTTAATCTGCAAAAAGTACTGCCGCACCACCATCTTTTTACCTTGTTTAACCACAGGATCTCTTGTTTTAAAAGATGTTGTGGCTGCTGATCTGTCCCTTCCTTCACCGCGTCCTCAGCGCTTATTGCTTGTGTGGCGTGTGGTTCCACTAACCGAATTCATTAAACCTGAGGACATGCCACTTTTATATAGATTACTAACTGTTGGGCGTCACAATACACAATACATTAATAATTTTAGACATACTACTAATCTGCTTGTGGAATCATGGGCGAAAATAATGTGCGTATAGTGCTGAAAAGCCGGTGTACATTATCTGAAGACCTGCAATGGCATACAGTTTATTGTTGTCAAAATAAAATTAACTTAAACGGTCAAGTAGATTTTATGAAGAAAAATTTATCGTTTAGATTAATCGACCGATCAATAAAATAGTCGATAGATTAATCTATAGAAAAATAGTTGTTAGTGGCAGCCCTAATAGAGTTTCTTCATCACTAACAGCTGCAAGAATTCTAGACCAATAGCAAGTCCACATCGATTAAAGCAAGCAGGTTCAGTAATATTCAACAACAGGGGATCAATAGGCAGTGAAGATGCAAAAGTCATAACAAAGGGCCTAGAGTACAATCCAGACACTATGAAGACTTTCCATCCCCCACTCCAGCTCTCTGCCAAAAAGTGTGTGACTCAGTGGGCTAAACCTCTGTGCCTGTGATCAGAAAGTTGTGGGTTCAAGCTTGGCTGCAGCATGGCTGTGAGTCCTTGAGCGAGGCTCTTGCCCCCCCCCCCCCAGTAACCTGGGCATGACAACAGGTGGCTGCCCTTCACACCAGTGCTTGCTCTCATGGAGAGTAAGATGAGAGGGTATCAATTGTTATTATGAAAAAAAGAGCAAATAAGACTGCATTGTGTTATCAGTACTTAGTGACTGATTTGTAGGTAGTGGAGGGGTGTGTCCGATAGCTTTGCTCCTTAGAGCATCCACACCTTGCCCCCTTCTCACAGACCGACTGTGCATAACTAGTTTTGTCCCCAGAACTGCTACGTAGGGGTGGCTAAGGTGACAAGGGATTACCCTGGCATAGAGCCAGGCCGACCTCAGAGATCCAATAGCACCAGGGTGGTGGAGAGAGACGTGATAGAGGCATACGGACCTGTGTGCAAACATGTCAGAAGTGGATCTCCACGCCAGCTGGAAGCCCAAGGTAGGGAGCTGATTGCTGATTTTTAAATTTTTTTTGTCAAAATGTCAGCTCAGTGAGAGCAAAGCAGCCTTGTGCTGTGCCGCGATAATTACAGCCATTTTCATCTAGCTGACGACCAAGTCTTAGAAAACAAGATGAATACTCAAGAGAATCCGCAGGTAGTTTGGCATCCATCAGTCTGTAAATGTTATTTCTTTGTTTAACCACCGCTTTCTGAGTACTTACATGGCTGAACGTTTTACTGGAGGAATTAAAGTAAAGAGCTTGAGCAGGCAAGTCCACAGCCTCTCCTGGGGCTTCAGACAGCAGCCATCAGGTCACAGGGTAGTGGCTTTAGTCACCATTCCACCCATCATTCCATCCATCCATCTTCATCCATCTTCTTTTCCTATGCAGGGTCAGGGGGGCCCAGATCTTATCCTAGAATCTATGGGTGCAAGACAGGAAATAACCCAGGATGAGGCATCAACCCATCATGGGGAACCCACAGAGGCAATTCGGGATCTCTTAATTAACCATAGCACATTTGTGGATGGGGTGGCATGGTGGTGCAGTGGTTATCACTGTTGCCTCACACCTCTGGGACCTGGGCTCCTGTCTCCACCATGTCTCCAAGCGTGTGGAGTTTGCATGTTCTCCCTATGTCGTTGGGGGGTTTCCTCTGGGTACTCTGGTTTCCCCCTACAGTGCAAAAACATGCTGAAGTTAACTGGAGTTACCAAATTGCATGTATGAGTGAATGGTGTGTGAGTGTCCTCTGCAATAGGTTGGTGCCCCGTCCTGGGTTATTCTTTGCCTTGTGCCCATAGGCTTCAGACCCCAAGCAACTCTGAATAGGACAACTGGTTACAGAAAATGGATGGATGGATGGATGGATTGTTTTTGGACTGTAGGTGGTGTACCCAGAGGAGAACCCATGGCAACACAGGGAAAACATGCAAACTCCACACACATGGAGCCATGGCAAAGACTCAAACCCTCTGCCCAGAGCTGTGAGGCAACAGTTAAATTAAATGTAACAAAATTAAGGTATTTTGCATTTCCTCTTCAGCCTGATTTTCTGGTAGCATTGTGCCATGGTGACTATTATTTACAATAATGATAATAAACTTCATCAATTTGATAAAAAGAACTAATATACATTGAGCAGAATTTGCATTTGTGTCCTAGTTTGTATGGTATCAGCTCTCAGTAGAAATCTTATGTATTTTTATAAATAATTTTAGCAGACAAAGTTCTCCCCAATGGTGAATAAAGGGCTGATATCTCACTAACATTTCAAGAAGTTCTTACAAATATCTGACGTATCTTTTTGCATGTCTCTTGCCCCTGGGCTTGAAAAACAAACTAAAAAGTAAAAACATGGTGACAATATACACAAAAAGTTAGAATCTAAACTTCAGGACTGTCTACATCATTCCACTTTGATATGTGCCACCACACTGCAAGAGATTGATCAAAGGTTGCACAGAAATCAATACCTACCTCCCCCTTGCCTTTAAAAAGTCAATTCCCACACATCATGGATGTGGTACCACTCCCGTCTCTTGGGGGCTATTTGGCTGAGAAACAGGAAGCATGGAGAGATATATAGATACATACTGAAGGAAAAATGTTAGTTTTTTTGTTGGTCACCTTGACACCCTCCTCATTCACGATAACGTTCACAGTCACGGAAGGTAATGAATGATGAATACATGTTCTGTCAAAGTCAGATTCAAAAGTCAAAGTGTCTGTAATCGTCAGTTTCAGATATATGACGCATGGAGTCGGACACCGAGCTGAAATATTCCCTTTGGTTGTAGTGCAAATGAAAAGCAAGGAATAAATAAAATTTAAACAGTAAGCTGTATAAACACAATGCAGACATGACATTTAGACAGAGACTGATTGGAGGGAAAGATTGCAAACTGCTACAGAAGTTCAACACTGAAGCAGAATGTGTAGTAAATAAATAGATTTATATACAGTGTTGTGAGTCCTGAGCTATCAGTCCTTTTAACAACCCCAGTTTAACTTCAGTCTGATACTTACACCGCCTGTAATTGTTAATTGTTTGTCGCCATGTCTCTAACTGTGCAAGCTGTGCCAACAAAAATTTCAGGCCAGTCAGCTCACTCTCTTGAGTCCATGTCTACATCACGCACCTCTGGTCACATATCAACGGCACGCATGCTGTATATCATCTCCTGCAAGCTGCCAGCAGTCCAGGGTGGAGGAACATCCTGTCCAATACCGTCTACATTGGTCTCATCTACAAACCTCCATCCTAACCAACATAACTTGAATGAAGTATGGACCTTCCACCTGAAACAGCATCTGGCACAAAATTGATCCTTTAAAACTGTTTTAGGCTCAACAAAATAATTAAATATTACCCCTTCAAAAATTATGACTTTTCAATCATCAAATTCTAGAACTTTCCCTCCAGTAGTAGTTATTACTCATGGGTAAATAATATACGTCTCTTAAATATATAATTTGAATGTCCATTTATTACATCTATTTTACAAAATGATGTGGTTCAGAAAAGAGGGCAATTTAAAAATCTCTCTTCCCCCTTAATCTGCTGAATAGTCGACATTCCATTAAGATATGTCATGCTCTGTTTTCATTATCATTAGTCCCCTTGTCTCGTATAACAGTCTCCCAGTAGAGGCTGCTAGGAATTCATCCCTCTGGTCCTTCCCTTTATGGAGCATTGTCGATGGGCTCCCCAGCGGTTCCACCCGTAGGCACTTCCCCCGACCGGCTGCCAGGAACATCAAATGATGGACCTAAGTTCTGTACCTGGCTGCTGGCAGAGCTGAGCTCAGACTCAAATCCTTCATAAATCCCACATACATGTCTGAGGGGTGACAGGGTGAGATTCACATGGAACTACTGAAAAACTACCAGAGCAAGCTGAAAAAGACAGTGAATTGGAAAAACTGGCCTTTATACATGATAAGTAGCAAAGTAACTGGCTGAACATTTCTGTATATTATGTCATGTTTGATGGATGAGATTCGATTCGATTCGATTTGATTCGATTTGATGAATTTCATTGATCCCAGAGGGAAATTCTTGTGCATACAGCAACATTTATTAATACACGTAGCAATATTTAGCTCCAATAACTCAGGATAAAAAAAGCACCACTGTTGGTATTGTACTTATGATTGTTATTACACACACGATTGAAATGTGTTTTAAGAAATTACATTTAAATCACTTTGGAGACCAGATGTTGTGGCAGGCTGTATAATTCGCGTTGCGGGCCTGCAGATCCCGCTTAAAAGCCAGCAGCACTGATCTCAACACCGCTGGCATCCTGCCCACGTTAATTATGGGTGCTGTTAACTAACGAACAGCTTAAGGCCGCCCTGAGGTATAACTAACGCTTTCTGACTCGTGGTGTTGTGTGTGTGAGTCATTCTCTTGTTTCCGCACATTGCAAGCACTGTCCACTGGCAGCTTACGGTCCGTCGACTTTTGTCATTTAGCGATTACCTGTGGGGGGGGGGGTCATACCGTTATGCTGGTTTAATGTAGGTGGCCCACTCATGATTACACAAACTGCTCAGTCTTCAGTACAGTGTTTCCCCCTTTTCAGGTTCAAACCCTCCAAATATCCCTTCATTCATTACTCCCCAGACTTTAGATCTCCCCCAGATCCTTCAGGCAAGAGGTCTTCACATTAGCTGAATAACCTTCAGCTTAGAATGACTTCCACTTTCTGAATGGTACCATGATAATAATAGATGTAGACAACAGCAGTTCCAGTGAGGAGACAGAACTTGGTGAACTTTTCTCTTTTTTCCCTATCAGAAAGTTTGAGGCGAGTTTGATGAGCCTCTCTTAACGGCTTTCGGTGTAAATAACAGCTCGTGGCAGGTCTGTGTCTGTGGAAACCAGTCCGCCAACGCGGAGCTTCAAATAACTCGCAGGATTGCAAACACAAAGCTTTCATCTGTAACCCTAACCCACTAGCCACACAAATGTACGTACGGGTGGGAGTATGGGTTAATTATTGAATGGCTTTGCATACGGGAAGCCAACATATAGATCAATCATCTCATCTGTGTTTAATGTCATGTCTTTGTGAAGCCTGCCCTTACCAGCACTGAACAGCAGTTGCTATGCTCTTAAAGAGTAAATCTAGAGCAGCTTGACAGTCTACTTTGATGCTCCAGAATTTTCCTGTGCATGGACCTCATGAGTCCTTCTGAATAGGGTCAAAGTGTAAAGGCAAAATTCACCCCAGGTCTTCATAAACATGGATGATTAGACCAAAGAAATGAAATGAAATTTCAGCATAAACCTTAACAATTAGTCGGTAATACATTTTATACAAAGCAACATATAAGTGAGGTTAACTTGGGGTCCAAGAACAAAGTCAACCAGTATGCCTGAAGTAGGTGGGGTTGAGGGCTCAAGAGCCCAACACCAATATGATTACTACTGCTGCCAGGGGATTTGAACACACAACCTTCTGGATACAAACACTGATAACTAACCTGTTGGTCTATGCATCACCCCCTAATAGTGCTAACCAAGTCGTTGGTTTGACACAACGAGACAATGACAGGAGAAAGGACACAACGTGATAACTAAATAGTTAACAAATACTGGAGCAATGTACCGGGGTGATCATTATCAACACTTTGCAAAGCCATTACTGACTTTTCCTCAGTAGCTGCAGGAAACTCCAGGGATATTTAGGTGATTTATCAGCAAGTTATTCGCTGCCACTTGTTGATATTAGTTTTTCAGGCCTTCTTCTCGCTAGCTGTTTCATAAATGCATTTCCAGAACAGAAGATAATAAAATAGAAAAAGTAATTCAACATGTTAAAGGGCTTATGTAGCCATTTAATCAAATGGCAGATATTAACATTCCCCAATAACTTCCTTTTCCTTTATTAGGCATACTGACTCCCTGCTTCACTGTGACATTTACAGCGGTAATTATTTATACGGAAAGTTAAGACATCGCATGTCCTTGTGAGCTGAAGTCAAAACTCATTAAGGCGTCCGGGTTCTGCCCCTTCGGAAGCCTTCCCCTAACGACAACACAGTTTAACAACTTAGCCAGCCCAACGTAATTTTTGGCAGGTAACAATTCATCATTACAGGAAATTAGTCACCTAGGAAATGCTCGAGTCCCAACACACAGCATGCACTTTTTCATACTATACTCAAAGGTACAGACCTCTCTATGCATCTATGTGCTAGTTTTAGAGGCAGGCAGGGTGTATCAAAGTCTTTGTCTAACTGCCTGTTTTAACCAAGGGACCCAGCAGAAAGTGGTTTAAAGACTTTCAGCGCAGAGGGGTCAGATTCTGGATATACCTGTACCTCATAAATTGCTGTTGGCCAATTCACCTCATGAGAATAGAGACAACACTCAACTTTATAGGACAGCATCCACTTTTTATGGGACAAATACGTCAAATGGAAGGAATTACTGGATTACAGAGATGGAAGAAGTGACAGCTTCTTAATTCAGTCCAGGAGGCCCTGTTTACTACAAGAGGCAATGGGTAGCGTCCTCCTTGAGGCCCTCTTAATTGAGCTAGGTTGTGGTAGAAGTACTGTTCTCGGTCCCCTGTGAGTGAGGTGCTTAACCTGAATTATATCAACAAAAGGCACAAATGGAATGGTGTGTGGCTCTGTGGATTAGGGGTCTGAACCAGAAGGTAATTGGTTCAAATAGTAGAGTAATTATATCACTATTAGGCCCTTGAGTAAGGCCCTTAACTCCAAAAACTACTCAAAAGGTGCTGGAAAAATGGCTGACCCGGCATTCCGACCTCAAGCTTTGCTCTCACCTGTAAATGTGTCTCAAAGGAGAGCAAGACAGAATACAAGATTGAATTGCTAGCTGTACAATGATAATAAAGGTGTTCCATAAATGCACAAATGGGCCGAAAAGGGTAAAAAAGCATTAGCTTGCTTGCTAAATGGGAAATGCCAGCATGCAACATAATAAATGAAAATTGGCCACCACCTACCATGGCAAATGGTTTAAAAATAAGGCCGCTTTCATTCGCTGTCCTAGTGGATGCCGAGAAATTTCATTTCACTTTCAACCACGACAACCCAAACTGGTACCACCCTTGGTTTCCATCTGCACCATCACCCATACACTATAACACACTCACTTCGCAATTAGTCAGGACATTAATCAGCATCCGAGAGATGCTATTTTCAGTGTTGTGAGTGGATGTCAGGGGCCATGTTATGGAAAGCGTGGGAAGAATTGACCCGCACTCTCCAATAAAGAAAAGAGAAAAGGCATGATACTCATTATCAAAATAATTACTGCAATGGTAATATATGCAAAAAACCCTCACCTCCATGTTCGCCTCACTGTAGTTCCTGTGCTTTGTTCTGCCAGCGACAGATGTGGTGAAGATTGATCAAATTTAACATGTTCCTTTCTTCCTCCCCGAAGAGAGCAGTTCATCTTCGGAACCATTGTGGCCCTGTCTCACAGCAAGTTAATATTTGATCACAAACTAATTAAAATGAGCTTCAGTCCAGAGAGCAAAAAAATCCATGGGAAGAACCATTAGCAATTAATCTGTGCGGTAATGGGGAATTAGGTGCATTTGTATGAAACTTTGCATTTAAAAATGTGTTCTTAACCCTGGCCTCATGATTCCATACACTGCATGGTAGCTCAAAGAAAATAACTTGAAGAAGAGTATATTAAGAGTAAATGTCCATTTGTTTGGTGGTAATAAGGAGTCTGGAAGTCTAGAAGGTCACTTGACACAGTCATCGATTCAGCTGTAATATAAACAGGGTGGATGACATATTTACTGTTATTCTCACACTCTATTATGGTCCTTATAATAATCAGCCACCTAACTTCTCTTACCAGGCTCTTCAAACAGAACAAGGTGATTAGGATTGATAAACGCATTTCAGTAATAAAGAGGATGATGGCACAATCCAGTCTATCTCTAAGGATCTGAAACATATCTTGTGCTATAGGCTTTTCCTGAAACTGATTCTCATTGCTTTACCTACGATTTGCTTTGCAATAACAAAATAAATGAAATAACTATTAAATTTCTTCCCAGCCAGAGACCATTATTCTTTTAATGTAGTTCATTGCAAGGTGATTGCAAGGTGGGCTGTTTTTTTTTTTTTTTTTTTTTTGCTTTTTCTCTTAATCCCATTCATTTTTGCTCCTTTGCAATTATTGCTGTCTGCCAGAAGTTTTTGTTTTTCATTCTCATTCACGGTGAGCCTAATTCACGTGGCGTGTCTGACAAAGCACAAGTAGAGCCGGGGCCCATCTGCACACAGCGTCGATGCTGCTAAGGTTTCCCTACAGCTTGTTTCACCTCAGACCATTTTTTCATCTTTTATTCAAGGAGCAATCAAGAGGTGACGTTGAGCTCGCATCTGACTTAGTTCCTAAGATTTTGTTTGCAGTCTCCAGCAGCGACGAAATCAGGCCACATCTTCCAAGTGAAGGTTTGTTCTGTTGCACGTAAAAACAACAGAAGGAAAATAATTCAAATTAAAGGTAAACTTTTGACAGGAAACAATAAAAAATGTGAGAGCTGGAAAGATTCTTTCTTCAAGAATCTGTACCGAAGAGTGAAATGGCTCCCCAAACTAATTCAATTACTGCATATCTTGTTGTTTAAATCCACCTTCCTCAGCTCTGCTCTGTGTCCGGTGCGTCTCTTCAGCCCAGATCGATTTTCACTGCAGTGGGTCTGTATTTCCTCATTTCTCTTTGTCATTTGTTTTTCTCAAGTTCTTACAATCAAGATGTGGACTGGGGTAAGATTACTGAAACAAACGTTAGTCATAAACACTGTACCTGTATTTTATCTGTGCTCTGACCTCAAAGCTATGTGTAAACCTTTATGTAAAGTGACACACGTTAATACACAAAGAACATTTGATGACACTTTACATTAACTGTACCTTCAAAATGTAGGGTGACCAGATACTCCATGTCAGACAGGACACTTTGAGCTGGGACAGGATTTGTAAACTACCATTTCAATCAAAAGGACCTGGGGCGGTTCCACAAAGCAGGTCAGTCTCCTATAATCATGCATGTGTCAGTAATGCTAATGTTACAAACCAGTAAAAGTACAAGGCGAACCAAACAATTTAGCTGAGCACAGGAGCCTTTCTCTTTTAAAGTAGTTTGTAAAACCTGAAGTAGCTGAAAATATCCTTTCTGACATGGATTGTCTCATAATGCCTTTATAAAGCATTCTTAGAACATTCGGTGCACCTTCATAATGCATTCATAGAGCATTCATAAGAAACATGTAAGTATACCTTAACATTGTAGTGTACCTTAATGGCTTTAATATACATTAATAACTAACATTTTTTGATAATAACAAACATTATAATCATATAATGCTTATTATTAATTTGTATTAAAGCTGTTAAGGTATATTTCATTCATCTATTTCCTGTAACAACTTGTCCAATTCAGGGTCGCTGGGGGTCCGGAGCCTATCCCGGAGACAACAGGTGCACAGCAGGGAGCAACCCAGGATGGCGCACCAACCTATCGCAGAGCACATACACCACTCAAACCTACGGGCAATTTGACAACTCCAGTTAACCTGCCTTTCGGACTGTAGGGGGAAACCGGAGTACCCAGAGGAAACCCCACGTCGACACAGGGAGAACGAACATGCAAACTCCACACACATGGAGCCCTGGCGGAGACTCGAAGGCATATAACAGTGCTAACCTCCGCACCACCGTGCCACCCGCATTAAGGTATACTTACAGGCTGCTTATGAATGCTCTATGAATGCATTATGAAGGTGCAGTTAATGTAAAGCATTACCAGATATTTCAAATTTTTTATATAGGCAGAGCCTTTCATAATGTTCAAAAGACTTTTGCATTTTTAAATCAATAACAGACCTTCTTCAAGTAAAAGGTGCCACTCAATATAATAAAGCACAAGGTTGCTTTTAAGATGATTACTTAAATACACACCGATATCCCAAGTCATGCTTCTGTCATGTTTCGTTATTGTATAGATGTCCTTTCCCCTCACTTGGTAATTCATTTGCCAGCCTTTGAAAAGATCAACCTTGTTCCTGGCACAATGGACAAATCGGCAATTGTAGCGGAAAGCTCACACAGCTAGCTTTCAATCCAGGCTGACAAACAGCTACTTGTTTCATAATCCGCAGTCTATCTTTGGCACATTAAGCTAATTGTACGTTTTAAGAGGATTAACTTGGGCTGACGGTTGCTTTGCCGTATGTTAATATGACATTTTATCAGGCTGATTTGCAGGAAAGTAATCTGCTGTAGGTGAGCTACAGACTGACACTTCAGCTTTGTGAAGTCTTCTCTGAACTTCTTTGTGAAGCTACCTTTTAACGAAACATACTGAAAGATTCTGAGGTAGCATACTAATCACCAGTCACTTCAAAATGTGTAGTTGCAGAAGGTATGTGTCAAATAAAGCTTGAATGTTTTAAATTTTTATATACATAAATCTCCAATACTCACGGTTCAACCACTGCTCATTCATCCAATGCATGGTCAAGGTGAGCATGGGGTCCATATCAGCAAGGACAGGTTAAGAGACACTGGGTGGGGTGCCAGTCTATCACAGGTCACACACACACACACACACACATGCACACACACGTTTGTATTCATATCTTTGTCGGAAATATCCATTCAGTTGTAGGGGAAAAACCCTAATTCCAACAATGACAACCATGACCCCTGCCCAGCCCCAACCTTATCCGTAAGAAACCAAAGGAAATACTTTTGACATTTTCAGTTTTTTGATTGCAGTCTCAGATTTTTATAAAATTTAGTTTCCCCGTAGTCCCCAGAATGTCAAAATAACATTTGTGTGGGAATCTCATCCTTAATCCCAGAGTAGTGAGGCTTCAGTGCCCTTTACAGAACCACTCAGCCAACCTTTAATTATATGTATAACATTAGGTAGTTATACAGACAAATAATGACTCGCATGCTCATACACCAGTGAGTGCTGGCACCAGCCATCTTACCAGTAAAGTCCTGACAGACAGAAGCATACAGCGTCATCAAACAAAGATTATTTTTATCTTCCACAGAATCAGTATTGCATGACAATGCAGTATATAGTTTGCAGTTTTTGCAGTGGCCTTGGAGTCTTTTTTTACTTGCAAAAATGTCCTACTGAAACATTTATTCTTTAAACTAGTACATTGAGGTCTTGTTAGCAGGGGCACCGCAAAGGGGAGAAAAAATCAGAATGTGACAGGGGCCCCAAAAAATTTGGAACATAATTGGATTGGTTTGGGTTAGGAGCCCAATATGATATACTCTGATAGGGTCCAAAATCTGTGGCAGCACCCCAGCTCGTTAGCTTTTATGAAATGCCACCAGCAAGGCCTGTAAAATTTCTGTTGAAACACAATTTCTTGCATTTTGTAGTTGCCTTGCAAGGTTATCTCAATTGCAGATCAGAAACATAATTGCAGGCTGTTTTTCTTTTCCAAAAAAGACAAAGGCACAAGTTTAGCATTTTTTTTTCCCAATTTGACAACTTAAATTGTGAAAAGAAAAGCTTCTGGCTCCTCCTTTGTTTGACTTGTCAAAGAGGTCGGAACGGATTGTCGCGCTCGTCGCAGTTCTTTGATTTACAATCCCAATTATTTTGCGACCAGCAGCAGGAGTGAAGCAATGAATTAATGATGACCATTCCCAGTAAATGTATTTCTGCTCAAAACAGGGTGGTCACTTGCAAAATTATATATAGCAAAATAGCATTTTTAATCAAAGAAAATGCATTATAACTTTCATTCTATCTTCCTGCACACCATGTTTTGATCTAATTTGCTCTAATTGTGTGTTTTCTTCTATTGGGGCAATGGAAAGACGCACGACTTTACTGTCCACTGGAGTCATAGGGCGGCTTAGTTCCGAAACCCAATCGAAACGGTAAGATGAAGGTTCATGGAGCAGTTTCCCAGAATCACACTCACCTTAATGCTGAAAATGATCGTTTCACATTGGCAGTAATGAAGTGTGCGCTTTATATCTAATCAAGGAGTATGAAGGACTTTTATCTTTCATGCTAAGGTCAGAAGCAGCTCTAGCTCAGGAAATACTCTGATGGCACCGATCTGATGGCTCCATTTTTATGTTATCGATTAAGTGTTACTCCCCGTCAAAAAGGACTGCTGAAATAACCCCAGAGACACGTGACATGACCATGGAAGCTGGTGGAAAACCCAGAGGACAGCTGGGGAGAAACATTACCCCCTCCCCCCTTCTCGAGCCACAGGTGGATGGCAGCTCATGTTGGGAGAGGGAACATAACGTGCTGGAAGAGTTAACGCCTTAATTAGACTCAGCTCAGAGGAGCACCGCTACCCAGAAACACTAGGAACAGAAGGTAATTGGACGAGATGATATAGCACACAGGATTCTTGTTCAGGTATTAGGAAACACCAGGGGAAGCTGCATCACGCTGACATTACACGTACTGTTTGGGTGCTAACACAACATCAATAAGTCTCAGATATGAGAAACAGCAAATCTATTCTCAGTGTTACTAATTGCAGGCAAATGCTTGAGTTGAGTGAATACTGTCACAGCTTAAATATCCCCTGCAGTTATTAGTAAATAGACACAATATCTATCCATCCATCCCTTTTCTGTAATCGCTTATCCTATACAGGGGGTCCGGAGCCTATCCCCCTGCGGGCGCAAGACAGGGAACAGTGCAGGATGGGGCTCCAACCCATCGCAGTAGATACAATATACATTTATAATTATACAATGTTGTTATACATTTTAACCCTGTGTGTAAGTTATTGCCATAGAGTTCATACCTCACACCAGAACAAACTGCGGTCTGCTGGGTCATTGAGTAATGCAAATAGGTCAACAAGTGTTATAAGATCCCCACCCCCCCACACACAGCACAGCTCGACCTGTCTAAACCAGTGGAGTTTCCATGGTTATGGTCCAGGGCTCTGAGGGCTCAGTGAAGACCGTGGGGCTGACAGCAAGCCCCTCTGCGGTGGTTGCTTACAGCAGGGGGTTAATTAGCCATTGCCACGGACGTCCTGACCCCCTACATCTTCATCAGACCTCCGCTCGACTCAGACTTGACAGCACCATTAGCTGGAGTCACCGTCAATGAGGCGATGCCTGGCCGGTGGGCCCGTGACAGGGCATATATGCAAATCGGCATTATTGATTGTTCCTATGGATTTGTTTGACCCTCATTTCCACTCCTACAGGTGAAAAATGATACAATCTACTCCACAGACTAAATTAATAGCTTTTAGCTTTTGCCTACATTTTATACAAATGTAAATGGTGACACTTTACTTGAGGGGGCACAGATAATGTAATATTATGCTATTATTTATGTATTAATTAACCACAAACTAAGTCTTAGTTACATACTGATCTCATATTCATTCATTATTAATAAATCGTGACCCATCTTTTACCTCAAAAATTACTATATTTGTTACTATATTTGTTAATTCTGTAAACCTTTGTGATCTACTAAGGAACTACTGAATGAACAAGTAATGAGTAACACAAGTGAAATACTGATGTCATATTTCGTTAATAAATCATCACATCTTTTATCCTAAGCAGTTACTATATTTGTTACTATATCTGTTAATTCTGTAAAACTTTGTGA
>JAAGVU020000015.1:7470812-7487672 GCA_011763525.2 Mormyrus iriodes | reverse complement strand
GGGTTCAGCATTTCCCCTCGGCTACTGCTTCTTGCATACCGGCATCATGCCTCGCCGTCCAACCGGCGTCACTGACAACGTTGCCATTATGTCGCGATAAACCTATCGTGAGACGAAAATATCGTAAGGCAAAAATGCATATTAATTCAGTACACCTAATCTAACAAACATCAGAGCCTGGACTAGCCTGCCTTAAACATGCTTAGAACACTTACATTAGCCTACAGTTGGGCAAAATCATTAAAACAAATCCTATTTTATAATAAAATGTTGAATATCTCATGTAATTTATTGAATAACATACTGAGGTTAAAAACATTTACTTATCGTGATGTCGAAATATCCTAACACAGCCCCTCGTAACCGGGGGAGCGTCTGTTTTGTATAACTTCCATGACCAGTACCAAGATAGCCAATCATCATGTGCCATCAGACCAAAATCCACACTTGTGTAAATTACCTGCCATGAGATGAAGTATGCAAGGTTTAACACAGTGGTATTGCATGTATTACTCAGACACGTCACATTGCCTGCCGCATAGCATAATTGTGTGTCCGGCTTCCCTTTTACGCCACGCACGGCGGCAGCTCCAGATAAGAGGCACCAGCAAAGCAGATGAAGCCATTCTCTCAGAATTGATAGCCAGGCACCTCCGTCCTGCCAACCTCATGGCCTCCTTCGTTTTACTGCATTACCACTGAGCCAGTGGAGTAACCATGGATTCAGTTGGCGTGTTACAGATACAGTGCTTTAATTAGAAAACACTAAAAAGGACCGATCTTCCTCGGAGAATGTCTCACACGGGGCGTTTCTACTCATTAACTAGGGAACTGGAAACAAAACAATGGGACAATAAAAAGGACAAGATTAACGGAAGAAATCTCGTTCGTGAAAAATATTCTGTCTTTGCAAAGCTATTAACACATTTCAAAAATACTTAAAAACAGCTGTACATTTTATTTCTTGCCTTGAAATACACCAGTTAGTAAAATCAACAGTATTCACATTTTAAAATATTAATTCCAAGTAAGAGAAAAATCACAACCCTTAGCGAAGATTCTAGATACAAGACTCAATTCTTTATTGTTATTGTACATGACAGTACAATGAGATTGAGATAGTCAGTTATTAGGTCTTGTTAGGAAACGCCAATCACCAAGACTCTCTACGTTGGTACCTAAAGGAAAAAAAAATCATATACATGAAAGAAGGTGCATGATCACTGTGACTCTTCTCCCTGTTACGAGACATTCCTTCATCTACTTAGTGCACGTGAGTAAGTGCAGAGAGAAATCACAGCGATCGCACAGGATTAGCGCTGAGCTCTCAGCTCAGGCAGGACACCACGTCTTCACACAGCACTAAACCACGTGTTAAGAGTCACCGGCATCGGAGAAACCGGAGAATCATGGGAAGAGCATGCAAAGTCCAGCCAAGAAGGAGAACTTGGACTTCATGTCTGAAGATGCATGAACTAACAAAACTGAAAAATCCCACTTACTAATGCACATGCACCAGAGAAACTGTTTTTGCTTTGATCGTTCCTGTAGCATGAGCTACATTTTCGGTATGACTTGAAACAAACACTGGAGCAGTTTTATTACTCTGCCGATCCTCCCATCTGTATTTTTTTAAATCAGAAAAGAGAGAGAGACGGGCTACGTAGATCACAAAGCGATCTAAATCAATAGCGAGCTGTTAAGATCAGAAGATCTACCTGTAAAAAGCCTTGTGCTAAAGTCCTCACCAAGGCTCCGACACTAATACTACTGGAATTACCTGGATGGAGGGATTTTACGAAGAATGAGAAGAGGATAGAACTGGATGTAATCCCACTCCAAATGATGGAAGTTACAACAAAGATCTCAGCGGTCACACACACACGCAAAAAGCCATTTCTTTTCCATAAACCGGCACCCAGCAGGATAATGGCCACTAAATCAAAACACCAGCGGTGATTGCATGAGCCTCACTCCGAGCATAGCCATAGTTGACTTGTCCATCCCGCAATGATTATTGTATTAATATTCCGGAATAAATTGTAAGAGGCAGAAGGTTAATGATATTCCGAATGCTTCCCAAGAGGTGATGCACGTAGAAAATATAATTATGCTAATATGTGGCATAGAGGATTAGGCTTAGAATTGTAGTTAACGCCTACGAATAGGCTGAGACTTGTTAGCGTTAATGCTATTGTGTGCAAGCAGGCATTCGCACGTGGAAAACTCCTGGACTAATTCGGGCTTTATGCTTCAGATAGCAAGTACACACTGTGATAGAGCATTGATTGTCGGTTTGGACAGAAACTTCCGATGCCTAAATAGTACATGTTCACCGGTGTCAGAGATGGGCACACACATGGGCAGCTAACTTCCTGAAGACTGAACAGGGATGCAAGGGCTTGTGAAGCGACTGCTGGCTCACGCACATATGTTTTTCCTTCTAATTAGACCTTTTATTAAAGATGTTCTATGTGTAACATGAAAATGGAACATAGAGGAGAAAAAAATGCTTGTGCTTTTTTAGTCTAAGATTGGAATAAAATACGACGATGCCATTTATTGCATTGACTCATTTCTTAGATTTCTGTGAGATGTAAGAAACCGGTTTTAAAGTCAAGGCCTTTTCGCACGGAAAAGCCGAACATTATTCGGAAACGCAGCTCCAACCCCGACGATAAATAATAATTGCCAAACCGGGGGGGTATTTGCCGGTAGATTGATCGCTTCCTGTCCGGGCAACTTCTCCTTTCTGTCCACCTATGGGCGGCCCTGCCCAATAGTAGTGCATATTCGACTCAATAATAATAATAATAATAATAAATGTATATAGGCCTATCAATTTTGCATATCCTGAAATTCCTTTAAACCCGCTTCTTGTATCACCCCCTGTACTTATCTGATGATAGATGGATACATCCACAGCAGTTTTTGGAGAAGAAGTCGTTGTAAAGTATAGGTTTTTTTTATTTGCCTTTTTCATTTCACTTGTTTGTTCAAAGGAAACAAGAAAAACTCATCGTCACTAGTGCTGATGGATTCTTTGGCTATGCCAGCTTTTCTCAGCCATTTCGCATGGGGTTTAGTGCGAAAGTTTTTGATGCAGCAAACTGGCATCCGAATATTTCGCAAATTCGTGTGGTTTTTTCGTGTAGCGTTCGGGAAACGGCCTTCACTGACAACCCCTGACATATTATTACCATATACCATATCGTATATACCGGGGTAAAATTATTCAGCCGAAAACTGAATATCGAATATGAGGCTAGCTGAAGCGCTGTATATAACCGTTAAAAAAAAAAAAAATATATATATATATATATATATATATATATATATATTACTATTTTGTGCTTTTTTTAAAATTGCGTCAGACAACAAGGATTCTTTTCTGAGTAAAAATCATTTATGCAGCCTTGAGTATTTTTTCTCCTATGGGAGAATTGGGCAATTTATTTTAAAGATTTTTTTCATAAACACTACGCGAAGTTATCCAGGGATCCTGAGGTCCCCTGTCTCGCAGAGAGGTACATTTCATTAATCAGCCTATTTATCCCTGTGCGGGAACCTGGACAGACCGCAGGTATCTGCCACCACGCAGCTGCGACCCTACCGCTTTAGGCACCGTCGCTGAATGAAATTTGCTGTAATTATGGGCTGTCCGGCCCGTACACGCGTTTTTGTGTTTTTCCATCAAAACTCTCCGGGCAAACTCCGTTCATTCAGTTCTGCTTTCCTGCGTGACGCTTAAAAAACAAAAGGCGAGCTTGGATGAAATCCCAGCCAACGAGGCGTATCGCAGGTGCAAAAATGAAATCAGATCTTATCAGATTCAGAGCATCCAGAGTTTCAAGCAGAATCTGTACATTCTGTTTTGTGGCAAAGTTTATATATACATATCAGCCAGAGAAGTTTTTGTCAGGGAAGGACCATTAGGGTGCATTTTTAAATCAAATGAGGGCGACAGCTGCAGTACCGCTCGCTGCTACATCGCGGATAGCGGCGTTATTCTCTGTCTGAGTTAAGCAGTTTTGATGCCTTCTGAGTAGGATGCCGAGATGCCCCGATCTGTCTGTCTTTCTCTCTCTCTCTCTCTCTCATTCCCCAGGCTGCATGAAACGGTTCTGCCCCAGGCTGACGTGGGCTGCGCTGCCCCGCCTGCTGCCAAGGACGGGGCAAGAAACCCAACCGCTGTGTCCGCACCTTTGCCCGTATCACATCCACTTGGAACGCTGCCCTCCCCCATGACATATGCCTTGAGTGGTTGCTCGGGGGGTGTGGGGGGAGAGGGGTTAGCTCTGCCTGCTGTCTGGGAGATGCGGTTTCCGTGCAAATATCAGAGGCAATATGATAGCACACTGACTTCCCCCCCCCCTTTGGATGGGGGGGGGGAGTAGTATTACAGTACAATATTAAAACCTCTTCCAGGGACATTGGTTCCTCAAATTCCTCAGAGCCTGGGGGTGCCTCTGTGCTACAGCTCTTTTTCAGTATCCATGCATGTATCTGAAACAGTATATTTCATACGCGGGGTGATTTATACCCATCCCAGGCCTCTGTGCTGTTTCCTGTGGTTGGGGGGGGGGGACGGGCAAGCACGGATGAAGGCTTGTTCTCCTTGAATCAGGCCTGAGGACACTGGGATTAGATGCCCCCTGCTGTAACCAAACACATGTCCACCTTTACAGCAGTCCCACTCCACAGAACTCCACAACCCCACTGAACGGTCTGAGGACTCTACCAAAATGAATTTGATCATTGTGTAGTCTTCCCATTTATTCTGCATCTCTTTTTAAATGGGCTTAAGCAGGTATTATTAGCATGGGAGATTATATGATTTTTTCATGGTGGGGGGTATAAGAGGGGTCACGATTCATGCAGGGGCCAGCCTTGTAATTTGCCAATGATGTGTTTTGAATCGGTGAGTGATAGGGGAGCCGGCACTCCAGGGGCCAATCAGCTTTCAGCAATCAATGTGACCCCCCGCCCCTGTAAACACCCCTGATTATAAGGCACATAAAAAACAAGCTGCTGTAAGGGAACTATGCAGGGGGTCTTGGTGGAGCCATCTAACGAAAACCAGCTCTCAACTGGCTCCCCTGGAATGAGAAATCTAAAACATTCTACCAAATATCATGGCATTAGTGCAAATCAGTTTTTTTTGCAAACTCATCAAATTCGCACTCAATAAACAGGTTAAATTCGATCACAAACTGGTTCCTTGACCCAGTGGCATTAGATAGAGAACCACTGTCCGCCCTTTTTCATGGGAAGCGAATTATGAGGTTGTCAGAGAGTGCGTGAAATTAGAAAACCATGCCATTAATACTGAAAGCCTCTTAACATGCAAAACACTTCTCACATTACTAAAAGCATTTTACACATTCCATTACTCACTCTTATTTCATTACCATACAGCATCGTTATGATTACGACGATGATGGAGATTCAATTGCAATTTGCTTTTGATGAAAATTGATTTCTAATTTATTCCGTAACTTTGGGAGGTGATGGTAGGAAATTGCAGAGTCGCTTATCTGCACGCATTTGCCGGATGGTTTCAGCAAAGAAAGGTGCGATGTTCCCAAACGGACTGCTAATTCAGTACCACGTCAGCCTTTCCCAGGTCCAACAGAACAAGCCAACTGCTACGCAGACGATCGCCAAGAATCATGGGTGCCGAGGCCATGGCAAGGCTGCCTGGCAGGGAGGATTCTGGGAATTTTTTTTTTGACATGGTGTGTTTACATACAGCGGAAACCTTATCATTAGTTACTGATATGTTTTTAATCAGTAAGGGACCCGAGAGGCGGGCAATCCAGGGGCCAATCAGCTTTCAGATGGGGCTGGTGCCTCTGTAGCTCCACCCCTGTAAACACCCATACTTCCTAGTCAAGCCTCAAGGATGGCCCACTGTTATCTTTCAGAAAGGCATGCTATATGAAAGAATCTATACTGAACTTGGATCTAGTGACCTTACAGTGCTCTCCACTATTATTGGCACCATTTGTAAAATTTAGTAAGAAGGGTTTGGAAAAAAATCATTGTTTGCTGAAGTACCATGAGGGTTGGCTAAGGGAATCTGGTTCTGTGTCTCCTCACATTTGTATCCCAGTTATTTGGGAAGTCATTGATTTCAGCTGGTAATTTCCTGTACACTCCAATCAATGTAACATTGTCCAATTTAAACGGGACATATACTTGTAACATTGTTTCACATTAATTTCCAAGGGTGCCAACAAGTGTGGTGCATGTATTTTTGTTAAGAATATTTCTTGATGAGGAATTTGTTTTTCTTTGAATAAACTTGTTTCAATTACAAGTCAAATTTTTCTCATTTTTTCCAGAGCTTTCAAGATGAAGGAAAATGATTTTTTTCTAACCTTTCTTACTTATTTTTACAAGGGGTGCAAATAATAGTGGAGGGCACTGTAGTACAGCCATGTCCATAACCAAATTTTTATTTTCACCTGAACACAGCCAAAATGAAGGGGAAGAGATTTCTTCAACTTATCTTCCTTTTTTTAATTAAACAAGCACATAGACTGCCTGGCCAAAAAAAAAGTGACCATTTGAATTTAAATCAGCAAGTACCTAAGAGGCAATGACTGGATCGTTATTACAGCTCAGCAGCATTATGCAGCAATAAAGTCAGCTGAGTACCTGCATCTACTGAATGGCCAGGTTATCCCATCAATGGATTTTTTTCTTTCCTAATGGCATGAGCATAATCCAGAACGATAATGCCAAGATTCATCGGGCTCGAATTGTCTAAGAGTGGTTCAGGGAGCATAAGGAATCATTCTCACACATGAATTGGCCACTGTAGAGTCTTGACCTTAACCGCATTGAAAGCCTTTAGGATGTACTGAAGGAAGACTTTATGGAGTGGTTCAACTCACCTACCATCAATACAAGATCTCGATGAGAAATGAACACAGACCTGGATGAAAAAAATGTTGAGATGTTGCATAAGCACATGGAAACAATGCATTGACGAATGTGCACCATAATCAAAGCTAAAGGCGGTCTAACTAAAGCTTGTGTGTTTGAAAGGGTTAGATTGTGTTACCTTCCCTATCTTGGTTTCCTAGTCCAATTTTTGTACTCCCTATAATATGGTGGCAAAGGGAATCACTGTGGTTCGCAGCAATACATGAAGAGCCATAGAAACAAACAGAAAAATAGTCATGAATCATATCTGATGAAGATGTGACACTGAGGGACACTGAACTTCTTCAAATGCATTTATTAATGAAATACACACTCTTGAAATTTTTCAATGAAATGCTTCCTCGTTTATCAGGGCGGAAAAACAGCAGAGCTCTAAACTTGACTTAGCCTGGACTCAAAATTTCATATACTGGGGGGCGGGGGGGGAATGGGAGGGGAAAAAAAAAAAAAATTGTTTTTATCACATGTGCAATAAATACAAGAACCACTAAAGAAAAGGACACTTTCATTAAGTGCCTAAGATGTAACAAAAAAAAAAAACCTTACATTGTGGCACAAAAAAAGCTGTAGAAATACAAGAAAAAAAAAAAAAAGGTCAACAAATGGAAGTCAACATCACACATCAGGGCGCACTGCAGTGATCCGAGATTCCCGGTCACCCCAGAGTGCAGGAGAGGGAAGGCAGTCAGTGACCAGAGAGAATCGGAGGAAAAAATAAAAAGAACCTGGAGTTTTCCAGCTGCGACCTTTGACCCCACTGAGAAACACATATTGCACATTTTATATATCTCCGGACTAAACATACCAAACCACACTGCCATATTAACTTTTAAGACCTTGACTCTGAGCAGAGCACATTTCGAATAATCGTCACACACAAGAGAGATTGGGTCTGTGGAAACACAACCTCCACAATGGAACAAACAGAAATAATCAGTGCTGGGCTGATGCAAGAGAGGGAGAAGCTGAAAGGTTAGAATTTTTTACTTTAGAAGTTTCTTTCCGTCAGATACTGTGGATATGGCTCTTAACCAACAGGAAATTAATCCAGAAACTGCTGTCATGCAACAAACAGAAACTCAGGACACAGGGCTGTACACATTTAACTTGGGTTACAGCTGGACAGATAATTGTTAAAATAATCCCCTTTTCATGGATGCTTTGCATTTAAGGCTCACATTGGGTCCGCCAGCACGAAGGCTCGCCAGTGTGGTTTTCTTCATTCCAAAAAGCACTCAACAGCTCCCGTTAAGTTTAGCCTATCCAAGCCACTTTGGCAGACAGGCCGGTTATTAAAACACCACAAACCGCACGACTTGTCGGCCAAAACCGCGACACGCTCCATTCAGCGACGACAGACTCCCTGGCCACCTTACGCGATGCTCAAGCGATGCTTTGACACATTCTGGCAGACTGCATTTAAACTCTCTGGTGTTTTGTTGGTGCAGTAATGCAACACCGCTTTTGGTTTCCCACCAATCAAAGAAGGGGAAGAGTCTCCAAGACAGCCATAAGGCCCATAGACGCCCAGGATTGGACCGTTTAGCACCAACATTTATTCTGGCCAATGGTGAAAAGGTAGTGCACATACCAGGACATCCTCCTTCTCATACATTACACCAGGGAACCTGTGCCCAAACATTATGAAACACCAACCAAATGGCTGATTACAGAACATCACACCACCGCTCAAAACCTCAGAGTGAAAAGTCATCTACTGACACATGGCCAAATCCTGCAATAAGGGCCAGCGCTAAAAGTTACCCGAGGAGGTTCAGCAGCTAGAGATTTTACCACGAATGGCACAGCTTTTCAAATTACTTCCAGCTAGTAATTTCTCCACTGGGCATTGCAGCCAGTTCAAAGCAATACGTAGACTGTGTCAAATGAGCAGTCAAAATACTATTTTCACTTAGGTTGCTGTCAAGTTGCCTTTCTGGGCGTTTAATTAATAGTGCTCAGTGTAAAGGCAGTGGAACTAGGATGTCAGATGTAGTAGTATATTAACGTGAAAGTCCACACTACAGTCGTCTGTAGATGCAGTAAAAAAAATGAGCAAGACTGAGGATATGAACAGGAAGCTGTCCTTGTCTCCAGGCAGGTGTCACATCCGAGTCCACTCTCACTGCTCTGTTGGACTCTGAAGAGCCTGGCAAAGCTCCCAGGCCCTTCACGCTGAGATAACCCCAGCCGTCTCCAGAGATGCCCTCTACTCTCCCTATGCCTTTCAGAACTCGGGCTCCCCTGCTAGTATATGCGAATGACGAGCTGTGTGCTGATGTGCTTTGCGCAGAGAAGACAGTAAGGGTCGTCCCACAGGCAGGTGGAGGCCAGGCCAGGCATCCGGAGGTAGGCGAGTTGACGACAGACCGACACCGACCGGAAATGACGGACTGAGCTTTCTGATGCTGCTCTATGCTGGAGACGCGTCAGGTTTCATACGCCATTTCTTGTGACGTACAGGCCAGTATACAGCTTCTGTTTCTCACATTGGCAAACGATACAATAGCTTATGAAGTCAGAGTATTCGCCACAGAAGTGTAGTAGGAAGGAGAACACAGTAAAGAGCGCCACTGTGGTGACACCGTGGAAGCATGAAAAATCCATGTGAGGAGGCAGAGTCCTCACTCTCGGTGCACCAAAAAAAAAAAAAGTAATAATAATAATAAAATTAAATAAACATAAGTTAGCACCGTCCTCAACTTGCGGCAAGGAGGAGAGAACAAAGCCTTCAGAATAACATCACCCCCAGCTGCCCCCAGCTCATTTCCTCAAAGCTGAGGGTTCCATTATGGTATTCAGAATACCATATCTACAAAGGGTGGGCAGGCCCACAAAACATAACATTGTCCAGTAGCCCAGAAGTTCTTTAATACAACAGCGCAAACCTCAGGGTCTGTTAATATTTATATAAATATTAATATAAAATTTAAAAAGCCATAGTAGTTTTTTTTTTACATATTGCAACAATGCAAAATGGCCGTTTTGCACAAAAAATTAAGCATCTCATTATAACAGCTCTAAATTGTGGTAGCAGGTCAACATTGTTGCATTTTATGAATAAAACTGATGAGAGCACAGGGGAGCAAATGCATGTTTGTTTGCGTGGCTTTCTGTATGGACACTGGGCTTTTCTCAGGGTATGGTGACAATGGTTAACAGCCACAGGCTATTTGATCATGATTCACATTCTCTCCAAAGACATACTAGAAAATGCATCCCGCTGAAACTGCTTGTGGTTTGAGACATGAGCCATCCAGTTTCTGAGAGCTGTCTTCTTCTGCACTTGCTGAAGTACCTCTATATCAAGCTAATATGACTGGATTATTGTTCGTTAGTTACCCCAACAACATGACACATATTTCCAAAAACTTACGTGCCATGATTCGTGTGCCATTTCGACAAGATTAAACGTTCAACGCATTGAATTGCACAATGACAGAAAAATGGCCTCAGCGACTCACGAATCGTCATGCCTTTGAGGGCCACTGTGGTGAATGAGCTCTTGGGGCCTAGCCAGGAATTTCCAAAAAGTGTCTGTAGGAACAAGCAACACCAGGAGTGCATGTTTCACCTAGGGCTACACTGTAGGGGACGCAGTCTGCACGCCGCAAAGGATGGATCAGCTAACGGGCGATTTCTTCAAGTAGCTGAAAGGTAATGCCTGAACTATTGACCTGAAATAAGTAGCTCATAAGTGGTGCCATGGGCTCACTCATATCTATGATCGCAACAGTCTTCCTTCAAGCTGTTCTATAAAACACAATTTTAAAATTAGTGCACGCAAATTTAAATATGTACCTTGTATTTTGGGGGAAAGAATGCCAGTTTTAAAGAATAACTCTACCTCTGTATATTATTTTCTTGACAACTTAAATAAAATATATATTTAGATTTTACATCACATAATCCACTGCACTGAAGGTCGTGTCTTTGTTTTCCCCCACAAAGGGCGGCCATTTAATGCTGTACGATAGAGTATACCGACCAATCACAGTACCCTGTTGATTAGTGTACATAATGATCAGTTTGAGATCAAGTCACATTTTCTAAGAACCTTCTTGAATAATTAGCTGATCTCCCGAAGTGATATAAAAACAGAAAACTGTATACAGTATAGCAAAAGTTTTGAGCTACAAAAAAATGGAAAAAAATGGTTTCAATCCCCATCTAGATAATTCAATAATTTAAGAGCTTTCTATTGAAGGCCTTGTGATTGTTTGAGAACGTAATTTCAGTGTTGACATTCAGATAGCTTCCAGCCAATCAGGAAGAAGGACTGTCAAGAGCATGGGCCGACATTTCGGTAGCTGAGGAAGGGGGGTGGGGAACAAGGTCTGAGACGATGCTGCAAATATCAAGGGTGGTACAGAACCTCTTCTGGGAGAAGAAGACTTCCCTAATACTCTGACAGGCTGTTCAGAATGTCAATGCATCTTACAACAGGAGAACAGGGAAACAAAGTAAAACCCAAGATCTGAATACTGAACAGACGCTTGCCTTTTCAAGACACAAGGGAACCAGAGGCCAACACATACAAGAGAACATGGGTTAAAAAACAATAATAATAATAATAATAATAAAATAATGCACATCGAATAGACAAAGTTAACTTTGAGCTGGGTGTTACTGCCAAGGAACAAAGCCATTTTGGAAGCTTCTTTAGCAAAAAAAAAATTGTTTATGCAAGTCACGTGAAACGTGTTGCTTTTGGAAGGAGACATTGGAATAACCCTATTCCTGCATAAGGACAAGAATACCTCCCCCACAGTTACTAAGATTATATATATATATATATATATATATATATATATATATATATATATATGGATCATTTTTATTTTTTGACTAGGGAGAACATGTCCTTTAACATGAGCTGGTATACATTTCAGTTTAAATTTCCACAAAAAAAACACTTCTCTCTTCCATGACATTGTCTTTTGACAATGCATACATATTTCCAATAGCACTTCTGGAAAACATACCTAAAACTCTTACACCTCATTTTTTATGTACAATACTGGAATATAGAACATAAATTACTACTTTTTTTTCAAATTCATCCTATTCACAAACGGGTCAAAGCAACAACCAAAACAAAAAAATAAATCCTGGAGACATTACAAAACTCCGACAGTTTAGAAATTGTTATATTTTCATATATATAATTATATATACTTTCTGTGCTCCAAAGACTTGAGAAGTATAACCTGAAGGGGCTTGTTGAAAGCTTCTCTTCCAGCCCACGTTGTTGGTGTCAGAGCTGACATCCATGCACCGGAAAGGCATGGAGACAGAAGGGGAGTGTGGGTATAAAAAGCGGTAACCTCCTTGCTATCTTCTCATCCGTTTGTAAACAGAATACCAGTAGTGTCTGGGCGGCTCTTCTCTCTTCTGTACAAAAGTATAAATATCTTTATTCTTCCTCATTGTTCACATAACTAGGAGGTAGAGGACAAAAATGGCTGTTTTCACACCCCTCCACACAGAGGACACCACATCTTAGTGGGCTACCCGGTGTTTGGCTACGCTGGTGTGCCATTCGGCCTGAACACAGCCCCAGGACAGTAATTGTTTCAGTTCATGAAGCCGTCTTCATCTTGGGAGGGGAGGGGGGGGCAAAAACAACCGACCTGTCCATCTACAGCAAATCCATTTTAGGTCTGTAATGCAGCAAAAGAGGTGATTTCTGAAAGAGAGATGAACACAACAAGCTGAAGGGCAAGCAAGTGGCAAAGGTTTCAATTAAAAGCAGAGCAGATATTTTAACAGCTACAAAAATGCAATTTATATGATGAATTAAGAGTCTTAGCCTGTAGATGACACAACTAGGATGGCTACTTTCAGCACAGGAACACAACCAGTGGTATTCTCCAGTTTACAATCTGGCCTCCTTATTCTGAGTAGCAGCTTCATACGCACTTCACGCATCCACCCCACCCGCTTCCGGAAATTTCCATATGCAAAGCAGAAGAACAGAACTTACACTAATGAACTCATCTCTCCAAACATATGGGACATTCCACACCATTACCTGCCCTGCATGAATTAACTCGGCAACTCTGGAGCTGAGTTCCATATGGTTCTATATGGGTGTGACACACAATGCGTGCCATTTAAATCCCTTTCAGCCATTTGAGTGTTGTCACCATGCTTCCTTTCTTTACCTTAAATCTCCATCTTGTCACAACTACGAATTTCAACGTGTGGTCCTTGCCCAAGATCTCCTCATTGCATAAAATGTCCAGCTGATTGAGACAAACAAAATTAGCAAACATGCAGCAACTTCACAAATTGGCAATATCTTTACAATACAGTGGATAGAAATTAAGACTGAAGGCTTCAGACAGCTATCGTATCTGGGATATCCTCTGCCCATGAGGATTAATTTGGTTCTATTTGAACTTCCTGGGGTCACGTTGTCATGGTCCAACCAGAGATTTTGCAATCTGAGCTATCTTTCAAAACTTCCCATCATCCACCCCTTTGAAAAACCTAGACACCACCTGTTTTGGACAGCATTAAGTCTTCCTGAGCACTATTAACTCCTACATTCAGTCCTCAAAAGAATTTTTTTCTTGATAGTGTGAGACTCGCAAGTGACACACTTTAAAGAAACGGAGTAAATGAGCTTGCTTCTCGTATGTCAAGTGACAAAGGCTGACATAAAATGGAGTAGAAGAAAGTTCCTTTGAATATACCCATGGAAATACTTAACAGTGAAAAGTGAATAGTTAAAATTTACAAAAAGAGCAGCTTTTTATTTTCAACCAATCGGGTCGTAAATGAGGGGTTTATTTTTGACCAGTCAGGTCGTAAATGGGAGATTCAGTTTTGACCAATCAGGTCGTAAATGAGGGGTTTGGTTTTGCTTAATCAAGTTGGATCAAGAACTTTCACTTAGGGCTCTTACAAAAGGCGGCAGATGAATTACGGCCATATCATCTCCCGCTTTTGTATTGCGCCTAAATCAGCTCACTTGCAACACGCCAGACTAATGAGTGGTGTGCTGTGAGCCGGAGGCCTGCGCCGATCGGTCCTAAGGGAGACACCCACGCCGTTTTTGGTAGGCGGCACAAGAAAACGAGCAGCAACTAAATAGAAACGATTCGTGGTGGCCTGCGGACACGTGCTGATTTTCTATGGCTCCGCTTTGACGGACTGCGCAAAACACAACGAGGAGCAGGCAGCTGTCGTCTTCCCAGAAATCGTACGGGGGAGAATAAATAGCTGAAGTGGAGCTGCGAGCCTGAAAGAGGAGGATCATGACGGGTTGGGGAAGCTCATCAACACCTACGATTGACAGGAAACTATGGCCAAAGGAGTGGCTGAGCTCTAGCTGTGGAATAGCATAATCACTGGCCAGCAAACGCAGGGAGATGGTACCTCATTAAAGGAGGTCAGGTTGAGCTTCTTGGCGATGAACTTCTTGAGGTGCAGCACGGTGGCCTGGGCGGAGCAGCGGATCCACTTCCTCTTCAGGCCCCGCAGCTTGCTGCTGTTGCACTCCAGGCAGATGCTCACCTGCAAGACAGCCGAGCTGGTTAACAAGCACAGACGACTCCTTGTCCATTCCCATGGAGACCGGGTCAAATGACTGGGTGCCTCACCTTCCCGTCCATTCACAGCAAGACAGGTACGGGGATCACATTTCATTAGTGTGACAGGGTTATGCACATTCCTACCCCACCACACACACACTTTCTCCTGGGGCCTCCGAAAAATATGAACAGAATTAAGGGCAGCAGGGCGACCGTTAAGTTCAGATGGTACATGTCCCATTAGGAATTAATGGCTGGAATTGGCCACTCTCTGATAAACACACAACAGTACGTCTGATGGAAGTATGAAGTAGTCAACAACATTTGAACTGATGCAAATGTACAAAGAGGGAGAGAAAGGGTTCTATGCAGAGTGAGCCGATCTGAAGTTAATGCTTCAGGACGTATAGGATGATGACAGATGGGGTTTCCCTTCAATCAAGGGCCTTTTGCCTTCCCCTCTACTGCAACAGGAACTGACCACCATGGCAGCAGCATATACAGGGGAGGCGGGCCCTCTCTGAATGCTGATTGGTCCCCAGAGTGCCCCTCCCCTGTCACTCACAGATTCAAAACATACCATTGGCTAAGAATAAGATTTGCCTCTTTGCATGAATTACGGCCCCTCTTACGACCCCCCCCCAAGCATAAAAAAAATTAGCATTGGCCGATTATACATGAAAGAGAAAGAGACAAGACAGACGGGACTTGTGTCACATATCTGAGGCAAATTTTCACAAAC
Organism: Mormyrus iriodes; assembly: GCA_011763525.2. Lineage (NCBI taxonomy): Eukaryota > Metazoa > Chordata > Actinopteri > Osteoglossiformes > Mormyridae > Mormyrus > Mormyrus iriodes. Next base: position 7,472,435 of record JAAGVU020000015.1, on the reverse strand, counting down.
CGTTTCTTCCAGAAAGCTAAAGGGCAAAGAATGACAACGATGTACAGAGAGAACAGAGGAGAGGATTTCATTATGTAAAGAAGGGTGGGGGGGGGGTTCACCACACTGGCAGCACATCGCAGCTGGCCAGGGCGTCAAAATTACAGAACGGAGTGAAACAATAGCGCTGTGAACAAATCCATGTGCAGCCGCAGAGTACAAAGCGAAAAGCACATAAACAAAGCTTGGATTCAGAGAGGAAAGCAGGTGCTGTTGTTTTGGGGCAGCTGGAGCATTTTTAATCAAGTACCTTAGGCAGTCTGAGTGTTTTGGCTGTTTTATTGGCTTGAAAGACATTTGAACCTGCATAATTTACTTTAAAATGACTTGGATGTAACGCGACTTCAAATCGTTCATGTAGAATAACAGAAATGGGACTAGCTGTAAGTGTTTTAATTTTTTTAAAAAGCTCATTACTTCCATTCGAATCGTCTCATCCGAAAAAGACACCCTGTGTATTTACGCTCTGCTTAAGATGAAGTTAATTAGTTATAATTAACCATGTGGCTGCCAAAAGAATGGACAAAGCACCCGGTGAACACCCCACCACCCAAGTATTCCATGATACAGCCCATTGAATAGGCCTCCCTCCATCAAAACAACGACATAGGTGGACCCTGACTGGCAGCCAAACAAACAAACATTATATTTTATAATAAATATACTCCTTTATCATTAAAGTATCAGCTAATTCAGCAAATAAGCTACACCTTTCCCAGAATAAAATCCCATTGCCATCCAGAATGCTGCAACTCCGAGGATTAAGCCTGTTTATATGACAGCCGTGTCTTTAATAAAGTCATGCCGACACTGCTGATACCGTTCTGTATACATGGGAGAATAACAATTATATGGCAAATGAGAAGCTAAACAGTGGTTTACGGTGCCGCCTGCGTGTGGGATTATGTAAAGCAGAGAAAAATGTCAGGGTCTCTCTTTACAGTTTGACATGTTCCCCTCATTTTAGAGAAAGACGTTTCCAGTGAGGTATTGGCATTGCTTTTAAAAACAGATTTAAAAAAATGTTTACGTAAAGCTACCTGCACTTACTAAACCCCTCTGTGCATAAATAATTTCATAAATAATAAGATGAAACCTTTCCACTTTCAGCTCCAGCCTTTCAAAGCCATATTGCCATCACGCTTTTTTCCGATAATCCGCCGCCAAGACATGGCCTCGATGGCGCCACCTACCTGTTCGTCGCTCCTGTGGTAGTCGTTTTCTTCCTCCTGCTTGTCCTCGCCGGGCTCCTTGTTGGCCGCGTCCTCAGACTTCATGTCCCCTGTGCACGTGGGAGGCAGGTGAAAGCGTTAAGCCCTGTCCTCTGACGCAGTAAAGGTACTGAATCGAGATGGGCTCGTGTGATCATGTGACCAAAACACAATAATACTGACACTGCTCCTGCACAAGCAATACACTCCTGAGCATAATTAACTGCATATTTTTATTGACAGACTATGAGAATCTAGGACATTATTAATAAATGCAGCTCAGTAATAGTTAAAAAAATAATAATAATAACACTATGTAACACAAATTTTGTTCCTGGACAATACATGTTATTTCTTAATTGCTTATGTTGTA
>JAAGVU020000015.1:7448772-7470712 GCA_011763525.2 Mormyrus iriodes | reverse complement strand
TCTGGACAATTCTAGCAGTTCAAGAATATTCTAGAAGACTACTCAGTATTGAATGCGAATCGAGAACAGACGAATTTTCTGTTTGTTTTAGGCATAACGAGTTAGGAAAACACACTTTGTACCCAGGAACAAAATAAAAATAAAAATTTGTTACATAGTGTAATTAAAGGGGTTAAATGGAGACAGGGTTTAAATACCAGTGTCGCGTCCCCTCTACAGCACCCTCTACAGCTCATGACTCTCAGCTTGAGGCTTCAACGACAACCGAAGGTTCTGAAGTTATTTTACTGCGGAGGTGTAAGGGTTTTCTAACCGAGCCCCTCCCCTCACTGGAGCTGTGTGTATGTCTTTCAGAAATGTGCCCTCGCTGGCCATTAACAGGCCGCTGAGCAATCCGGGGGGGGGGGGGTCATAACTGCATATAGGATGCCACTGGATTAACCTTCCACACCAAACGACGTACCTGCCAGGAATCCAATGACTGCCACACTCTCATCACTTACCATGGAAAAATTCCCCAATAAGCCTTCATTGCACTATCAATTTGCCGGTTGTTGTTTTGCTGGGATTTTTCTTTACCGCCAGTTCCTGATCTCGTAACGCAAGGACCTTATACCACGCTAGACACGCCAATGAATCAAAGCTCCCACTGGCTGATGGATTCCCTAATCTAATCTAAAAGACAAATTGCGTTTTTTCCTCACTCCTGCGCTTGCCCGTTTTAGCACGGCACACGTTAAATTGGAGCACTTAAGCCATTAAAACCCAATATATCAGGATCTTGTTGGTTTTTCCCCACAAGCTCTATAAACATCATCTCAGACTGTATCCGCCATGGCACCCAAGCTGCTCATACATCCCTTTGCAATTAAGTCGATTAATAATATTGCTTTTGGAGGTTTCCCTTTGTGTTGAAAAAGGTTTGATTTATGCATCAATGTAAAAATATTCTGAAGATTGCTTGTGCGACTGCCAAAAGGAATCTTGCTTTGAAGTACCCAGAAGCTGATCTGTACCACTGAAACATCCGTCCATGTACCTGGACAAAGTATGAACCCAATGTTGTGCAACATCTGACCACCAGCCTCTGTGATTTCGGAACGGTGTTAATAAAATTCTCACCTCAGAGCTCAGTCTCCAAAGCCGACATGACGGCGGTATAGCCCAGCCAGGATTACAAAGAATTCACTCCAAAGTAAAAGCCTATGAGAACAATAATACTGGTTCTGGTGCCAGTAGAATCCCTCGGTCACGGAGACTGAGCAGGGAATCGGGTTCTTGCAGACTTTCATTTCAGGGTGGCCTTGGCAGAGCGAGACTCCACTGAGGAATGTGCGTTTACAATAACGGGAACTTTTCAGACTTGGTTACGGAAATGAAAACCCAATGGGGGAAGCCGCAATCGGAAGGAGGCAGGTCGAAGCGGGCCGTACCATTACGCTGGTCGTCGAGGGGTGGCTTCAGGCTGCACAGTTCGCCCTTGGCATCTCCTGGCACCTCCATCCCCAGCTTCTGGTAGAACTCCCTCTGTTTCTTCATCTCCGCTGTAGTAAGACAGACATGCCCCATTAGGACAGCTTCTCAGGCCTCCCCTTGGTTTGGCACACTGATGGTGGCCCCGAGTGTCAGCGTGGGACAGGCACTCTTAGCAGATGGGACTGGGCGACTTTTATAAGTTTGGCGGCAGCCCTTTTGAGCAAAAATGGAGCATGCATGCATAAAACAAATAAGTAACACAAACACGTGGTTTTTTTTTAAATGATTTTTTTTTTAAGAAAAAAAATGTACACTAAAAATAGCCCCAAGAGAAATAAGCTTACACGACAACTTATACAGAGCACATGGACTTGTGTTAAGCTATCAGAGCAGCAGAATTAGCAAAGCTGATGATCCACGATGGAGCATTATAAGAAAATCCTACAATCTGTGAAAAGCAAGACATGGAACCAATATAAGGAATGAGACAAACAAGGAGCAGATATTCAGTGCGAGCACTCACCTTCCTGAAGTCCAGGTACCAGTTTGTACACAATATCTTGCATCGTTCGGTCATGACTGGAAGAAAGAGAACACGTTTAGTTTGGGCTTTGGATCAAAACACGGGCCCGTCTGTGTCCAAAATGGATGCCCGTTTCGGAATTTCATCTTCCAACACTCCTCAACCAGAATAGGGTTAATGTCAGTCCAGAGCCTATCCCAGGCACAGGAAGGACATCTAGTCCATCATAGGGCACACACACATTTCAGGAAATGTTAGGGAACCTCTTCACCTTATCGCATGTTTTTGAACTGTGGGAGGCAACTAGATTTTTCACCGGAAACTGACACAGCAGGTAGAGAACACGCCAAACTCCACAAACACTGGATGCAGGAATGGGAATCCAACCCCTGACCCGGCGGTGTGAGACAACAGTGCTACCTACACTGTCATTGCGCCGCCCAGTCCTTAAACACCAAAGTGCCGAAATAACCAGAAAACTCACGTACCCAATAACAGCCCTTTAAAAATGTCACTTTAGAGCACACAGAAGACAAACAAGCGGCAGATCTCTGTAGCTTTTCTCACCGCAATCACATCTTAAATTTGTTTGCAAGCTTTTGGACCTGTTATTGCCCTTTGCGAGATCCCTGTGCGATCATGATGGGTAAAACCTCAGAGGGTGTGGGAAAAATATTCAGGTCAAGCGAGCATTTACCTCTTCAGGCTGCACCTTCACCTCCATACCTCAAACTGGCCCCTGTCCCCCTGGGTAGATTTTGCGCCCCACCCCCCACGTCAGCAAAAACCATTCAGTAGGGTTGCTGGACTCCCCGTGAAATTTATTTCTGGCTCTGGGCCTGCAGTGGAGACACCATCGCACATCCACCATGAGAATAGGTGATCATCTAATAGGTGACAGTGATGGATGGGTGAGGCCTGGAGCCATACAGTCCAGTTTGCTGGCATGGTCTTCCCGGCACGTGTCCCACGTATGTGCATGGGTGAACAAAAAAGAGGCCTGTGTGTACTTCATCAGTGAGAGCCCGGCCTGCCATCTTCGGAGGGTCCCCAGCCTGGTGCTCTTTGCTGACATCACAAGACAAATAGGGCGCGTTCACGCCCCCCCCCACAGAGCAATCCAGCAGGCCAGCCTGTCTGCCTGCCATCTATCCACGGTACTATGGCTCCTGAAAACAGGCCCCAGGGGTGACTGCCAAGTCCAAAACAAGGGGTCAGCCATACTGGCGATTCATGCTGAGCCCACGTTACGCATTCGGCCCCCCTGCCATAATAGCTTGGGAAACCGCCCATTAGGGTTTAATGACCCCCCCCCCGATTAAGAGTTCAAGGACCCCATTAATAGTTCAGGGACCCCCTTAAAACGACCGTCTCACATGACCATCTCCCTGCCCCCCCCGACAACTTTTACCGTCACCGCAACACCCAGATGAACAGTTTTACCCCCAAGAGCTCTTCGCACACCAATTAAAACCAGCTGCTGACCACATAGTTTAATGAATGAACATGGCGGGTAGCCGGGCCATAAGCGCAATCACTGTCCAGCCCCACTACTAAATACTGCAGAGATTAAGCAGACGGGCCTGGGCGGTGAGCCAAAGCATGCATCCCTGCATAACAGCACTCAAGAACAAAACGGGTCTCTAAACAAAAACACAACACCGGATTCCAGAGCGACTAGGGACAGCTGGCACCTCGGGGCCCTGCCGCACAGGAAGAGGCAGCCTTTGTCTCCCAATCACGCCACCTTTCCTTGATTAAACGAGCCTGGCGATGTCCCAGGACTGGGACAGGCGGCGACTCCGAGAAGACGAGTCTGCAGTCACCATCCGGCAGGAGCATGTACAAAAATAGACCTTTCATTTATTAATTTGTATGCGACCGCGGTTTAATTATCTCTGACATCAGAGAAATCTGTATAACGGGGAAAGCTGTGGCCCTATAAAATCACACTCGGCACATTTTGGGATGGGGGGGATCATCAGTGCCAAAGTCGTTAAAAGGGCACCTGGCGCATCGCACCCAGCTGCCGGCATCACCGGCACGTTATGTGCCGTGGAGATTCCAGAAACTCAGATGGAGTGACACCGATGGAGCAGTTCACCCATAGGTACTCACAACGGGCCAGATCCTCTGACCCGTCCGCTTTTATCATCCTGCTCGCTGGCTGCACAGATCCGGAACAGAATTTCGACCCATCTAGGTTTGGCCTGACAGGCTGTATTCAGACAGGGGTACCGGGAAGAGGTAACAGGTGTCGGAGGAGAGCAGCCAGCCGCATGATACCTGGAAAAAACCCTCTGAGGGCCTCTGTCAGACATCCCACCTTGGGACAGACGCGAATTATGGAAGCGGATTAAAAATAAACCCGTCGTCGTGAGCATGTGTGCGCGCATGTGTGTATGTGCGTGTGAAGGGAATGCGTCTCAAATGCTAGGATACACACACACACACACACACACACAAATGATGCTGTCAGACAGACTGCAAACCAAGCAGGTGGCCGTAGAGCCAAAGGGTGTCATGGGGCGATCCAGCTGGGCCTGAAATGTCAGCACAAGTCCTGAGTCTAGTATGGTGCAGCAGCGAAGTCTTGCAGGTGAGCTATTAGGGGGGAAAAAAAACTGATAAAACTTTAATAAATGTTTACAGCAAAAGTCTGGATGGGGGCCAGACCAGGCCGATGATTGGCCAGCAGAGAATTGGCCAGCCAGCAGGGCGTCGGCACACAGACGGCGTGCTGGGAGGGTGCCGGCTCCCATCATGCTTGGCAAGAGAGTCCACCTGCCTGACAGGAGCCCCAAGTGACCAGCAGAGGGGGGCTGAGGTTAAGATTATTTGAGCTGCTTACAGAAAGAGCAGCCACAAAAGCAAACGCTGGGGATACTGTCGCCTTAGTGGCAGCTGCATAATTTATAAATTTCACTGTCAGGGAGGGGGTGCAAAAGTAACAAAATAACCTTTGTGATAAAGTGATGCTTCTGTGCAGGACTGAGGGAGGCGTAGAGGTGTAGACAAGGACATCATGCCCCCTTTCCTGAGCGGGACGACCTGAGTGTGTAACAGCGACTTCTGGCTGAGACTCCCTGAACCTGTGTGGGTCTGGGCCACCACAACTACAGTGCCAAAAGCCCAAAGGCCCCGGCGGGAGGACTCACCGCCTACACAGGCACTCGCAAGCGCACACACACGCACACACACACACACACACTGGAGTTTGCGATGCATTAATGGCGCCCTCTACTGGACATCATCTCAGCAACGCCAAGCTCCACTCTGATATGGCGTTGCGGGAGCTGTGCCACTTACCCGATGTACTGAAGGGGGTGGCTCTGATGGATCACAATCCTACATGTGGGACAGGTGTTATTCTCCTCCAGATACTTCACCAAACAGCTCCTGCAGACTGAAGAGGAGAGAGACACTCGCTGAGACCCACATCGCACTCAGACCGCTACAAAGCAACGCATTCCCCCACAGCGGTACCTCTTAGGCACCATTAGAGCCGGCAATGTCATTTTAATAAGTCTGAGCGTGTCAAAGGACATCCCTTCCATTTGATTACGTTACCAGGAAATGAGCTAATGAGATTACATTACGACAAACCGTATAATGAATGTCTAATGGTCTCTGATTGAGTGCTGAGAGAGCGCCAACTGGTGTTCTACAAAGTCACCTTGTAATTGAAGATTCTCACCCATAAGCTGTGGGACAGCAGTTTATTTCTGGCCCGACGGCGCCATCTACTGTACTATAAATTACCACAACTTAGGAGAAAATGCTCCTTGGAAACCCACTGTAGGATTATCAAGCTGTTAATTACTGCGTTTGAAACAGGAACAGGCTCCACAGCCTGCTGATGAACAGGTGCCCAAGTCCAAGTCAGAATCACAGAGTCACTTTAATTATGTCGCGATACTGCCCTAAACAAAACTGGCAATTAGCTAGCACACAAGGTACCCCTTGAAGCACTAGAACCACTGCTGGACAGCGGGTTAGCTGGACTCTGTGTCCCTAAAGCTTCAGGAAATCAGGAGGTATCCATTTCCAATTTACCCAAGATTCCCCGCACCCCACATTCTTTTAGGCGTGCTAGGTGCCAAACCCACTTCCTGTCTTTTTTCCTGTATTTTGGTACAAACAATCATTTGTATTTCAAAGCCATAGTAGCACTGTTGGAGAGGAGCATGGTGTTCAGCGACACCTGTGAGAGTCTGCTAGTGTTTAGTGGAGGGTCAGGGCCTATTTAAACCAACCCCACCCCCCACACACCCCCGAAACTAGGCCAGAGGGATTATAGGACTGCTGTTTAGCCAACTGCTCCCTCCTGGTGGTCAATAACTTTCACTCAAAGTCACAACACGCAAAAAACTAATCATATTTCACATAAGCCTGCCATCATTTTTAAATAATTAACTCAAAGGTTAAATACAGACATCTTTATTTAAAGACAAAACATGAACAAAAACATGTAGTAGCAGGGTTATGTTGGGTCAGTGGTCTCTGGGCAAGTCCACTGTAGAAAAGAGGTCACATGGATGGGGGGTGGGGGCAGGCATGTTGACTTTGCAACTAAGGGGGGGGGAGTCTGACAGACAAGACAAAACAAAATGATGAGCATGATATTATATAGTAATTTATAGTAAATTACAAGGTAGTCGAGGTCTATTTATTGCTCTGTATTTTCCTGAGAGCACAGATATTGTGAGAGAGTCCAAGCAGTAAAAATCGCTACATGTCTCAGCAGGGCCACCGTACCCAGAGATAGGGAGCATTTCAATTAAATGTATTTTATAACTTTAGAGTATTTTGTCATTTTTATATTGCTAGACAGAAAAAAATGGATGTAATTTGTACCAAAATGTTCTAAGAGATAGTATTTTATGTTTTTAAAATATCTAATGATATTTGTTGTTTTATTTATTTATTTTCTGGCATTTTAAGAACCTTCATCTCCAGGCTTACAGACTTTTAAATATAGCCTATCACCATCTTTGGCTAGATGCATGTAAATCGCGTGACACATCCTGTTGGGCCCAGCTTCGTTTTCCGATGACCAGTAATCCAAGGAAAGAATTCGCTGCGGTGCTCAGTGCAAATTGCCTTAAGGTAATGTATGTAGTAATATTATCATCACATATTGCTCATTGAACGGCAATATAAGACAAAAAAATTGAGCGATTAGCAAACAGCAGTGCTGGGCTCTAGACCTTGTGAATTAATTTGCTGGCCTGCTAGTGGCATTCTAGTTAATTTCAACAGGCATGCTCAGGCAGTGGCATCGTATGGTTTGTCATATATGGAAGACTTCATTAGCGATAAATCAGGCTAGCTACTTTTGTTCCTAAGGACAAAATTAATTTCTATTAGCTAAACGAAGGCATTTTTACAGACACTGAGCCTGTGTGAAAGGGAGACCCGGCTGGTGAGCTTGATGTTGCATATGATATGCAAGGTCCCCCCATTTTTTTATTTTTTATTTTGAGCATCTAAAAAAAACAGTTTCTCCTTTGAGTGTACGTGTTTTCGGCCCCAAACTGTAAAACAACACATTATGATACTTAATTTAAGAAAGTGTTGTTGCATCACCTTGCACATAACCCCTCCCCCCCCCACGATAAACACCCCCCGACCCCAAACCGAGGCCGCACGTGTGGCCTGTTGAGCTCAGTACGTTACAGAAATCAAATTTCATTTCACAATTAACACTAATACATGTAAATCACAAAGTTATCATTCAATTTAGAGTTTGTGCAGCTGTATATTTTGTATATTATATATATTATAGTATAAACGCTACACATTATTAGGGCTGTAATGGTACACATATTCATCATGTATCATTACTATTTTATATGTATTTTTGTATTTTCAAATTACAAATTATTTGTATTTTAATTAAATACAAAATACTGGTGTGAGAAAATGTACTTTATTTTGTTACGTTTGCGCTAGTATTTGTAATATGTAACAAGATATTTTCTAATGTGTTTGTTCCCATTTCAGACCATACCACGTTGGTTAAAAGCCCAGTAAAATTTCCACTGCAGGCTTTCCCATATTTCGTTTGAGACTGAGTGGGTCCCTCACGGGGCCGAGTCTGGCATGCTAAGCCAATGCACGCCGTCACTGGCGCCACCCTGTGCCTGGCACACGGTCCGGCGCGTGCGGCACAATGCCCAGAGAAGCTGTGCCAAGCACCTAAGGTTTCCTTTCTTTTTTTTAACACGGGGAATGCCCTGCCATATTCTTCAGAATAAAAACCATCTACGGGTCTTCTTCCTGCCGAAAGAGCTTCCACCATCCCCCGAACCTCACCCCTAACAGCCCAGAAGGTGATGAGGTCTACCTGAGCCAGCCCCAGGCAATGTCCTTCGTCTTGGCCAGCCTAAGGTTTCTTCATTGCAAAAGCTTAGACCTCTGGGATTAGAAAACCCATCTAGTTACTCTACAGAAATCCTTTACAGAGGCCATATTTAACCAGAGTGTGATTTCCTCAGCTCCTCTGCTTCAGGTGTTAAATGACTCAAGAAGGATGACATGTAGCTCAACAGTTTAGGACTCTGTGACCGCGATCGGAAGGTCGCCGGTTCGAATCCCTGGGCTGCCAGCCTGATGTCGCCGTTTGGCCCCTGAGCAAAGCCTTTAACCCCCAATTGCTCGAGGGCCACTACAAGGCTGCCCCTTCACTGTGACCCCCAAGCTTGCTCTCACCTCTCTGTGTGTCTCATTAAGGGCAGGACAGGGTAGGCAAAAACAGAATTTCCACACGGGGATGAATATGAATGAACTATCAGTATTGTATTTTATAGAATCTACCCCCAGTACGGGGTATTCAAAATTTTTTGATTACGGGGGAAGAGAATAACACAGGATTCTCCACAAACATGGCAACATTCCTGCTTTGTTCACAATTCACCTTTAAGCTGCAGAACTTGTAGGTAGAAAAGCTATTCTTTACATCTGTAGACCAGCCTCCCTTCCCATGCAGTACCTACCCCCCCCACCCCCGGCCTGGCCCCCGCCCCCGTCTCAGCACAAACACGCTGACGAAGGCTTCTCGTTGTGACACAGTCCATGTTTGTTTTCAACAATCGTTCAGATCTACCCCAGTGTCCCAAACAGCAGAGCCGGGCTCTGGAGAGACCCTGAGCCTGACCTAACAGAGAAGGAATCGAGCAGCTCTGGTGGAGACGTGACAGCCTTACGGGGGGGGGCTCATTCGAAGGGCCGGGGGGGCAGAAGACCACCCCAAATGCAGTCTTAAAGAGGCAGGAAAATCCAGGCCCCAGCTGAGCAGCTTTCCAATGCAGCTCACGCATTCTTCCGATCCGAATGAGCCAATTCCCATAATAGTCCATAGTTCTTGGTCATTAATAAGGCCTCCCAGGTAGAATGCACTCCAAAATCCCACCATTCCCCCCTTCTGACCAACTGAATGAAACTTTACAAGCTTCCAATGGTTTTAGTACTCAGCAGAGAAATTTAATTGGCTGAGGTAGGGTTGGGAGGCGGGGCCCCAGGCAGCAGATTCAGCAGCCAGCCTCAGCTGAGGATAATAGTCCCTTCGATGACTGTGCAGTGCCCCCCCCCCCCTTTACTCCTGCTCCGGTCTTTGGAACTCAACCCGCAGGAAGTTTCATTCTTGTCCTTTTATATTCTGGTAAGATTTTGGATTATTTTCCCCTGCGTTTTCAATTATATTCAAATAGTACCCGCCTTTCTGATTATGGAGTTTAGTCAGATTATGGAGTTTATGAAGATTATGGAGTTCCGGATTTTACCAGAAAAAGGCGGTCACCACACACCTAGGACATCAGAACCCACCGAAGGGCAGAGTTTGGGCCAGAAATCCACTAAGCCCTCAATACAGTCAGCGAGTAACGGCTTTGAAAAGGGGAACCTCCCTCCTCACACTGATCCTCAAATACAAACGCCTTTCCAAAGCTATGACTCATGGGAACTCCTTCTTCAGCGCTAGTGACTGAATAAAGCGTGAAAGCTGTTGCAGCCCAGCTGAAGATACTCAGCGGGCAGAAAAAAGGCTTCCGAACATGTTAAAAGCGGGATTTCACTCCATCAGCAGGTCTACGGCCACTGAGGCGCACTGAAAATTAATCTCCTGTGCTTGGGTGGCCCAGTTTGCTCTAAGCATGTGCCAGCACAAAACACACATGTACAATCTCAAAAATCCCCAAACCGACAGCATGATGTATTTCTCCATTTCATGACAGCAACATTACTTTAGCATGTAACGGTCTCAGTTACACACCATCGTTAAATTCTTTTCTCACCATCAAGAAAAGCAAAATCAATCCTGCATTATAAGATTTGAGTTGCTGAAGGTTATTCATTCTGTTATCATTCTTATTACAATTAGTAGTTTGCATGTATTTGTTCACAGCTTTCCCACACAAGGACCTAAGAATTGATGATCATGCGCTTTCAAAGTACAACCACCAGGTGGAGGAATAGAGCAGACGAACCAAATTCACCTTAACTGAACTGCAATCACCTCAACTGAACTATTTTTTGTCTTGGAACCAGACAGAGTGATGTTGCCCTAACTGCAAAGCATGAGAACAGACCTGAAAAACATTTTAAAGGTTTAAAGAAAATCCAAAATTTAATAAAAGGAAAAAAAGAAAAGTTTCAAATCCTTGTTTTTGGTGCTCACATGCAAGATACACTGCAGTGTAATTTGTATATGCTCTTTTGAATATATTAGAGAAGCTGCTTAAAAAATACAACACATTAATGGAGCTAAACCCATAGAATTATTCCATAAATCTTAATTGGTTCATTAGTAGGACCACATGATCTGTCGGACCAATCACTATGCTCGTGCATAATGGGTCCTGCTCTGGAATTGGAGAAAATCATAATAATGTAAAAGGCAGAAACAGCCAGGGCCTACAGATAAAACACCTGTTCGAGTTCATAGGCTTGAGGCCAAGTGAGTGTATGCTCAAGTTCTCCAACTACTGACTCCATCCTTAGCCGTGAGCAAGGCTGTTTACCTTAGTGTGAGGCAAGATCCAGCTCTAAAAGGTGTTTAGAGTGGTATATCTGCCTGGGGTCACCCCAGTCCTGGTGACCTAGGATATATTTCAGCTTCTATTTCAACAGAACTAATGCATTAACCAAGACTGACAGACAGCACCAGAGAGAGATGAAGAAGCCGAAACAGCATATATCGGGTGAGGCTGGTTGTTAATGGATGAGTTTGACAGACCTGCAAAAAGGGCAGCATCAGTTTCAGGTACTCACAGGTGTGTAAGCACTCGGTGACGGTGGTGGCATCAATCAGGTAGCCCTCACACAGGCGACAGGTGATGTGGGCGTTGATATCCCAAAGCTTGATCCTTCTGGTCAGCATCTCGGGGTTCTGGACAAGTGGGATGAGGATAAGGGAGGTAGATGCCAACTTAGTCCATGTACCACTAGGGGGCAGCAGGGAGCACAGTGTTTGGATGACTGGATTACAAGTTAGAAGACTGTATATTTTATATCTTGAGAAGATAGTAATCTCCTTAATCTGTTTCAATAAGAGTCTCTTTTTTAATCATAGTAATTACAAATCACAACATCTAAACTATAATCTAACATTATATCTTATGTTACACAGTATATTTGATGTCTCCCCTGTAAAGATCAAAATACGTCCGGATGGATTTACGTCCACATTTCCGGAACAAAACCCGGACGCAAGTCGATGGATACCTGTACTTCATTCTAATCCCTGGTTTGGCAGAATGCTTTCTCAACTTGCCCTTGCCCTAGGGACATGGTTAGACAGACAGACACACCCCTAAGAATGAGATGTATGCCCAGCTGAAGGCAGGAATGCCATTTACAGCACTGGATTAAAAAAAAAGTCCATTCTAGACAGACCCCCAAATTGAATTCATCACACTGAGCCATGCCTTTTCTTCCATGGCGGGACACCAGGCACTCGGCTCATGGTGAAGGATTAACCTAGGTGGCGGCAGCTTGCCCTCCAAAGCTGGAAGCCAGAGACCCTTGTGAAAACGTGCATTGCCTTCACTGTGGCTGGTCCGGGGCAGCCCTGGACCCGGGTGACAAGTTCATGCAGCACACAGTGTGACAGGCGAGGAGACACCCGCAAGATAGCAAGGCAGGATTGGAAGTGGGGGTGATGTGAGTCGGAAGTTGACTAGAGGTACAGTAAGAGAGTCCAAATTGCTAAAAGCACACAGTACTACCCTGCCCCCCAGGAACTCAAATAACAGACTGTTCTCCTAGGGCAGGGAACAGGGGAAATGTATAATTTGGTTGGAAAGGTACACTATGTGGACAGAAGTACTGGCACGCCTGGCCTTTACACCTACAGAAACTTTTATGATATCTCATCCTAAATCCATAGGCATCAATACGGAGTTGGTCCCACCCTTGTAGCTATAATAGCTGCCACTCTTCTGGAAATGCTTTCCACAAGATTTTGGAGTGTGTCTGTGGGATTTTTTGCCCATCCATCCAGAAGAGCATTTGTAAGATCAGGCACTGATGTTGGATGCGAAGTCCTGGCTAGCAATCTCCATTCTAGTTTATCCCAAAGGTGTTTGATGGGGTTGAGGTCAGGGTTCTACGTGGGCCAGTGAAGTTCTTCCACTCAAACTCACCCAACCATGTCTTTATGGATCTTGCTTTGTGCACTGGGGCACAGGCATGGTGGAACAGAAAAGGGCCTTCCCCAAACTGTTCCCACAGAGTGGGAAGCATGGAATTGTTCAAAATGTCTTGGTAAGCTGAAGCATTACGAGTTCTCTTCACTGGAACTAAGGTGACATAGCCCAACTCTTGAAAAATAACCCCTAACCATTATCCCTCCTCCACCAAACTTGGCACAACGCAGTCAGGCAGGTAACGTTCTCCTGGCATCCGCCAAACCCAGATTTTTCCATCAGACTGCCAGACAGAGAAGTGTGATTTGTCACTCCACAGAACGCATTTCCACTGCTCCAGAGTCCAGTGATGGTGTGCTTTACAGCACTCCATCTGATGCTTGGTATTGTGCTTCATGTGAGGCTTGCATGCAGCTGCTCGGCCATGGAAGCCCATTCCATGAAGCTCCTGGTGCAGTTTGTTGTGCTGGGGTTAATGCCAGAGGAAGTTTGGAACTCTGCAATTCCACTTTCCAATAATACCACTTACAGCTGACCATGTAATATCTAGGACGGAAGAAATTTCACAAACTGACTTATTGCAAAGATGGCATCCTATGACAGTACCACACTTGAAGTCACCGAGCTCTTCAGAGTGACCTATTCTTTTACAAATGTTTGTAGACCTGCCTGCATGGCTAGGTGCTTGATTTTATACACCTATGGCAATGAGTCTAAAGGAAACACCTGAATTCAATGATTAACAGGTGTGTTCCAATACTTTTGTCCATAAAGTGTACAAGTCAATAAATATTTACATATGATATCAGGCAGTAGTTGTTACCATCTGTGTCTTACTCAGGATGGGGGTGGAAGGCTGAGGGGAAGAGCCAGGAGCCGCTTATGGTTTCAGCCACATGTTGTTTGTTCCCCGTTTTGGATCCCAGTTTGCTTTTTCAGCCTGATGATGGCAGTTAAAGCTTTAGCTGAAGTAAGGCCGGCTTCATCTCCATCCGCCCACGGTTTACGGCACAGCCGTTTACACCCCAGACAGTTTGGCGTGGCAGCTTTGATGGACAGCGTGTAGCGTGCTTGACAGCCACGGGGGGTGGTGAGGAAGGCAAATGTAAAATGAGGCTTGTCTTCCTGAGATGTGGACCAAGCGCGTTTAAGGGCAGGGAGAGAGAGCCGGGTCTTACCCCTAAAGCCGCCATGTATCTTCAACGGACAACGTGCGGACCCCCTCTCTTCCGGCGGATTAGCGGGGTTAGCTGTGCATCGCGGGAGGAGACGTCATGAGGCTGGGGAAAGACAGCGGGCGAGAGGTTAGTCAAAAAGTCAGAAGCTGCACGCTTACTTACTTACTCCATCAACTGGGTTAAAGACCCAACACACATGGGGTGAAACTTCCTCACTTGAGAAGTATAAAATCTGGTCTTCAATGGCCAGTCTGAGGCCTCCAACAGATCACCAGGCCCCAGGGTAAAACTCAGAACACAGAAATGGCCCAAGTGTAGAGCAAATGGATCTACGCATCAACCACTCCAGTGGGATGGAATCTAAAGTCCTCCTGGACTTCTGTGGAATCAGTAACAAAGAGAGATCCCCACAAATCACATGCAGAGCCAAAACAGGGTTACAGAGATTATCATACAGCAGAGCTGAACTCTATTCAATAACCAGCACATTAACAGGACTTATTCTTAAACAAACCACTCAATTCAACCATCCTGAACCATCAACGGGCAAAGCAACAGCAAAATCAGTCTTGCTGAGCAGATAAATAACGACAAGACAGGCACACATGCCAAGATATTTGCTCGATATTTTGAACATTTCTTTTAACCTGAAACAGTTACTGATCACTTAAGTCAGGCTGCAAAAAACAAATTTTCTAATGGATATTTGTTTTTGGTTGTATAGCCAGTTTCTCTGGCGTAAATGTAGGATATTTCTGGTTCACCGAAAGCCTGTTTTAGAAACACCAAAGTACTATGGAGGCTAAGCGGTTACCATAACAACACGGCCCGCGAGGGAGCTTAGCGTCGTGGATGAGGAAGGGTGGAGGACTGTACACCATACCTCAACACCGTAACTCAACCCTTCACGTTAACCCCCCCTCCACTCCCATCGCTTGGCACCATGCTGCGAAATCCATTTGTCTCGTATTTGATGCGAATGCAGAGTCGTCATGGGAAAACCCCAACGCTCCACCAACCTGTCGCCGTGTCAGCGTTCAGGACAGCAGGAGGCACAGTGGTTAAAGAAGCGGGCTTTGGCTCAGAGTGTGGAATAATTAGATCCCACTTGTTAGCCCGAGCTTTTAAAAAAATAAAATTTAAAAAAGCCTTTTGGCTAGGAATACATTTTGAAGATAGATCCTGACGTTGGCTGGGACCTTAGCTCTGTGACACTTGGAGCCATCTCTATGGGAAATGTCGCCATTAACACGTCTACCGCGTAATAAACAGAAGCACCCTGTCGTTATACAGCTCCCAGCTGCTCTGGCACACCAATCCATCATCCTTCAACTGCCTACTGCAGTGTTTCCCAACCCGGTCCTTGGGGACCCCAGGCGGGTCATGTTTTTGCTCCCTCCCAGTCAGTCCACATTTTTGCTCCCTATCGGGAGCTGGGAGGGAGAAAAAATGTAGACTGTCCGGGGGTTCCCAAGGACCGGGTTGGGGAACACTGACCTCCTGGAGCCTGAAGCCTACCCTAGTAAGCACAGGGTACAACAAAGTAAAATAACCTGGGGCATGGGGGGTGCGGGGGTTAGACCTCAAACCCAGAGGCACGGGTGTAATTTGAAATTCTGAGCCCCCTGACCAATTTCCACCTTGGGCCCCACACTCCCCCTTACATTACATAATTCTACATATTCAAGGGCCCCTGAAAGGTGCTGGGCCCCCTAGATCAACCAGGGTATCCATGCCCCTCTGACATCCCTGCACATAAGAAGAACATTCAAACTCCACACGTACAGCGGAGGTGAAATTCAAATCATTATCCCTGCAGGTGTGGGGCAACAGCGCCACCCACTGAGCCACAATGCAAGTGCAGCCAGGTTAAACAGTTTTGATTTTATTTTTATGTTTGTCTCACTTTATTTGATGGGGAAAAGTATGATAAGGAGTTATGGTGAAGATATTGCAGCAGATGAGTAAATATGTTCTCTCAAGGTCAGTCAGCAAATGCCTCAAACTGTAAGGAAACATTGTTGGGGCTGGTTCAAAGCCAGAACATTCTGCAGGGGCGGGGGAGAAACCGGAAGTCAACCACACTCCCCCTATGGGGTGGAGAAGGAGAGGAACAAGAGCGACACCGCAGGAATGAGCACAGACCCGCCGGGCCGACATGCTGCCCCCTACATTTGACTGCCGAGAGTCTGTAGGGTACCCCCTGAAATCAGCCTATTGCACCATGGTGCCCCCGTATTCAACAGGCTTAGCAGCTGATGCACAGCGAGCTAGACCTTTCCGTAACCAGACCTGCTCCCTCACGGGGCCCGGTCGCCTTTCAGCCCCCGCGGTCTCCAGCACGGCCCTCCCTCCCCCGCATGAAGGTCATTGTCCCGTCCAGCTGGCCATCCTGTAAGGTAGGCCCGCAGCCTGGGAGGAAGTCACATCCTTCTCTCTGTTCCCATTTTAAAAGCTGCAGCTTGTTCTTCTGCTCCGATTTAATCCCCACTCAAGAGGATAAAAGAGCACAGTTGGTATTACAGAGGTGGGGCCCCAAAAAGTCAGCCCCGTGAGTCACCCAACCGCATCTGACGCACGCGGATGAGCCCCTGGGGCGCCCCCTTGGTACCACTGGTCCAGAGCAGCGTGCTAATTAAGCACCTTTAATAAACGCCGACGCTGGCTTCCCGCCGAGGGTGGGGACGCATATTCCAGGAGGATCAGAGGAAAGCCGTCAATAAAGCAGGGCACCACCAAACTTGATCAGCAGCGTTGCTGGGGGCAGCTGTCATTTTCAAACGTGTTTTTTGGACTTCAGGCCGTCATGGGGAGAAAAAAAACAAAGACATGTGCACCAGGAACATAGGCAGGCAATAACAATAACCGCTCCCCCACCCCCAGTCAGCAAAATCAAACCAAGCGGGACCTATCGGTAGGGCTGCAGGACCCCTTCCCCCCAACAAGACAGATGTGACACACGGATGTCTGTGCCCCCCGATTACACCTGTATATCACCAATGAGCCGAGGTCCGATTACTAACAGCTTGGTTCCGTGGCAGACCCACTTGCTCAGCAAAATCACAAACTCGGAACATCTTGGCCCCATAAAACAATATGACCACAGGGAGACCAGCATCTCCTGGACAATCTTGGACTTCCAATGGGGAGGGGGGGTGTTATGGGTTTGGTCCAGCCATCAGCCTCCGGGCCCCTTCATGGAAATCCAGCTCATCTGTGGTAAGCCTCTTACGGACACGTGGTACGGCCTGCAGTACCCGGACGCCTAACAGCTGCTCTGCCCTAAGAATAGAGGACGGGTTGCGCAAGGCTGGCAGTTATGAGGCAAGGCACCGGGTGGACCCGCTTGGCTGGCTCACGATGGCCGAGAGCTTCCCCTGGAAAAGCCTCCGCTTGATGGAAGCCAGGCCCGCACTTCCTCAAATCACAAAGCCCTCATGAGGGGGTTGATCCTGTCTGCTCCTCTCTCTCAAAGCACATACGGCTGTATTCGTGTGGACTTCCCACTCGCTCCCATTTTATTGTCATAAACACCCTTAATCTATTAACAATTCACTGCTAATTGCACTTTTATGCTGTGGGGACACCCAAGGTTTTACAGTCAAAAATATCCTCATACAATAGCTACACAAGTTCATACATCTACAACGTGTTTCAGTGCTTAGCTTGAACACGTGTCATTAGTGACCAAGATGATTAATCTACCCTGCCCTTTTCCTGTCACTTCTCTAATACCAGCAAGGTAGCACCATGTGTAAAACAAATATTCCAGAATCTACCCACTACCAGGATTGATATGCCTCACAAATATTTGTAAAGGCCTCACAAAATAAAACCACCAGCTCGGAAACTTCCAGAAAAAGATCAGAGGACTGCCTGACAAGCACCTCTCTACTTCACCTGTATCAGCACGTTAGCTACAAGCAACTGATAAGACTGATAACATCTGCAAACGATGGATGAATGACACAAAAAACAAAAAAACCAGGGTTACCAGTTTAGAGGTCCTGATGTACATAAAGGTGCCACACCACCAATTTCCAGGAAACGATTGATGAAATAGGACTGGGGGTGAGCATGAAAGATCTACCATAGCCCTTCGACACATGGGAAGGATCGATCAATATCCCAAATTCTCAACAGCCACACCCAGGGATAAGACATGCTCCAGGGTACACGTCATCACCCTGGAGTACGGGCGCGGTGAAATCGAGCTGGACCGGTTATCCAAATACGATACGTCAACAGGGCGGACCTCGAGCTGCAATTCCAAGCGGTGCCTCCAAAATACAGCCCACTTTTCGGAAGCATCAGTCTCTGAAATTAGCCATCTTTACCGCTCTCCCTTACCACTGATTCTCACAATGCCGGAGTGGAACCGAAAGCAGTCTTACCCTGAGCTGTCACCACCTTTCCAGACGTCACGTTTTCCAGCGTCACTCTGTAGACGGGAGCTAACCCTGGCCACAATTCTCCCAGGTTCTCCCGGCAAGTCTAGGTGTAATGTGCAAATTTCTACTTCCTTCATATTCTGTGGCACCAGAATGACTCACCCTCCTATTAGGCAATAACCAAACAGTCTTCTCACTGTTGGAGACGTGGTCCTACTCAGGATGGGTCACGAAGACACGCAACATGGTTGGCGGCGCCACTGGCACATATATGACACATGGGGGGCTCGAGACACAAACAAAGCTTTGGGGGAGTTCTGAAGGTGTGCTGACTCACGCAACAGGAAGCCTGGCAAGGCATCCAGACCAGCCTCGTCAGGGCAAAACCACACGCAGAACATGGGCGTTTGGAGCATTTACAACTAATAAATAAATAAATAAATAAATAAAAATATAAATAAATAAATAAATAAAAAAAAATCAATGAATCATTATTTGTTTGAACACAAATTACTCATTGACATGTTGTACCAATCATTACTAATTAATAGAGGACATGTGACCTTATCCAAGTAGATGCCGGTTGAGTACTTAATACTGCATCGTAACGTTAGTAAATATATTTTTTAGAAAAGCCCCTTTAACAGGTTTGGGACTCTGCAAACTCATTAAGAGAGCAGGTCGCAACTCGAAAACGTGTCAAGAAAAGGTGCAGTAAACGGTAACGTGCGAGTACTGAGACATCTGGCCGCTCATTCACTAGGGGACTCGCTCATGTGCAGCAGTAAGACATACAGCTCAGCTAGCGGATGATTCCCTGTATCAGGCTGGAGAGAGCAATGTACTCTTACAGGTAAAGGGGGGGGGGGGGGAACAGACCCCCACCTATGGGCGACCACCACGACTAAAACCAATTTTTAGCAAAATCATGTACAAAACAGCGCCTTAAAAAAATGCCCAAAACTATTTTAAAAGATGGGAAGGTTTTGACACTGCTGGGCCTTGCTTGCAGTGGTCTCCCCCATCACGAGGCATGACCTTTCCATTCCTGTATTACACCGATTACTGGCAGCGTTAACTGGACAGCTGAGTTTCTCAACATTACCTTCAGGCCGCCGAGGAATGTTGGCGTGACGACGCCGGTATCAACAAACGGTCAATATCACCACGTCGGCCCACCAGATATTCACGGGGCTTTTATGCACTATGAGAGTTGCTGAATAAAAGTTCCAGATGCAGCCCAGGAACTTACAGCATCAAACACAGACATACACAGACATACCTGCACCATACGGGCCTGTTTATGCAGTCATGATCTTTTCCGCTTAAATCCATCATTACAAAACATTTAACGTCTTTTATGGGAGTTGACGCAAAACCAGGGGATTCCCCTCAACAGCAGATTATCACCTCCCTCCACGATACAGTGTATATCACGCTATGACCTGCTAAGAACAAATGTAAAGCAAATTACCATGTAGCTAAAGGGAAGCCATTAATTCTCAATCAAGAGAGGAAACTTCCCCCAGGGGAGAGGAGTTCACCGTATGAGGTGGCACCATTAAAGGGACCGGTTCACCGGCGTAGCCCGGGAAGCCCAAGGGGCCGATAATGTGGCTTCCCTGTAGTCAATATGACCGCGACTGTCCCCGAGATGACACGATGCATGCTCACATTCTTCACAGTAACCGCTGTCCGCCGTATCTATGTCACCTGCTGTTTTGGACCATCTGCGTTTGGGGAAATGAGTCCAGGAGGCTTACCAGAAGGTGCTGCGTCTAACAGACACTGTCTCCAGAGATTCCCCCCTCCCCACCACCCGACACCTCTCATTTTAAAACTTAACGATTCCTAACCCTACCTCTTTTTTGAACCAAAACCATTTAAAAAAAAAAGCAACCCGGAGAAAAATCTGTCTTTGAGGGGCTAACGTAACAGTGTGGCTGCGTCAGAAATTGCACAATTACTGAGGGAGCCTGAGGGTGAAAAGCTGCATTTATTCATTGCGTTGACATCTCTCGAAACAGCAGATTCCTAGAAGTGTGGCAGCAGACGGACGGAGACCCTCTGCTACGGTGGAGTCGGCGAACACCCGCTGCTCAAGGCTCCAGTCTCGGCAAAAAGACAGGATCCTGGCAAAGCACGGCGGTAATGAGAGATGCGCCATCGGGCTACCATGGGGCTTTCCGATTGGAAATGGTTCCGATTTCAATGTGAGGCTCGGTTCTAATGCTTGAGTGTAATCCATTCAAGGGTCGAAAGGGGAAAAAGCCATTGGAAGGGGAGAGAAGAATATAGCTATTATATCTTTGCATGCAGATTGTGGATTAAATCCGGCCGATTAGTGAGTCTGCAGACAAGATATAATTCATTATAATGAGAACAAGCAGATATATATATATAAAATGTATAAAAACACTTGGATAATGACATCTTGCTGCAAACACCTGCATCAACAAGTGCCCTGTGACAGTCCAGAGGGGAAACCTTCTGATTATCTGGAGAAGTGGTCCAGACCTTGGAATGACACAAGGACCACTGAGAAAAGAAACCTTCATCCATCAGAATCCACCCCCGGATCAGGCTTTGGGAGGGAGGGGCGGTCAGTGACATGCCGTGTCATCTACATGAACACAATTTAGGGACGGGTCTTAATGTTCGGTTGCGTGCCATACAAGGAGTCAACAACATCGAGTGATGGACGATAGCCAATCAAGATCAACACACAAAATAAAGAGGGTTAGGGCTAACAGCTGAAACACCCACAGATCTATCTCGCCTCAGAAGCCTTGGTTAACCTTTCCAAGAAAGCCGGAGGATGATGCAAGTGCATGGAAAGCCTCTCCTCAGCAGACCTGAACTCAGCAGACCTTTTGAACAACATGTTCCATAAAGGCCTACAAATGGACGATTTAGAGTTGCTAACCGACCGACAACAACGTCGTCCCAGGAACAACGCCGCACATCCAGCGTCACAGCATCTACCCAGATGGAGATGATGCTCTGGATGGTCCGGAAGACAAATTCAGTAGGTGTAAAGCCTAGCAACTTCAACAACATCTCATTACACGAATGGCTCTGAACCCAAACTCAGGGGAGGGTCTCAGGAACAGGCAAGGACCTGTTCTGCCAAGCATGTTGGGGGGGGGACAGCTTTGGGCAGGAAAAGTTTGATAGACAGCGGTTTAGCAAATCTACTGACAGGATGGGCTCGATATTACAGATCTCTGCCTACTGGCAAACTTTGGGTCAATGAAACACATACAGAACTAGTCAAAATTTTGGACGCGCCAAGCCACATAAGGTAATAAAGTGTCTCATTACATGACCTGGCCAGGTTTTGAAGGAGTTTGACTACAGTGTGAAGGAAAAGCAGCCAAGAAGTGCTTGACATGTATGTGGGACCTTCTTCAGGACAGCTGGAAAGGAATCCCAGGAGGCCACTTTATGAAACTGGCGCAGAGGAGAAGGCAGGGTCAGTCAGTCCCTGGAGTAAATGGGGTTAAGGGCCTTGCTCAGGGGCCCAATGGAGGCATCACTCTACCAACCACAGGATTTGAACCAGCAACCTTCTGAGTCCCAGCCCACAGAGCAGCCCCCCCCCGAACAAATTATATATATTTTTTAATACTTTTTTTTGTCAATGCATAATCTACACTCACCTAAAGGATTATTAGGAACACCTGTTCAATTTCTCATTAATGCAATTATCTAATCAACCAATCA
>JAAGVU020000015.1:7411144-7448672 GCA_011763525.2 Mormyrus iriodes | reverse complement strand
CTCATTAATGCAATTATCTAATCAACCAATCACATGGCAGTTGCTTCAATGCATTTAGGGGTGTGGTCCTGGTCAAGTCAATCTCGAAAGGGGGTCAAACACCGTATTAGTATGGCGTTCCTAATAATCCTTTAGGTGAGTGTATATACATTATAGTTTTGATGTTTTTATAATTATTCTAAAATGCAGAGAACACTACAAATAAATCTGGTACGGTACGTCCAAGTGTACCTAGAGTCACGGCATTCCTATTAGTTCATTGAGCTGAGGGCCACTATCACTTACAGGGAAGAATTCACCACTGAGCGACCGGCAGAGCTACAAGGGGCAGAAAGATTCTGAGCAAGCGAGCCGTGCACAGCAAGCAGGGAAGGTCATCTGATCCCCATCAGCAGCCATGCGAGCATCTGCTGGATGCAAAAACTGAATTCCCCGTGGTGACCACAGCTATCAAACAGCAAAACCTCAGCTTTTCACACCTTACGAGCCAAAGAATCACTGATTACGATTTGCTGCTTTGTGTTTTTCAGTAATTACAGAAGAGACCTCACTGGGAGATCCATCGCACTCATCGTTCAGAATGGTGCTGTAAAGCGAGTAAGGATCAGCTTAACCGCAAACCAGCAGGTGCAGTGTAGGCCAGTAATGTCAAGGAGCTTATTAGAAGCCACAGAAATACAAGGCAAAAATCATAGGCTAGCTCAATTATTTCTGAAAAGAACAGACGCCAAAATTCAGTATAGTTTGGGAATCAACATCAAAACAGCAGCTATGGTTTCACAGCACTAGGTTCCCCAAACAGAAACCAAGAGAGTTTCACTGTACAAAGGGGACAATGATAGCAGAAATGAAGGCATCAAAGAGGAGTGCAGATGGGATGGACAGACAGGTGTCAAATGCACTATATGAGCGTGTTGATGTCATTTCAAAAGATCAGAATGATGTGGGCGACAATTTAAAGCTGAAGGACTGGCTGATCATCTTGCCTGTGGTGACCCGCTTAAGAGAATCGATACACACAGCTGACCAACCGCGAGCGTGCACACGTCAGCCAACAGATGGAATGCACAGACTTTCCACAGTTTGTTCTACCTTACCCAGAAAACACCATTTCAAAACCTTTCCCAATATGCACTTAATATTATCTTTCATTTAGAACATGCATTCCTAAGCAGAGGACACAAGTATTCAGCCGAGAGAGGTTTTCAATTTTTCACAGAAAGGCTCATCTCCAGTTCCTGGTAAGTACGGAATGGATGCAAACCACAAGGCGTCGATGCAAGCGTGATATGCAACATCCCTCCCCTTCAAAACAACCATCACAAAACATCATTTACAGTTAAGAAGAAGCGTGAGGTCATATTAATGAAAGTTAATGTGAGGCAATTTTACAAAACATAACAAAAGAGGAAAAAAAAAATTGGCCCGATGTTACAGACTTCAGCACAAACTGGTGATCCTGTCAGATAATGCTGTCAAAAGGGTAAATCACAGCGCATGACATGGAACATAAAAAGATCAATTAAAATGAGCATCCGTTCATCTGAAAGCTTTTGTGGAAGTTTATTGCTTTGAAGAACAAAGGAAAAAGACATCCATTTCACCCCAAAACATACTATTTACTTTGAAGACACTCCAAATCTCTGTCCTTATTTACACTTTGGAAAGGGTAAGTGAAGTTTACAATTAGCGAACGTTAGCGCTGTTTTGCAGGCCAAGTTCTGCCCCGCTCACAAAGAGAGACTTGTGCTGCTGGACAAGACTGGCTTTGTGGCACGTTACAAAGCGAGTGGCTGCACAGGCCTTCTGGTATCGGCCTGGACCCCAGACCTCCGGACTAGTGGTGGCAGCAGCGGAGGCTCTGGCACCCTTACCCAGGAAAGAGCACGCCAGGCCTGGAGGGAAAAGAGCAGGGAGGCTGGCATTGGCACCCGCTCGCTTGATGTGTTGGCCTGGGTCAGAGAACGGTCAATGAGAACGGCGACCTACTCTTCTTTGCTCAAAGAGCCCCCGTGTGGCTGGAGGGGGTGGCTATACCTGTCCAGACAGCTCTCTTTGACCACGGGGTATCAAACACAAATCAAAAACAAAAAACAACCTGTACTTACAGACCTTTTATTTTAGTTTGCATAACTTCAAAGCCTGGTGCACCTTCATGAACAACTTTGCACATGCTTCAGAAGGAGAGG
The DNA here is from genome assembly GCA_011763525.2 of Mormyrus iriodes. NCBI lineage: Eukaryota > Metazoa > Chordata > Actinopteri > Osteoglossiformes > Mormyridae > Mormyrus > Mormyrus iriodes. The sequence continues at coordinate 7,446,483 of JAAGVU020000015.1, read as the reverse complement.
ACAACTCACCCTGTCTACTTAATTCAGCGATGCAGTGAACCATCTTGGTATAGACCCTTTTAGCCACGTACAAATATGGTATGAATGCAACGCAAGGATACACGCTGCCCTGCTGAATACAGAGCCTCTCAAGAAACCACAAAAGCCGCAGTCGGCAGAATTAAACCAGAGTCTAGAAGCTTCTGACTCAATGTTAAATTAAAACGCAGCATGCTGAGGTACCGAGCCACCAATAGGGCCAAAAGGCATGACTTAGCAGGAACATGAGAGAGCAGGGTGGTGCTTCTACTGCTTGGACGCTTCCCACTGCAGGTGGCCTACATAGACCCCATGCTAACCAAGCAGCACCATACATTACAGATTAGGGGCAGGATACATCTGAGAGGGTTGCCTCCTCATCATTCCCTTAACCAATTCAGGATTTTTCTGACCCTTAACCCCAACGCCTCCAGGACTGCTAGATGCTGGATGACCCTGAGTGTTCTTCACTTGTCCAATACATTGGATAGAAGCATCTAAATGCAATTTTGCCTCCTCACCCCACCCAAACTTATTACAAGTTCAAGGAAAATTTTATTTTAATTAAGAAAAATTTAATTAAGAGTTGTGAAAACTGGACCCAAAATAACCCCTGGAGTCAAGCTTGAACATCTTTCTCTATAACTATTACAAACCCAACTGCTGGAATCATTATGCAACATCTCACTGATAGCAGAGAATAAGTCGGGGAGGGGGGGGGGTCAAGAGCTTCAGCATGACTGTATTATCTTGCTTAATATTCTACTGACATACCGAGGTGTGTGAAGGAGTTGGAGAAACCATTCACCTGGATAAAAAAAAAGACAGAGATCTGCAAAATCTCACTCAAAGCGCACAGCTGACCTGCCCTCCTTACAAATCATGACACGGGCTAAGAGGAGAGAAAATCGCAGAGGGGTATCGACTTTATTAGCCGCCGTGAATATCTACAAGGCAATTCAACATTTTTATCAAGGCCATGTGTCAAACTTGCAGCTCACCACGCCTGTTACCAGCTAACTTTTTTTCCCTGGCAAAAATCAAAATACATGCAGGCTTCTGGGTCCTCTTAATAACCTTGGGAGTGAGAGAGAAGGTTAAGTGAGTTCAGATGAGGGGAATAATTACTTCCGCCTTGTGCAGAGAGAGAAAGCTGCATATACCCCAGTTAGTCAAAAGCTAATACTGGGATTCTCTACCCCATAGAATCTATGGAAATACAAGCAAGGAGGGGTGGAATCAGATTGCTGATACAGTGATCAGCAGAATCATTGGTCTGTCATGCACCCACCCCAACACACACACACGAAACAAGTTCTCTGGTGGGAGTGTTCTGTCAAAAAAAAGACCTAGATTTCAGCACATAAAAATGACTACAGCAGAGCGATGAGCTGTTCTAGGCGGCAGGCGAACGGTCGGGCCGACCAGCAGAAGGCTGCAGCAAGTGTGCCGAACTTCAAAAAGCGCGGCTCCGGCTCCACTTATCCCGCCAGAAATGCATTAATCATGAGAGGACCTGCCGGTATCATCCTCGCGGGACCCCAGACCCAAAAGCTGGGTTAAATGCAACTCCTGCTAAATGCAATACTCTTAACGAGACAACGTACACAAGTCGGTGCACGGGAATAAATTATATATCTGAACCGTTTACTATTTATTATAATAATAACTAGTGCCTAATAAGAGTTTCTCCGCTCCCAGGATTTTTAATTTAGACGGTACAAAATTTTGCTTAATTCCCCTGTCCTTTAAATGGGTAAATAAATTAACGCCGCACTGGACAAGTGGGTATAGAAAATGGATGGCTAGATGGATAAAACAAAACTAGCTTTTTAAACGTTTTCCATGACATAACTGGATTATGGGAGTGCTAGGCTACTAGACACCTTTCTGTACCTCTCACTCACATCAAATCCCACTAGGAAAACAAGATTCTACTGTTTACAACACGGTTAAGCCATGCGCCCCCTAAAGCACAGTTAGCCTAAGGTCATCGCTAAGCTAGGGAACGTAGCATCATTCCCGACCAATAGGGCAGCATTCCACGTGCTACACAAGATCACCCCAGCCAACTGTGACCTCTCGGAAAGGTCATCCCGCGAGTGGGGGCCCCGAGGTCCTGGCAGGTGGTTTCCTGTCATGCGAAAATGCACACCCCCAAGCCGCTAAGCAGCTTTTAGGACGCAGCCCTGTCTCGCTCTGCAGCCTGCCGCGTGCCCCGTTTGGTGTGGGGGGGGGGGGGGGGAGCCCGCTGCACGCCCCCGCGCTCGGGTTCCCCCACAGGAGCAGGGGTAGACAGGACAACCCCGGGGGGGGGGCTCGCCTGGAACATGGTTAAAAGAGCGTGGAGAATCAAAGACCGCGTGGGGAGACAGAACGGGGGAGTTCTCCTTAAGAATTCTGCTCAAAATAAATAAAAGGCAAAAAGCATAAAGTTTTAACAGTATATAACACGATCTTTCCAATAAAGCATTACAGCAAAGGGAGAAAGCAGAGGCTGCCGGCCATTTCTCTGACCTCTGCCACTGAAGGAAACCCGATGCATGAAGGAAGATGAAACCCTCCAAGAAAACCGTACGTTTTCCCAAATAATATAAAAGTCCATAAAATGTTATCATTCCAAACATTAGGGCCATAGCTGGCTAAAAAGATAAAATTATAAAGACATTGAGGTGTACCATTTTGCAATTTTACACAACAGATCTTGACAGAAAATAACACGACCGTCGAAGTAAAATACACATTATTTATACAAAAACGAAAATGTAAAACTGTGTTAATCCGCACAGTGTGTGTTTCACCTGAATGCGGGAAGGCCGCTGAACGCATACAACAAGCTCCTACTAATCCCAGGTTAAACAAGGAGCTAAACACATGCTGAACACACAGGTAGGACCTGAAGACCAAAAACCCCGCTGGTCACTTCTTTTTTTTGGCATGTAGCGGCTAGCGGGACCCAGTGGGTGAGCTGTGAGCATTCTATGTCCACGGCACCTCAACTTCTCAGACGACAATGCATCTCAACAAAACATTAATAAATAGAACTTACAGAGAGAGAGAGAGAGAGGCTGTCCAATAACAACAGACACGCGTGTTGGGGGGGGGCATGAGACCACCTCTCCGCTTCCAGGCTGTCTCTGCCCTAAGTCGCTCACAGGTGGGACATAATTAGGGCATAATTAACCCATCTGGCACCAGCAAGCACAAGGCAGCTTTAAGTATACATGGTTATATGGCACTCAAGCTCATTTTTGACCCTTCTTTATGTGAGGATACTTGGCAAGAGCCATTTGGGTTAGCGACTCTGTCCAAAGGTCCATCAACAGTGTCCCACTTGGGACTTAAATCCTGACAACCTTTGTCCACACCCTTAAGCACCACAGAGAGGCAGCATTGCCCTTACAGGCCGCTCCAACTCACCATGCATGTCATTGTGTGTGAAAGCTTTTTGTGGGGTGAGGAATACACCCCCCCCCCCACTGAGGGATCTGGGAAAGCATGGGGTGTGTCATAGACATGCCAAATCTGATATGGAATCAGGAACTCCCGAAAGAGAGGGCCGAAACTCAGACTTTGGTGTCAGGGGGAGTGGCAATGAGTCAATTTGCATTTCTTTGAGGTATTAAATGCAAGTTCTCAACAAAAACCAGGGCAGACTAACTGGTCGTGAGTCACCTATCAAATATATTGCAGTTCCAGGGGTGTTGACAGATAGGGGGGGGGAACTTAATCAGTCCAAAAATTAAACACCGATCACACCTCAGCATTACTCACCGAAGAAATCGCAAGATACCTCCACCGCTAGACTAAACACAACATAAACGCTGCTTCATGCCCAAAACACGACCCAGGGGACAGGACAAAGGAGCCCCTGGACCTCAAAGACTCCAACTGGTGATTCACACCACTCTCAGAAAAGAGTGCCATTTTAAAAAGTTATCAGGTACAGGCTGAAAAAAAACAGAGCAGGTATGAATCCAGAAACATGGAGGCACGTTTATAAAGGTGCACGTCTGACGGACTCCCAGGCTACATGATACCTACAGATGGATTCCCCACTACACTGCAAGAGAGAATACAGGAGAGAGATCTCAGACATTCAACACACCATCCACTTCAGTCTCCGACAAAGGCAGCCAAAGCCTCGAAAAAATGACAAAAAATAAATGAAAACATGCGAATGGCTAGGAATGCTGACAGCATAGTCCACGGCTAGGGAATTATATAGGCCAGTGGCGGACAAGGTCCGGGGTTTCAGACACCGAGAACGCTGACTGCTCGCAGAGTCAGGGACAGCGTACCATGCAACACTGAACTGGAATTTCCTGGCCCTGCTGGTCAACGTGAAGAGAGTTTACAATAACAAGAAGCAGCCGCACCATTTTTTTTTACATCAGGTTAAAACCGATAACCCGAAGTAGAGGGGCATCACACTGGCAATGCTAAAAACAGAGGGAATCCGGTTCTCACATCGCTACAGACACTGAAGCTTCGGCTCTGGGTCAGAGAAAACAGGAAACCAAATCTCTAAAACATGGTGAAAACGGGTCCTAAAATAAAAACAAAACCCACACATTGAAAATTAAGAGAGGAAAAAGGCAAGAACCAGTCTTTGAAAGCTTTGTACGCATTCCATACTGAAGCATTTCAAAACAGGCCTATTATACTCGAAAGAGCGATCCATTCTGCACAACAACTACATAAAGCTTTTATGGATTTCTAACATAAATATTTCTCCAAGCTAATGACAATTTCAGGAGATCCTATGTGGGGAACGCCAGCGAGATGATCTCCGGTGTCATTTGAAAACTTGCAGCCTCACCTACTGGCAAACAATACCAGACACCAATTTTAAACCAGTTTTTCCTGGTTCCCTTCTACATCCAGTTTAAATCTTGACCAGCAGGTAACCCCACATTTCAGGCGTGTGCTGCTTGAATATTTAGAGCAAGTAAACACTATCACGATTGGCATAAACATAACGGTCACGGTGCACTCACATTTGATGTCATTAAAAGTCATCCAAGGACATTTTCAGCAATTCTCGTTCACAGGTAATATCCAAATGCATTATTAAAGGGTGCACGCAAATATATGAAATAACACAGTTTCTCTTGCTGACAAGATATCAGTGATAACTGTGCTAATGTGACAAGGACTGGCTCTCATTTTCTCATTTTTCAGAGAGCTGAAAGACTAGACCACCAAAACCATGGTTAGGCATGTGACATCACAGACTGAGGGCCACCGGTACTGAAAACGGAACTACCACTGCCACAGTGATAAGAAGCCCAATTTTCCCCACTTCTCCTCTCCTTACTGGGCATCCTTTTTTAAGCCACCCAAAGCTATGCTCTTAACTTTCCAAACATGCAAGAATAAACCACCGCGATCGTGTGTGTTTTGAAACCGAATCGGTAGTGCAGGTCCCAAAATCACGCCTTGTGAAATGTCAGAATCCCATGGAGACACTATTTTCAGAATCATTATTCATATTTATGTCACAGGCTATAAATAAAGTGGGACTCCGACCACAAGAACAAAATGTAGTATACATTTGGGCTGACTAAACCAACTGGTGCTTAACAGTTTAGTTTTGTGTGTGTGTGTGTGCTTTTTTTAAAAAAAGTTGTCAGCAATATCACCCATGTAAATATGAAAGTGTGTGGGAGACTGTTTGATATCGGGAGGAACAACTACAAAATTTAAATGCAAAGGTCTATTTTTGGGGGGGGTTGGGGGGGTGGGGTGAAAGCAAACTAAATATTGGGGTTATGCCCCCCTGGTTCCTATACTCCTGTAAATATGACAAAAATAAATAAATAATGGACATATACAATAACATTCAAAAAGACCCTAGCAATTATACATATAAAAATTCTCTATTTTCTCTAGTGTTCTAATATGATGTTTCCCTGTCTCTGAAAGATGAGCAACGCACTTTGAAAAACCAGGACTGCACAACACCACCTTTAGTTCTTCAGTGTGCTCTTCCATGCATATCTATAGGCTGGTGTCTGGTTGAGTAAAATCCTAAGTAAGAGTCCTAAACATGCTATGTGTCTCAAATGAACGACCAAAGGAAAAAGCCGGTTGTAACGACGTTTGATGACATCCTTAATCTATCGTGCGTTTTAGCTACTTACTAAATATTAATTTTTAGTTTTTAATAGGCTTAATTAGATCCTGCCTCTAAACAACTACTGAAAAACGAGTTGTTCTTTGAAAACTGATTGAACATAACTTCCCTAAACGTAACCGTATCCCACATAAAATGTAACAACATGCAGATGTTTACATAAATATGCGGTGACAGGTGAAGGTAACTATTCAGGCAGCAAGTGTGCGACAATTGATATGTACGAACCCACGATGCATTTTCTGGTCATTCAGAAAAGCTGCTATATGCGGATTCATTTTCCACCTCCTAGTGTGATGGGTAGGATTGATCGGAGGACTAAATACCCCCATTAGTGTCACGGATTTAACAGTGAATCGGGAATTTAACAATGCATCAAGGACAATTACCTGCCATAAACAATTCGCAAAAAAGTCAGACCATACATGCTGCGAGAATAACATTTAAACTGGTTTAATTCTCAGAGTAAATACAGAATTCCCGGCTTCCTCGGGGTACTTAAAGGTTATGCCTGCCATCATCTTTTCGCCCTCAATCTAGACATTTATCCAGAGACCCCCACGCTGCAATCGGTACGAGCATTTTCATTACGTTTCAACCCCAGTCGTTACACTACATTTCACGGCTACTGTTCACTGTTAAGATGTAACGGAAGTGCGGACACCTGGCGAACGGCGATCACTTGTAGAATCGATCTCCGTAAGTAATGGGGGCACAGCTTTGTGAGGCTGTCACGGATGGACACCAAATCGCCTTTGCCTGCGCTTCAACTTTCTTTTGTCCTTATTAAATCGTGTGGCCTCGGCTGCAACTCCCGGACTTTGAGAGGCCGAAGGGGTTAACAGTGGGATACGGATCGCAGGGACACTCCGGACCGATGAAAACGTGTGTGTCCCCCATCTACAACAGCATGGATGGACGTCCGAATAACACACATTAAAGCGTGCACGACTACATTCCCATACTGCAGCACCGAGCACCGCGAGTCCTTTCACCCACAACCCACCCCCCCTTTCAAACTGCACTTTTCCGTGAAAAGATGACCCCCGGTGTATAACTGCAGGGCCCAGGGTCGCCATACACACACACACACACACATACACACACAACAACACGCACAGCATGCATACACCAGCAAGCGGAAAAAAGAAACATACAACAAGAAAAGCCATACGTAATGCAATTCCTACAAGCCGTTCAAAAAGAAGCCTTCGTCAAAAAAAAAACCCCGATCAACTCGATTCATTTTAAACTTACAGCAACTGACCTGTTCGAGAGCACAACAGTCCGCTAGATATTGGGTTGAATCCGAGTTAAATGTACTTTCAGTAAAACAAAGAGGCGAAAATGTCCGGGCAATCCCGAAACAGACCGAGCAGCCACTCCGAGCGGACGGCTGCGCATGCGCATGACAGACAGCGCGGAGGTGGGGGCGCAAGGGGAGAGGTGGAGACAAGCAGGCAACGCTGTGTTTTAGGGTTAGATTGGGATTAAAGTTTGGCCCTGCACTTTGGGGGGCGGGGTCAGGGTGTTAGCCATCGGCTCACCAAGAAGATGCCCAGTGTGCCAGATGGCCAGTCCGGCCCTGGTAGATATCATATGCTGTTTTAATTGCTCTTTTTCGTTAACTGTTTTAAGGTTCACCAATATGAAAATTAAGTGCTACTTTTTGTCAAACAGCAACTTGGCAATAAATAAAATGTTGCATTTGAAATTTCACTTAGCATTACCTATAATTTGTTGATTAATTACATCGTGGGGTATGGTGTCACACATTTGTAATGTGTAATTAATGTTTTATGAAATCAATAACAAGGTAGAAGTGACTAAACAAAGCATATCGAATTGTACGCAAGACCCTCCCATTTCTGCCAATATGCAAGATAATTATTCAGTAATACCACATTGTGGATTCATAATGAAAAATGTGAGAAAAATTTTAATCTGTGACAACATTCCTTAAGTTAGCGGCCGTGCGGATATGTTAAAGCGTTTCACCCTTTGCGAGATGGTTAGACATAATGTCATTGTAGCCCACTGGGCTTGTAAAAAGTTTAGAATACAATGGCAATTTATCTTCAGTACTGCATTTTTAATCATTGGCAGTAAGTGGTATGGTGATTAAAAAGCAGACCTTTGTAATGGAAATGTTGCTGACTGATGTGTCAGGAGGGGTCTCTCTGCTGTAGGTAGTTCATTTGAAGCCAGTTTAACAAAATATATTCAGCTGTATAAATGGGTGAAATTTTTTGCTTAGGTTAAATGTGTCAGCTGGGTAATGTGTCCTTTACCTAAATCTGCCCAGCTCAATATTTTCAGGACAATCCAGGTCAAGTACCCCTCTCAGGGGTCACATACCAGCTGTTAAACTTACAAACTTTAGATTAGTCCATGTTTTTTTGCTACCACATTCCCTCCAGTACTCAGCTGACTCTCTCACTGTGCTTACCTTGGATAAGACGCCTCTCTGATTGCATTATAACACCTTGATAACGTAACCTGCACGTTTGTTTGGAAAGGTGAAATTCTGGCAGCACAAATGCTCGCTCCCATTCTTACAAGTATTGCCATTAAAACAATATTAGTTGTACTGAGATATGAAACTGTATTAGCATTGTAGATAAGAGTCTTTCAGTGGCCGTTTAGCATTTGAAAACAATTTCTTTGTTATTATTTTGCTTTTTCAATCCATATGAAGGAAACTCACACTCAATTCTTCAGAAAAGCATAGTAAGTTTTAAAAAATGCATGATTACATGTTTTTAGCAAATGATGCATTAAACTTTCCAAACTATTTGTGCCTACAGCTTGTCTGTGTAATGTTTGTATTACACTATGAGGCACCACACACTGTTTATCATCTGAAATGTCATATGAATGAATGCAATTTAACTTGGTGGCTTTTTTAAAGGATATGCCTTGTCTTAATGCCCCTACCAGAAAATATCAGAAGTGCTTCAACCTTCAACTAGAGCACTAAGAAACTGCTAATTATCCAAAAGCTGAGCTGCATTTATGTATAAATCTAAAGGATTTGTGAAAGAAGCCTGTTTCTAAAGGCTTCAGCATTTTTGAGTTGAATTAAATTGATTCCAATCATGCAATAAAACAATTGCACATTTTCCTGAATGGTTTTAATCACACAGGAAGTGCAGTGAGAGGCTTTGCCACATATGTGAGTAACCAAATCCACAAGTATTTTATTTGCAAGGAACTGGGGACAAATGAAAACATTTCAAAAGTAAATAAAAGACAATGAAAAGGTATCGGTTAATTATGTAATGCAATATGGCAACAGTGTACTGCAAACAAATAATCAGGGTCTTATGTGTAGAATTGAAGGTTTCAGCTCCTTTTCCATTGTGGCCACTGGAAAGGGTTGACAATGGAAATGTACTGTACTGTAATCCATTTTCAGCTCCAAAACCTTCTGCACAGGGCTGTTGCTAGACATAAAGGTCGACTGGGCCACAGCAGTCCCGAATGCCTGCTATATGTATGAAATGTGCTCTACAAACTATTTGAACTTCCCTGGCTTAGCCCACTATTCTTGCCACTGCCAAACTGATGTCAAAATACAGGGGTTAATAATAACTGAGTCAAATCAAAGATCTTCGGCATTACTTACAAACTCACTTTAGCCTCTCGTGTTATCATTCCTCCGTCGCGATTCTTGTTTCGCGCGCCGATACACGGATTGCTGCGCGCATGCCGCGTGCACTGGCTACGACATGCACATTGCCGTGGACGGACAGTAATGTGCGCGCTGCAGTGATGGGACCCGGACCGTAAGGTGCGCGGCTTAGCTTGTAATCTGGGGTAAACTGCGTATCTTAGACATTAGAAAGAAATCAATCCTTTTCCCGTTATTATCAATCTAACACATTGTCAAATATAAGAGCTTGTTAAAATTCGAACGAGAGATTTTACAGCAGATCAATACCGCGGCACGTGCCTCAGTAAAAGTTTTCTAGCAACGCCCATGTTTCTACAGCTGGGCTGAGGTTGAAGGAACAGGCCCCATCTACAGTCCATGGCACAGCCTCGGAGACTGAGGTCACTTCAGCTAGGAACCTGCTTTTGTAAAGGTCACTGTACATTCACAATATGGATCTGCACGGACTTACAGTTAGTTGTCTAAATGAACCTTATTTTTATCCAAATTGATTTTTGTATTGTGTCATTCAGGGAACAACAGTAATTCTGTGAGGCCTTTTCTGATGGAATTCACAGCATTCAAGACCCTCTACTAACAGGTCTATCAGCTTGTACTTTCAAACCACTGCAAATTATCTAAAAAGCCGCAGCACATCTGATATTCATTCATCTTAAACGTTCTCATGTCACACCCCTCCTTGTCTCTCTTCACTGGCTCCCTATTGATGCTCGCATTAAGTTCAAGTCCTTACCTTGTGGACTTAAACCTTTACTGGCTTATAGGTCCATCACTGGACGAGCACACAATCTCCATCAAAAAGCTCCTCAAGACTATATCCCATCTTGCTCTCTTAAGTAAGAAAATCAATGCCACCTGGAGCTTCCTCCACCACGAGAGAAGTGTCGCCCCAAACAATTCTTTTGTGTCGTCCCCCAGGTGGTGAAATGAGCTGCTGAAATACCTCCGATCATCAGACTGCCTTTCCACCTTCAAGAAATGCCTCAAGACCATATGTGCTGTGAATTTCTTTACTAGCCTGATACCTCTTTGTGCTCTCTCTGTATTCTTATGTTGCACTTCTTGACCTTGAATAGTCTTATTAGGTCCTTTCTCAGTTAGAAGTCGTTGTGTAGCTCCTGCTCCAACACTGCTTACACCTGTAACTTAGTTGACTCCTGGACAACACATATGTTTGCAATGTGCTGTTTGCCTCACTTGCATGTTGCTTTGGAAAAATGATTCTGCTAAATGTTTAAAAAATGTAAATTCCATTGTGGGATTTACGCTCTTCTAAGATTACCATGGATGTGAGTCCACTTCCTTAACAATTAAACCACCTTCTGGTCATATAATTTTGCATTCTGGCCAATGGTAAAACAATATTAACAATATTGCAACAATATTAGATTCTTTGTGACAGACATAGCACAGATATATTGGGGGGACCCCCAAGGCGGTAGGAGGCGTGGCTACGCTCTTCAGTCTGTCACATGACTCTTGTGAGTCACCCGGTTCCCTGCCTGTCAAAGACTTCTTCTGACAATTGGTTGTCTCCTGAGTGATCAGTAAACAAGATTAAAAAAATAAATCATTAATAAGAACTGTGCAAATGACTGAAAAACCTACGTTCTCCTAACAATTAGGCTACACGCACTTATGATAAATGTCTGCTGAAAGTTGGAACAACACAGTACAGTATACCCTGGCCACTTTAGAACTTAAAGTGAGCAGTGCTCTCTGCTCACTAATAAAATAATAATAAGAATGACAATAATAAAAATAACAACAACGACAAACAAAAATAGCAAGGTTGCAGTTACGAATTACTTTAATTATGAACTACTCCTTCAATTATTCAAAGGCTATGCATTCTAAAAAACTGTATGTTAAACAAATGTAAAATAGTTTAAGTTCAGTTGCACAGCAACCTCGAAGCTATAGAGCGGTGAAGACGGTCTTCATGTAACACGACCGGCACTATGACTGTAATCGTAATAAACTTCATGTTGGCCAAAACAAGGGAGTGGTTTATGCATTGTGCTGACGGGTACGTCGTCCCCACACGCCGGGACCGTGTTGCAGAACCTGCACTTTTTTCATCCATTCTTTAAAAAATGCCGGTATGGAGTAGCATGTGGTTGTAACCCAGAACAATTTTAAAAAGCAAATTGACGATGAAAATGTTCCTTGTAAAGAAAAAAATGCTCATTGTTTGACTACGAACAGTGTATTTTCCCTTTTTTCGATGTGATTTCTTAATTTTCATTCTGAGATCATCACGGAAGTGTCTGAGAATGGAAGACGATGGAGAGCCCAACTTGGATGAAGTTCAGATCATTGCTCGGCAGGAAAAAGACCGTTCTAATGGAGTGAGATTCAAAGTGTACCGGAGAAGATGGTTCATCTTGTTCGTACTATGTCTGTTAAACTGCTCCAATGCATTGGTAAGTATGGTTCAGAAAGCCCACTTCTTTCCTTTACGTATACCAGAACCCAAAAAGGTGTTTTAAGTGTTATTTACCTAGCGATCACGTGATTCTCTTACGTAAACTTCGCCAAGAGTGTGTAATATTGGTTAAAGAAATTACAAACTGGTATTAATACAGCTGTTGTAGTATATTAAGTGTTCCCTTATGTTTTAAGAAAAAAAAAACCTATAAAAGTTGATGAGGCATTTGATTATTACTTAATATAATAATGCATATACAGTTGCGTAATTCAGTTATTATGAAAGTGTCCTCGCCTCACCATGGAGTCCTTGAATTTATTACCATTGCAACGGAATCACTTTCGTGCATGCAAACAAATTTCGAGAGATTGACTTATTTCATTGTCTTTTCCCTCTGGGATTGTGTTAAGCTCATCTACATTACAATAAGCATGAGCGCGTGCGGCGCCCTTTGCTCATTAATCACTGCGTGAGAGCGCGCGCCACAGGTGTCTCGCGGGAGGTCCGCATTCCACGTGCATTTATCATGACGGTCTACATTATAACTGTTAGGATTGTTTGTGTCAGAAATAATTTTAAAGGAGAAAAAAAAGTTTTCGAAGATGCATTGCTGCTTCTGGCGAAGATGGTTGTGACATTAAGAGCGATTGCTTTAGTTTTTGATATACGGAGGAGTGTAATTTCTGTCGTGCCGATGCAACGCTCTTCTGTTACGCCTGGCACAGTAGCATCAGGAAGGCTGCTTAGTTTGCGGAGTCACTGCAGCAGCAACAAGTGGGCATTTTAGTCTTTCATGAGTCCATCATTCTGGTCACCTACAAACTTCATCCAGTGCCTGCCAGACTGCCTTGGGATCAGCATGCATTCACTCTTCCACCATACAGCCTTGCTAAGTGGATTATCCTCTTTACACATTATAGGTCACACTCTGTCATTTCGAGGAACTGTGGGCAATTTGAGAAGCAGTGCATCCTGGCCAATAAGACGCCCCGCTTTTGTGATGACCGGCGGGGCAGCCCACCTCTCTCTGAATAATACGAAGCTGAATAATCTTGCAGGTCCTATAGTGCGATTGTCGTAGTCTGTCCTTTATCTTCAGGCACCGGCCCTGCGGGAGGAGAACCCAGAGAGGCCATGGACTTGGAAACAGTCACATTGCGAAGTTTAGGCTCCCCCCACTTTCAGTTCCCGTTTCCCGCCCTATCAAAACCCAAACCCCCTTGCTCAGACTGTCAGTCTCCACCAAACAATCCTAAGCGCCCGATGGACCTTAAACATTTGAGGAACCCCTCCCCCCCACACCCTGTTTTTAAATGTAAGCAATAGAACATCACTGAGCGAGAGAAATCGAGGAGACAGGAGTTCAGAATGTGACTTTTTAAATGCATTTTCAGTTCTGTGGGATCGTCTGAGCCGTGGGATTCTACATGTGCGTCTGTCCCAGCATACATTTCTTATTTAAATCTCCTGCACAAGATTGGCTCACTTAAGCGTGGAATATTTCTATTCCCTGATTAGTTAGATGATCCTGTTTGTTTAACAGAATAGTAGTGTCTGTGATAATGGATGATGACATTAATACAACAAACCCAGAAAAATGCATAAATACTGACTTTACAGGGCAGGGTGTAAATGGAATGGAGGTGGGGTGGGAATGAGGTCGTCATTGGTATGATTCAGGAAACCACAGCACAGCCCTGATATAATCTACCACATTCCCTGATTAAGTTGGTGTTTTTGTGTGTATATATATAAATTTGTATAGAGCACTATATACAGCATGAGCTGTACCCAGTGGTCTTATATACATCATCTATTATAAGGCTCCCCAAGAGTATTCTAGGTGAGGGGCACCATCAAAAATGTGGATTGGTTAGAGCCTGAATGTAGTCTCAGTCAGGTCAGGGGGTGTTACTGGGAATGTGAATAAAAAGCTATTAATGTCTGCAGAGTGCCTGGTGGACAGAATTGTGTGCAGGAGACAGACCGATAGCAGTTTGATACCTGTTTACCTTGAGCCTTAGAACAACAGTTTGCTCTGTGTTTCTGCTGAAGTAAGTTTAAAGGGACACTCCCCACAAATAAATTAAAAAATAAATTACATTCCAACAATATTTAAAAAATTTATTTTTTGATAATGAAACATCAACTCTGGCATACAGCAACAGACCCAGGACTCTATATTTTATTTATAACATTTATAACAGAGAGAGGCTGATCATCAAGTGTGATAAACTGCGTAATTTCTTTTGATTCCGCACCGTCTGCACTGAATTTTCTTTTGCTGTCAAAGGCCTGCATTACTGACAGACTGACCTTATTCAGCAGCACTGCGGTCGTCTTTATTGGAACAGAATTGCTTTTCAGAAACCCATCATACTCTTCACTGTCTCGCCTTAAGGTGAGCTGTCAAATTTGTTGTGTCGAAACGTTTATTAGTAGATCCTGCTTAGTAGAGCGATGTTCTCAAAATGCATTTTTAACGATGTTAGAATAATTCCACACAACAGACGTTTTTCTAATTGTTTGGTACAGCGTTGCAAAGCGATATGGCTGGTCGTTGCTGTATCGTCCGATGACAATAGTTGGCTGATATAGTCGGGGCATCTCTAATGTAACCAGTTGATATTTATTGTGCTTATCAGAACGTCCTGCAGTTACACTCCTTCAGGGACCTCAGGGTTCATCTGGAGGCTATCCTATGCAATCCTATGCAATACAAGGCTGCAGTACACCTTGGATGGCACACATTCTCCCACATTCTCCCTTGGCCTAACTGCATGCCCTTGGACTATGGGAGGAAGCCGGCACACCTGGAGGAAGTCTGCATGGCTCTCCATGTGCAAAGGGGTATGTGAAGCACTGTAGGTATGATGCAGCACTCTACCGGCCGGGCTACCATACCATAGATTAATTTCACATTGAAAAGCTTCAAGTAAAACTGGTTGTTAGAAAGCAAATGCAAAATAATTGACGTTGTTTAAGTTCTTACCTTACATCAACAACCAGCTGTGTGTTGTTTAGCCTATTTGCTGATACACCAAATAACGGACAAGTGCAGTCGCTAAAGAGTTTGTGTATAGATAAATAATTATGTAGGTTGAAGTCACGTGTTAACGAACTGTGATCACTTTAGATAAGGTTAGTCATTTTTGGTCATCACATTTAATGTACTTTGTCAGCTATAAAGTCCCCCAGGTACCTTCTGCTTACTCATGTTAGCTTTACCAGTCACATGGGGGAGGGTCAACATAACTGAAAATGAACTTCATTGATCACAGGGAGAAATTCTTTTGCATGCAGCAGGTACATAAAGTGGACAGTGCACAACAGAATATTGCTGGCACGTCAGGAGGAGGCGATGTAGAGCAGTAGGCAGCAAAGATCCTCAGTAGCGTTTTTTAGCTCACCATGGAGGCTGATATGCCGTCCTTTAAATCCAGCATGGTGACTGATGAAACACACCTCTCTGGTCTGTTCTGGTAAGGTGGCGTAGGAGGCTGACAGCTGACTCTGCGGGGGCTGTGGGAAGTGTCTGTCAGTCATCTGATCATGTGAGGTTTGATCACATGCAGCAAAGTTTTCCATCTCCTTTATCGTGACTCTGTGTCACGTGTGACTGAATAGCAGGGAGCTGAGTGGTAATTTTTCATATTCATTTGGATTTTGAAATCAATTTCCAGCTGCCACGGATACCTCTCAACACTATAACACATGTAAATGACTAAGTTATTATTCTGTTTAATGTAAAGCCAAGCTGTATATTTTGTAAATGTTACACATTTCACCTGTTTTATTGTCTTATAACCGCGTGTGTCACATGACTTTGTGGTCCAATCATAATCGAGTGATCACACCTGTGGTAAAAGCCAGGCTGATTTCATTAATTTAAGATGGATAATAACCCTGGCATTGCAGACCCCCTCGGGCATATTCAAGTCAGCAGTGTGGAAACATTTTGGTTATCTAGCGGAGTATAGATGCACACAATTTGTTAAAAAAACTAACTCAGTTGGCAGGCAACACTTAAAATTCAAAAAGCACATATCAGAAGACATCATCCCAACATTGATCGCAGTGGCGCATGAAGGTTTAATAAATCCAATAAATTTTTTCCCTGTTTTTTCTTATTTACTACCCCCCCCCCAAAAAAAAACAAAGCACCATAAAAACAAGGTATGAACCATACCGTGGCTGAAAAATCGAGGTCTGAACCAAACTGTGGATTTGACAGTCATTACAGCCCTAACGGGGACTGATAAACTTGATTCAATTGCAAGGGGAAATTTAAACAGTGGAAAAATCAGTAGAACCAATACTTTTTAAAATCAGTGTAAATTATTTTTCAAAGAGTCATCAGCATTGTGTAAAGTGTTGTTTTGGGGGTCTCTGTGGCTCACTGGGTTAGGACCCCTGTTTCTGTAATCAGAAGGTTGCTGGTTCAAATCCCAGGGTCATTAGAGTGATTTCACTATTGGGCCCTAGAACAAGACCCCTTACCCCAAGTTGCTCCAGGGTCTGGCTGACTCTGTATGTCACTTTGGATGAAAGTGTCCACTCTATAAATAGAATGTAAACCCGTCTCTGTCTGTTTCCACAGTTATGGCTGACCTTTGCCCCAGTGGCGGATAAGACGGCCCAGTACTTGGGGGTTTCCCTGGACCAAGTCAACTGGCTGTCGCTCATCTACATGGTGGTGGCCATCCCGCTCGGCTTCGTCACCACGTGGATGCTTGACACGTGGGGGCTGCGGGTCTCGGTAGGTGGAAGCTTGAAAAAGCACAGAAAGCACAAACATATGGTATAACGGATAAACACTCTGGTGTCATCACACCGGAATATTCCATTAAATAATGTGAAAAGAAATGAATAATAATTCATGTGTCAAGTCAAGTGGGTGCATCGTTGTCACACCCACCAGCACAGTGACACGAAATAACCTTCCTCAGGACACATGCATAAAGCACCTGGATTGACAAGACAAGGGTGGGGGGCATGTTAATAACACTGGCACACAATGTAAAAATAAACAATGATGTAATGAGTATCGGTAACATTGGCCATAATGGTGCAGACACCAGAGAGTTCTGAGTCCGGGTGGCCATGGGGACAAGAGAAGGCGGTAAAATGTCAGATAACGATTCAGTTGATAGTTTAAATCATCCAGATCATTTTCCGCAGATGAATTTAGCGTGAAGTGCAAGCATACTGCTCCTGGCTTGATTGTGGCAACTAGAGAGGGCAGACTAGGGAGTCGGTGCCTCCCGCTAGTCAAGATATTAACATAATAATAGTAGTCAGAGAAAACATCGTATAAAACAAATAGCAATTTTCATCTTCCCTGTTCTGTTGTTGTAAAGGAGTCAATGAGCAACATTATTGTTTTTTGATGATCTGAGATATTTATTGACGTTAAAGGTTTTTAACTTTTGAGTAGAATTAATTTTAGGAAATGGCTCTTTTTTTGAGAAAAAAAAATCATGCCACCTACAAATCTTTGCAATAAACGACATGATATTTATAATTTGGTGTGTTTTTATACGGTAAATGTAAATACATTTAATGCGTATTTCTCAAAGCCCTCACCCATCTACATAAGGAGATCCAGTGACCATCTTGATGGGTCCATCTGGTGGGGCAGGGTTGCTCTGTATGGCTCGCTGGTTTTCACCTCGTCACACTTCTTAATTGGCTAATTAAAGTTGTCTGAATGAAGGCCGGCCTTCAGTGGTGCTCCTGGTTCAGTTTGAGTCCCATTGAAAGGTAGATCTAAAAATAATACGCACTGGAGCCTTTAACATCTTCTGGTGCTGACTCAAACAGCAGAGTTGGTACTGGAAGTATTTCTGGAAATTGTGGTATTATTAGTAATCTTGTTGGTGACTCTTTTAGTTTACTCTAATCCTATCTCCAAACCCCCCCCCACCCCCACCTCCCTCTGTCCTGTGACTCAGCTGATTCTGGGCTCCTGGCTGAACATGGTGGGCAGTCTCCTCCGCTACGTCGGCACCCTGAAGGGCCTGCCGGCTGTTTTGTGGGGCTTCCCCCTGCTGATGTGTGGCCAGACCCTGTGCGCCATGGCCCAGCCACTGGTTATCTTCTCCCCCACCAAGCTGGCCGCTCTCTGGTTCCCTGAGCACCAGAGGGCCACCGCCAACATGATAGCCTCCATGTGTGAGTAGATGGATTTTGTGCTCCGCCATCACCATTTTTCAGCCACTTTACCCTCAAAGGAGCCATTTGAAGAAGTTCAAATAATTCAGATAAAAAAACATAAGACGTTTAAATGAGATGGGCCACAATTTTTAAAGCAATTGCCTGATTTGAATGGTTTTATTCTTGTTATCTGATTTCTTATACAACACCCCCTTTCTCCTAAATGAAAATAATCTGGCTGACATTTATGTGAAGGTTACTGGCTAAAAGACCCCCAAAATATGCTTATATACCCTTTTGACTTTCAGCAAACCCCCTGGGTCTTCTGTTTGCCAATATATTCTCCCCCTTGATTACTGGGAGTGCTGGCAACCTTTCCTTGCTGGTAAGCCTTTGAGAAAGATATTTCACTTTGAGTTCTTGATGGCTTTCTACTCTACATGCCAGATTTTGCTGTGTTTTGATTACCTGATGCTTTTAAACGTTTCGCAAACTGCATAGCTTGATCTACCGTAAAATGGAGAGAAATCCACCACGCTAAGTTCCTGCGTTTGTTTTCCCCTACAGCTGGGAATTTATGTTATACCAGCGTCTGTCGTCTGTCTCCTAGCAACACTGGGTATCCGTGGGAGCGTACCCCCATCGCCTCCATCAGCCAGTGCAGAGACATCCAGTTCAGAGCCTTTCTTCCAGGGCATTAAACTGGTGAGGAGTCTGCAGTGCCCTTTACCACATGTCTAGTGGACTTGAGGTTCCGTTGCACCAATAGAGGTGTTTCTCTTGTTTCAGTACAAAAGATGCAGCACCATCTAATTTGTGAAGCGACTGGCCAGCGATCTCATACACAGCCATGCTAACAAATAGGAAAGCATTCCTTTAAAGCACTCCGACATCATCTCTTTAAGCAAGGCCATGGGCCCGCAAGCATGCCCCTCCGGTTTGCATGTGCGTGGATTTCCCGCGGACCTCTCTGACATATCGATGACGTCGCTGCTGGCTTCTCTCCCTGCTCCCTAGTTACTTAAGAACAAGGAGTACATGATTCTTCTGCTGTTTTTTGGGACTGGGATCGGCGTCTTCACCTGCTTCTCGTCCCTGCTGGAGCAGATCCTCTGTGTCAGAGGATACACAAATGTAAGCAGCCCAAAATCCTCGCATGACTTTAGGGAGAAGCACACGTGGTTCGTCAGAAACGTGCTGTAAATATATTTGGCTCTCCAATTTTTGATATACAGGCAGCTCTTGACTTACGTAAAACTGACTTAAGTAAATCCGCACATGGAATCCAAGATGTATTATGGAAGTGCTAATGCAAATATGCGATATACGCCTGTAAGTAATTTTTTTGATTTACTTAATATGTGATCCTTAGCACTAATTACTTAGCATGTCTTTGCTATAAGGTGTCTTGAATGATATGGGAAGGTAATTCCGACTTAGGTAAAATTTGATTTACGTAAGTGTTTGTGGCATACATTACTTACGTCAGTCAAGACCTGCCTGAAGATTTCAGTTACAGTTTGTACTTTCTGACACTTGTAGGCAACAATGCACACAGAAAAATGAGTATATTACACAAGAAGTTTATTACCTATAAAGCTCATTGGAGAAGTAGCATAAGAAGAGTAAAATGAGCTTAGCTAAACAGATTTATGCCTATAGACAAATGAACGGAAACCTATGATTTGTTTATTGCTGATAACATGCCTATAGACACCAACCACATTCTTAGCTCTGCGTGTCCGTACTGAGACGCTGGGAAGTGACCTGCATCGTGGCCTCTCTGTCTCCCGGGGCAGGACTTTGCTGGGCTATGTGGGGCTCTGTTCATCGTGTTTGGCATCGTGGGGGCCGCCTTTCTCGGGCTTTACGTCGATCGGACAAAGAAGTTCATGGAAGCCGCCAAGATCAACATGAGCCTGTCATCACTGGCCTGCGCCGCCTTTGCGGTGGTGAGCTGGGGCGGGCGACAAGCTCTGGACCCTCGGGATAAGCGGGGATGACACTGGCACCAGGCTTTCACCTCTTTCATGTGTCTTCTTTTGGCTCTCTTGCTAGGTGTCTCAGATGCGGGACCAGAAAGCGATGGTGGCGGCCATCTGCTCGCTCTTCGGGTTTTTTGGATTCTCCGTGTTCCCGGTAGTGATGGAACTGTCAGTGGAATGTTCCTATCCCATTGGAGAGGCATCCTCCGCTGGCCTAATCTTCATATCTGGGTAAGTAGTGCTTGAATATTCCCACGATATAACAAGTGAAATATTTCCCCATGGAACTGGTGGTGACAGAAGGCGTTTTGGAGATGGGAAGGACATGTTCCCCACTTAACAAGCACAATAGCTTGTCTAACTTCCTGCATCTTCCTGCATTGTTGTTCTTGTTCACTGAGGTGTATACTTTGGCTAGGTTAGCAACATTTAATATGTTGTATTTTTTTGCGGCGTTGAAGCAGGCCTGGTCCATGACCGAATTATTTTTGTTTTGCTATCTGATCTAAGGAGGTGCTCTTCTGGCTGAAATTTGTGTGTACCTATGAATCCAAAAGGTCTATTAACACGCAATGTGTCCATCAGACAGGTCCAGTCGATTTTATACATCGTGGTCCTGCAGGCATTGACCCAGAAGTTGGCCGATTCTCCATTTTCTACGTGTGCTTTGGGGGACGATGCTGCTTTGAGTTGGAGAGGTGAGGGATAAAACGGAGTGCGTTTGGCTTTTTCACATTTCTTGTTTAGATTCCCTACCAAAGCTACCCATGAGCAGTGGTGGAAAGTTCAGGTTCAGAAAGTACAAATCCAGACCAAGGTTTCAACCATCTAGTTGAGTATAAAGAGTCACAATCACAGAGTACTCAGCTGGTTGGTTGAAACAAAATCTTGGTCTAGATTTGTAGTTTCTGAACCTGATCTTTCCACCTCTGCCCATTAGTAATATTCCAGGTAGCAAATGGCATAACCAAGGATCATGATAAGAAGGAACGTTGGGAAAAAATATTCAATTCTGAAGATAAGCTCCACACCTGTCATTTTTATAGTTGGGTTATGTGGTAAATTATTTACAAATATTTGTTGCGTGGCTACCGGTAGTGAATTGCTTTCAATGCATGTTCCCAAATCACAAGAGTAAACTCGTGCTTCTCGTGTCTAAGAACCAAACCTGCTCAATAGTCACTAAAAATATACCTGCACATCTGCCAGGAAGATGTCGGTTCTTACCATCAGCAGTTTCTCACAGCGAGAACAGCAGCAATACATGGCAAACTGTTTAATCATTACTTTCACTTTTCCAGCCTTTTTCTGAGAAATGCTTTCAGACACGTGCCCATAGCACCACCAGTAAATGAATATCAAACACATTCAGATGGGAATCGGATCCTCTGCAATGGTGTGAAACAAGTTTTAATGCCTAATGGACCGACAGTGAGCTCTCACTCCCCCCCCACCCCCCCACGTTATCTCAGCATCCATCCGCAGACGTCGTGTGTTTTGTCCCTCCTCAGTGCCGGTGCTGGTGATGGCTGCTTTGTGCTGCATGGCCTCCTGCTTCTTTGTCCTCTTCTTCCACACAAACTACCAGAGGCTCCGGGCCGAGGAGATGGCCACCCAGAAAGCAGGAGTGGAGGAGGACAGTCCGGGGAATACGCATGGTGCCGTGGGGGAAAATAAGGACTGATGGAGGGGAGTCCCTCCCTCCCAAAAAAAAGGCATGCTTTAACATCACTGAACTCTAGCTTGAGGTAGATTATGGTGCCATTAAACTGCAGTAATGCTGCTTGGTTTAATCTGGATGTCTAGCATACTGATAAACTTCAGGGACATTGAGTGAAACATTTACAGTTTTTTATAGCAACAGTTATTGCTGACATCATACAAATCCAGGGCTGTTGTACACTTGTGTCAACATTCTAAGATGATAGATGGATGGATGGCTCGATCGATGGGCTCAAACACAAAAATAAGCTGTCAAAGATATTTTGAATGGCTGATGTACATTTCAAAAGCTAGGATAGAAATGTGTTACCTGTTAAGCAATGAGTACAGCCAGTCTTCTCATACTTGAGGCAAATAAACTGTCCCAAAGTCTTCCAGGGAGGAAGAAGTTTGTAATTTAGGAAAGCGTGAAGAAGCACTGTATTTCCTAGAGAATTTTTACCTACCGCAGGATTATCTGCTGTGGCTAAAAAAGTAAGCATGTAGTGAGGTTCCTAAATATTTGCCGATCAGCATTCATTGATGTGCGTGTAGGGTTGAGGCTGGTTGTCTGGGAATTATGCACTTTATGAGAATCGTGATACTGAGACATTTTTGTCAGATTTTAACTTTATTAATTATTTAATTATGTGACAAAGTGAAACGCATTAGGTACTTTGCATAAGGTTAATTTGGTTTTATACTGCAGTGCTCAGGTTTGCCATATGATCTGCATATAAATCAATACGCAGAGTCCATACTTCTGCTTTGGAGCAGGTATCTTAAGGTATTTTTTGAGTAACCATAGACAAAACCATGTGTTTGACTTTGTAACAAGCAGTTCCAACACTAATGCAAATGCACCCTTGGTGCTGATAGCTGTAGGTAATTAAATGAAGCCTTGCTTATTCTCAAAGAAACAGGTAAGCATTTGTAATGTAGCAAGGAGCTTGTTATTCACTGCTAATCACTGTTTAACCAAAATGACATTTTTCAAATGGTTTTCAGAGATGAATGGTGCCGAGATTTCCGAAATGGTTTTCACATTCCATGTATTAGACTTGTACGCTAAAAATGACTCTGGAAGTAATCTGTAATCTCCCTGAAGCAGCCACTGGTTCATCAGCAAGTGGGCAACAACAAATTTTGAAGCCAATTGGGAATGAATTGTTGTTTTCCACCTCATTAATTTGACATCGATCTGACAAAATATTTTCATACATCTGTAGTAGCTTGTTGGGCAACGGAATTATGTGTTTGTTACCATGATAACCATGTATAAAAAACTTTGCTTATAAAACTTATTTTTTAAATAAACTTCATACAATTAAATGTTATTAACAATAACACAAACAGTGATGTTTTAATTTATAATCAATCTCATCGCTGATCTGTCCATAATTGCAAACTATGTTATTTTCAGGATAATGCCTTATAGACTTATCAGGATCGCAATCTTGAATAAGGTCCCAGATGTGGATATCCCTGATGGAACTATAATTCACTGTGGACGATTGGCTGACCTTGTTTGAGTTACACTTTTAACGCAGTGGCTTGTTTGCTTGTTGCAACAGATGTTGCCGTCTTCAGTCTTTTACCTCGATGACGGTTCTTCACATGTGATTAGCATGTACTGTTTAATATGATTTATGTACATTTTGAGTACAGAAGACCCTGCGTTCCTGAAGACCTGGAACTTGCAGTTGTGCCGCAATATACACACTCCTCAAACTCAACACCATACCCCCCACCCAAACCCCTCTCTCAATCCTGACCATCTTCAAGAAATAATCCTCGGTACTCGAAGGACCCTGAATGTTCGAGACCCCCCCACTCCCCAGATTTTTGGCATTAAGCGATAGAATATCACCAACTGGGAAGAATTTAGAGCAAGAGAAGACCATCTGAATTATTAGCTCAAAATGTCAGCTTTTATGCATTTCAAGTACTGAAGGAGTGTTGTGTGTGAGCTGTGGGTTATTGCGTGATGTATATAAAATCCCTAGATAAAAATGACACCTGTTCACAGGCAATATTCTATATTAAAGAATTTTGTACATGTTGAACTTACTAACGGATGGAGCATACTTTATAGAGCACATTCATTTATTTTAATTAGGGTAAGCTGTTTTCTTAATCAGGTGTGTTTGTTGTTGTTTAAGCTAAGCAGAAGTGAAAAATCACGCATGTTGTCATCACATAGCCAGGAACAGGTTTCTGTATAACAGTAAAGAGAGATGTGCAGGGGATGTGGAGTTAAAGCCTGTCTCTTCATGATAACAGTAAAGGGAGATGTGCAGGGGATGTGGAGTTAAAGCCGGTCTCTTCATGATAACAGTAAAGGGAGATGTGCAGGGGATGTGGAGTTAAAGCGGGTCTCTTCATGGGATTCATATAGATACTGCACGGCCTGTTTCAAAGCTGCTAACAGCGTCCATATGTCCGCACCTAATGTCAGTGTAATGCAGGAGTATCTACTTAAATGTATGTATCTTCTGAAACACAAGAACTGTTACGTTGGGTGGAGTCCATGAAGGCGCTGATCCCAGCCCCTGCAGGAGAATCATCTAGGTGCTCCACAGCAGCTAGAGAGCTGGTGAAGGGCCAGCGGGTGACTTCATTGACATGGATAGCACTCCCCCCCCCCACATATTCCGGAAACAACTTCATCACTTATTTAATGCGTGTCTCAAATCCCCAAGCGCCTAAACCTGTAATCGTTTGGTCAAAAATCAACTATACTGTCTGGCCATGAACACGTGCCATTTTTAATTAACCATGCTTGAGGAAAAGTGTCGCGGTACGTGTCGCCGTAAGGAACAGGCACGCGGAAATGTTACATGTTCATTGTGCTCTATTTCTCCATGTCAAAATTTAACCACCAGTGTTAACAAAAGAATGTGATTGCTTTGGGTTTCCTTTATCCTTCTGCTCATACGGTCAGTGGGCAATTCATTTTTTCCCCAGAACATCCTGCAATCACTCTCTTTCAAAGTGCTCCGAATTTATTTTCAGAAAAGCGCTTCCAATGTCGTAGCGTGAACATTTTTAATATAGCGCAGACCTCTAATATGCTCCGAGCTCCACAAATGACTTTTATAAATAGAGATGACAAACAACACTGAGCGCTATTGAGCTATAAGGAGTCCGGACGGCGAAGGGGAATGCTACATCGGATATTTGCTTCGCAGAAACGACAGCAGTGATAATTTAAAACTGACGGGTTTCGTATGAGGAATGCCATTACATTAACACTGCTAACTGCACTGGTTTGTGCCATCAGTAACTCTCTAAATTTTAATGTGCTCCTTTTGTTATGCAAATAGTTGTTATATTTCATATTATAAATGCGGCTGTTTGTTTGTAATGGTTTGATGAGTAATTGCATAAAGTTTAAGTACGGTGTTAACAGGCAGTGATGACTTTTATATAGTGTTAGTCATTTTGGATGTGAGATTTAATGCCGTGTCAGCTGTAAAGTGCCCCAGATACCTTATGCTTGCTCATGTTTGATTCACCAGTTAGGTGGTGTGGGGTGCTGGAGAGAGGCTGATATGCCGTCCTTTAAATGCAGCGTGGTGACTGATTAAATGCACCTTAGATTATCTGCTGTGGCGGTGCAGCGTCCACCAGCTGACGCGAGAGAGGGGAACGGCCCAGCTCTGGCAGCAAGTCTCTTTCTAATCACAGAGGCATGTTTCAGTGGAAGGAAATATTCTATTGGATTTATGTATCAAAGTTTATATTGTAATATATATATAAAATCATTATCTGCCATCATTAATAAACCTATAGCCAATTAATACGTTTTATCTACATCAGTGATCGCCAGCGCGTCGGTGAGTACCTCACAGAGCACTATTTAGAAACGGGATCAAATCTGTTAATTATGTTTGTTTGTGTATTTATTTTGCTTATACACGTATACTTTGAGGCACTACAAGGACTCTCACCCTGTTCACAACTTTTACTGTAACGCCCCCCCCCCCCGGTTGATATATAATCATGTATCAAACACGTAATTCCCCATATTTTTTTCTTTGTAGAACTAGCTCTCACTGTACATAAAGCTGCATAGCCCTGATCTATATAATTTCATTATTGTATGACTTTATTAGAATTACTATTAATTATTAGTCATTGATTATATTAACAATATTAATCAAATGATTCTTTGAAAAAATATTTTTAATATGCTTCCTTATCTTATTAACACCGTCAGGGACCGCATGACAAAAAGATACTGTTCAGCACAACTAATTTGTTACTCGTCCTGACTCAGGCGCTCTTAAGGCACTCTGCGTGCTCTGTGCTGAGTCAGGTGTGTGTGGCTCCCCCTGCTGACAGACAGCCTGACCCGGAGTTCCGTACCTTTGGTGCTGAGCCCTAAAGTAGGTGTGAAAGCAGAAAAGGGTTTTGGGAGGACAGGGCGATGTCATTGCTTTGGATTGTCAGTTGCCTTAAAAACTCTTATTCTCTGTTATCCAGGACATGGAAATAATGTTCCAGCCAGTGCTGAGATTTCCAGTTCTTAGCCTTTCTTCCATTGTACCAATAGAGGTGTTTCAGTACAAAAGCTATATCTCTGTCTAATTTGTGAAGTGACTGGCGAGCGTTCTCACACACGGCCGTGTTGACATGTTTGAAAACAATCCTTTGAAGCACTCTGACATCATCTTTTTCAACAAGGTCACCGGTGCAACCAAAAACCCATCGTCTAACCGTTCACACGTACTCTGATTTCCTATAGGCCTCTCTCTCACAAACGCCACTGGCATCGCCCCCTACTTCTTAGTTGCTAAGAAGCATAGAGGCTTTAGCATTGTTATTTGCATTTTAGAAGATGATTTTTTTCCCCAAAGAGCTATACAAATGAGCCAGATAAAACATCTCAAGCATACAGTTGTCAAGGAGCCAACTTAGGTGCACGTGCTGCTAGGCTGAACTTCCAAAGAATGACCAGTAACAAGTACAAGGTGGCATTAGAGAAGGAGCTATGCAATACATCACAACACACTGTAAGGACCTAACAGAAGTGCAATTAAAATCAAAGACACCATGAGGAACAGGTTCTTACTAGAATGGCGTGAAATACAAACACGTCTAGACTCTGCTGCCCGGATATGGATGGGTGCCTGGTTCCACCATTGAGGAACCACTTGGTGAAGCGAACATGAGGTAGCACTGGACTGCTGATTGAAGATCGAAAGACAAAATGTAATTTTTATTTTTTTTATGACAATTGATCCCGCTTGGGGAAATTCTCTCCTTGCCTATCCCATCTTTGTCTCCATGACACACATGTAGATGAGAGTAAGCTTGGCAGCAAAAGGCAGCCACCTGCAGCGGCACCCATAAAGCTGGGCATTAAGGGCCTTGCTCAAGGATCTACAGACATGTGACTATTCTCCTGAAGCCAGACTTTAACCAGTGACCTTCTTATCACTGGCACAAACTCAATGCAGGTAGGTAATGGCTGGGGTACATCCTCGATCATCCATCCATTCATCCATTTTCCATAACCACTTGTCCTATTCAGGGTCATGTGGGGTCCAGAGCCTATCCCGGAGGCTGTCACGAAGCCTATCCCGGAGGCTGTCACGAAGCCTATCCCGGAGGCTGTCACGAAGCCTATCCCAGAGGGATATGAGTACAAGGCAGGGAACAGCCCAGGATGAGGCGCCAACCCTTCCTGAATCAAAAATTTCAAAATATCATAAAACATTATTAGAAGGGCCAATATGAGTCCTTTGACTACTTGCAGCAAGAATAAAGGAAACCTTTGCTGATAATAATAAATTTAATTTGTAACATGCGTCTCACACCCAAGGCGATAGTTGATGGTCACGTTAGTGGACATTAATACTCATTATTCGGTAAGATGCTATTAAAGATTGCGAACCTGACAGGACAAAGGCTTTCTGTCATGCATCTCAGGAATCTGCTGGATTGCGAGTTTCTCTTCATTGTCTCCGTTATAGAGCACTCAGTGCGCTGTCCTGGGTCACGCGCTAGCCAAACAAAGCAGTCCTTTGAGGCCGCTGGCCAGCACGTGTTTAAGGAGAGCAGCCTTTGTGGAGTACGCAGTAGGGCAGCGACAGTGTCAGTGTCCACATACCAGACTGTGCACCATGGGCGGCAGGTCCTACAGTGCCATGGCCCCCAAACGATGGAATCTCTTCCACCATCTCTCTGTGACTCTTCTTCCTTCTCTTCCTTCAAATCTAAACTAAAGACATTTCTCTTCCCTACTGTCTCTTCCTGACTACTGATTTTGTTTCTCTCCCCCTGTAAAGCGACCTTCGGATTGTGAAAGATGCTGATGTTAATGGAACCATTCATTCATTTTATTTATTCATATAATAATAATAAGCATCCATGATGTTGTTATGCGGACTGTCTTCCCACTCCTTTGCCTTTTTGTATTCTGTGTATCGTTAGTTGCCATGGCGCTAGCGATAATGTTCCAGTCCCAGCTGACATGCAGCATTGACTTCATCTTTGTACCTGGGTATCGACCGTCTGAGTGACAGTTCCTTACTTTATACAGAAGCAGTTAAGCCGGGAGCACTCAACATCACCCACTAAAGTGCAGGAACTGAGAAACCCAAAAACTTTGTCTTAGCTGCTTGACATTGACATTGTTTGCCGAGTCAAGCATATAGAATGAGAGAATGTGTCCAGACCAGAGAGATTTCATCTTCCCAGGGTTGAGCCTTGAAGGGTGTTTTGCATCAAATCCCTCTCAGAGGTCAAACTTCCATTGACACCTGAGGCTTTTGCCAAACTATTAACTCACCCAGAACATGCCTGACCCATCAGACAGACCCAGTCCATCGCCACTTTGTCGCTCGATTCTTTAGCCAGCCGATTCCCATTTCCACATGTACACTGAAAAGCTAGAGCCTATCTGCTGTTCTCCACCTTTCTACCTGTCAGGATCACCCCTGAAATTTAATTCCTTTCAGAAAATTCATAAACACTTTTTCAGTGTGGGCAGGTGTGGACTGGCAACAGGAATTTGCCTCTGATTGGTTGGGGGTTCCCCTTGGTATACTTTGCTACCAATTGGGGGGGGGGATTCCAGTCGCGATCAACCAGTTGGCCACCAATGAAATAAAGCATTATTCATTAATCATCTCCTGGAATCGACCTGGAATCATGCCAAAATCAATCCATCTCTTGGGCACCCCTGGTATATAGGCTATGTAATGCTGGGGTTGGGGAAGAAAGACCGGCCCTCTGGGAAAATTCCCAAATTCCTGATGGCCAGTCAGCGCCTGAGGCTGCACCGAGCCCACAGCCTACAAGCCACCAGGATACCCTGGATGGGCTGCCAGTCCATTACTGGGTACAGACTCTCCCCGAGTCCAGTAACCAGACCAGTTCCTTGGCCAATAAAAATCTCAACAGATCAGCAGCAATACAAGGCAAGCTGTTAAATGATTGTTTTCAATTCTCCATCCCTTTCCGAGAAATACTTTCAGGCATGTGTCCATTGCGCTAGCAGTAACAAAACGTGTTCAGATGGGAATCGGATCCTCATTAACGGTGTGAAACAAGTTTTCATGCCTAATGGGCCGACAGTGAGCACTCACTCCTCTCCCTGTCATATCAGCCCCTACTGTTTTGTCCCTCCTCAGTGCCAGTGCCGGTGATGGCTTGGGCAGCATGGAACGAAGACGGCATGGGGTGCCATAAGGGGGGGGGGATAACCAGATCAGGGTTACAGGGAAGGTAACTGGTTCGGAAGGAGTGTGATGCAGGAGATTTCTATAATAAAAGAATTAAAAGCCAACTGGAAAAATATAAGTTTATATCGGGACCTGGGAAATATAGAGCCTAAAATATGACAGTGTAGAAAAGGGTTTGCATTATAACATTGCATGATAACTGTTTCTTTTACTAAATGCAAATGCATTATTACTCTAGTTCCTGAAAAGTACAAGAATCCAGTTTTGTTACACTAAATATAGACGGTTCAGGAACAACCAACTAAAGCAGACCAATATGTTGACGTCGTCACTGGTCCCTAAATAGAACAAAATGGGCCAGTCAGAAGTATAGAAATCCACACAAATGCAAGTGATTGGTCATCTTGGTTGTACCACTTAGGTCTTATGGTCCATAGGAAAAAGGAAGGGAGTCTTAGCGAAGGTCATTGGGCCTGTATCATACTTAATATAGTAACAATACACATTAGCCTAGCATGAGCACACTGAGCACTCCACTTGGATCTGCTCTAGTTTTACAGTTTAATTCACCATGCAGCATTTGAACGATTTTCCTAGCTGTCTTCAGAGAGATTCCAGCCAAGCTGCTAGCTGGCATGTGGACGTGGTATGGGCACAGTCGCATAATCGCTCTGAACAGCGAAATGGGAAATTACTTGCAGAGAAGGGCAGTGATGACGGAAGAAAGGAGTATATCATCTATCAGCAAGCGCTAACAAATTGAGGCCCCTCATTGGCCAAAGCGTACTAATCCAGCAGTGCACCCGGCCCTCCAAGCTGAAACAGCTCCGCTACAAACATCGAACTCTAATCAAGTGTAATCTGCTCAGAAAAGTCAGTGGGGGATGAAAACGCTTCAGCTGTATAGTGAACCAGTTAGCTGTGCCAGATTTACAGCATTTGATTTGGAAGCATTGGATTAATTTGATGGTACCCGTAGTTTATTGCTACTAATTAGCAAAAGGGTCAAAGGTCAATCATAGTAACATTTGGCCAATTCCTCATTAGCGCACATATACTAAATCTACTGCCCATGTAACTCGGGTGACAAATAGGGTCTGGAACAAATTGTCAGTGGCCAGCAAAGTGTCACGTAGGAAAGCAGGTATGGGGGTTTGGGAAATAGAATTGTGACACTGCGAACAACCATCACAGGAAGATGGACAGCCTGTATCTCAAGGTAATGCAAGGCCAGGAGGAAGGTGGTTTGTATCAGGTCCTGGACAGTGATGGCTGGTGTGAGCTTGGGCAGCCATGCGACACAGTGCCACGATGGTAACGACGGTCATCAACCAGACGTGATGCATAGTGCAGGATGGGGGTATAGAAATGCAATTACTACTAGAGGACATCAGCCTGCTTATGTGTATACTTCATCAGGGTGAAAGTGCTTACGCTCTACCTGAATGTCAAACCACTGCTGGAACAGAACCACAACACTGATCTTCATAACACGTTTGTCACCGTGTGTAGTCAGGCATGCAAGCAAGCTCTTAAACAATCACCTTCTCTGCATTGTCGTATATAAAGAAAACCAGACCGGAGTGTATTTGTAAAAACACTCAAATGAAGAAAAGGTACAGAATCCCGAACGTTTTAAAGGAATTTTATCACAAGTCGAAAAGGTTTCTTAGTTCTGCTTGTACCCTAAATATCTGCACTGCACATGACAGGCCACGCATTACATGATGAGTAAAAGCTTGAAAGTATATCCATACTGTCATTCAGCTTTCAAAACCAAAGGCACTTAAAAGAAAAAACTGCCATGAGGAAATTCTTTAATATACAAATAGGATGCAAAACTGCAGCTAAACTGTACAGAAATGTGGAAACGTCTCTCTAGTTCCCTGGCATTAAAATCCCACGCTATGTTACACTTCATCTTTAAGAGCGCTGTAATTTATTAAAGAGAAATGCCCAAGAAAGTGTTTAAGCTTCAAATTTCACTTTGCAATGCACCAGCAAGGGAACACGGTGTGGCAACGAAAATGTATGAATACTCAACGTCTCAGCCTGGATTGGTAGACAAGGTGTCAAGCGGTCTTATCACTGAGCTTTAAAAATCAAACCCAACCTTCTCAAAAAAGACTTAGAATACATTCTACCCTGGAAAATCCACCCCCCGTCTTAAAAACAAATAAACAAAAAAAAATCCGTAGCAATAAAAATGGGTGATTTTAAGGCTAATTCATAAACAGCTTTTTCAATCTAGCTACCAAGGGACTCAAAAAATCCAGAAAGCAGGAGGTGCTACGTTCAGGATGTCACAGTGTGGCAGTCAGGGGCATTCTGACATACAAGAACAAGATGAAGTAAAATTTAGGTTCCCAGTTCACTAGTACTGAGGAAAAAACCTGCAGAAATGCAGGGCATGACCACACAACAGACGCAGCATCAACTGAACACGGAAGACAAATGCACAAAGCCAGCACATTCGCCATGTCAGTACCTGGGATTTTATTCAGCCAATCCTGGTGCTCGGACACTTCTGTTACCGTGGCGATAAAACAATGTGCTTATGCAGTTAAAAGACACCGCTTTCATATGACAGGGAGTGTAACTGTGTAAGCTTAAAGTCTGCCTCCAAAAAAGGACGAGAGGCAGAAGCATTATTAAAAATAACAAAAGAGGTTCCAGTGTTATTTCCCCAGTCACAAACAGGATCCACGTTTTACCGGCTTTGCCAGAACATGCGCTGCCACAGCCAAACCAACCAACGCCGGCAGAAAGGCGCTTTAGACTGAAATAAACGAAAAGCTAGATCATCCTGTCCACTTCTAGAAAAATCAACGTGTCTGCCTGCACCGCTACACAGTTTTTTCCTAAAATTAAACACACCCGCATAGAAAAGTTCAACATTTTATAAAATGACGGGGATGCTTGGACTTGGTTCAAATTATTGGGGCAAAAGAAAACAAAAGAACAAAACAAAACAAAAGAGCTAGATTACAGTTATTGGCAACAATTTTGCATCAAAATATGCCAATTTAATTACTTCTAATTAAGATGCATGGCACATAAACATTAAAACGAATCGTAATGTCCAGAGCAGCCATCTTGATGCAAGAAGCTCCATTTTTGTTGTGGTCTGGGCCTCGATTTCACCGGTCTCCCACCCAGTGGAGAGCGGGCCGGGCTGCCCTGCCCGCCGACAGTCCATCACGCCTGCAAGCCGCAAAACTGACGGTACACGGCCAGGATGTGGTGGTCCAGCTCAGCGGTGAAGAGCAGGTCCTCCAGGGTGCCCATGTACTGCTGGATAGTCCCATGGTGCTGCACGGTGGAACAAAACACCAGTCAGTCATATTCTGTCACAATGCTTGGATGACACGCTCACAAGTGCCCCCTGGAGGGGAGAATTAGGCACAGAATTCTCATGCAACACTAAATGCACGCAATAGGGCCATCTCATCCAGAAAGGGCCATTGTGTGTGCGAATTTTTACTGCAACTCCCTAATTAGATTACCAAATCAGGACTGATTAACTGAAGAGTCCCCACACCTGGGTTTGAACAGCTGCCCTAAAGGTTATCCCAAAAACCTGCATACACACCGGCCCTTTGCAGATAAGATTATAATGAGTTGCAGGGGTAGCTAGAGTAATGTGGAGGCTAGGGTTATGAATACAAAAATACATTTCTAATGCTACATAAATGCACGAGTGAAATAACATTTAGCTTCTGCCACAACTTTATACTAAAGAACCACCAACAATGTAAAATTCAGACAGGCTGAATCTTAAATACAGTAACCTTACACCGAAAGCAGGAAGACTCAGACATCTCACCAGATGGCAAGTGAATCTAAGCTAAACTATACACCGATCCTGGAAGGCAGCCATCCCACTGACAAATGGGGGAAGCTATTTTTATCTCCTGTATATCCCAGGGGTACCCAGGGACCCTGGCTGGGCTCCTTGCCAGCTTGTCGCGGCACAGTGGAGGAGGAGGAATTACGGTACCATGAGGAAGATCTGCTGGAGCCTCTCGATGCAGTTCTTGTACCAGGACGTGTTGAAGTCGGTGCCGGCGGTCTCGCAGTGAGCCAGGTGCTCGGTCAGCATCATGATGAATCGCTGAAGACAGACGGGGAAGGACGACTTCGGTCATCATTTTAACGCCAGTCCAGTGATGTTAAAACAAGCCGTAATCGCCGTCTATATCACGTCTGCACACTGTGCTTTTACCACCTACTGTTCTGTCCCTCTTACCAACTTTTTCCCTGCGACAGTGATGGGAGGCTTGCTGATTTCCCTCCGCCCCCATTTCACACTGGTTTGGAAGTTGCTGCCCTTAACCTGCGGGCACAGCCCCCAACCCCCCCCCCCCTCCCTTCCGGAGCAGACTGGAGGTGAAGCTCCACCGACCTGGAAAACGACGAGGAAGAGGTTCTTCTGCTCGCTCTGGGCCGACTCCACCTTCTCCTGCAGCCGGTCTATCTGCCCCTCCAGCTGTCCATCCTCCTCGTCGCTGTTCTTCTCCATGTCCTCCTCATCCCCGCTGTCCTTCTGCAAGGCAGTGGACACAGACACACCTTCATAATGACACTGACTGCTAATAAGTCCAGCAGGGAAAACAAGCTTTAGTCACTAATTTTAAGTTACAGTCCTCCCTGTCAAGGCATCTAAAAATTATGTCAATTAATACAGGTATAAAAATGACTCACCAGCACCATCACCCTACACCTTGGGGACCCCATGTGTGGCAGGGGGGGTTGCTGTGGATAAACTGGCATCTCTAAACTGCTCAGTGTGTGCTCTGCGACAGACTGGCATCCCATCCATGGACTACTCTAACATTTTGCCCTACGCTGGGATAGTAGGCTCCAGGCCCCCCTTGAAGGTCCGTAGCAAGTTATCAGAGTGTCCCTGACATGACACTTTTCCCTTTGGCCCCCTTACAGACCCAATGGTGGGGGGGGGGGTAGATTGGTAGATTTTCCCAGGGCCCCCTCCAGTCCAGGGTCTGGGAAAACATACCTGGCCCACACACCCGTGACAGACCTGCTCCCCCATGCTCAATCACTCATTTGCCCATTACATTCCCAACACTCTAGATGGATGCCCAGCACGGCTGTATGCTGATCCTATTCACCTTCCTGTGCTGCTGCTTCTCCAGCTTCTCCTTGGCTTCCTCCAGCTCCCTCTGGATCTTCTGAACATGCTTGTTCATCTTACGGATGGTGGAATGAAGAATCTCCCAGACGTAAAACCTGTGACGGTGCAGAAAGATAGCCTCATCAAGCTACTAATAATGAATCACTACGTGGGCAGGGGATCAGAGCCCAGGCTCACCTGGTGAAGTCGTGGGTCATGTCTTGAGAGAAGATCCAGTTGGCAACAGCTGCACAGTCCACGATTTGGGTCCGGATCATCT
Organism: Mormyrus iriodes; assembly: GCA_011763525.2. Classification (NCBI taxonomy): domain Eukaryota; kingdom Metazoa; phylum Chordata; class Actinopteri; order Osteoglossiformes; family Mormyridae; genus Mormyrus; species Mormyrus iriodes. The sequence goes on along the minus strand of JAAGVU020000015.1, from coordinate 7,411,269 downwards.
TGTCCACAAGCACGGAAATCATCTGTTTAATAAGAGGGCGTGTCACATCCACAAATTTAAGGCAACTCATCACAGCAACTCAACTGAAAAACCTCATGCAAGTATCAAACAAATACAATATTTTT
>JAAGVU020000015.1:7371649-7409042 GCA_011763525.2 Mormyrus iriodes | reverse complement strand
GAACCCAGGCGGAGACATGAACCCTGATCCCAGAGGTGTGAGGCAACAGTGCTAACCACTGCACCACCGTGCCGCCCGACATTAATTAATGAAACACTTAAATGTTACAACCAAAACTTGAGCATCACACAGGCTGTGAGGCTGTTATATACCAGGGGTAGGCATCCCTGATCCTGGAGTGCCAGTATGCAGCAGGTTTCCCATTCTACCTGATCTCCGGCAGATAGTAACTCATCAGGTAGGCTGGAAAACCTGCTGGATACCAGCACTCCAAGATCAGGGCGGCCCACTCTTGTTATATACCTATTCAGAAATTAAAGGCTGCTTAAAAATATCAGGTAACTACAGAAGCATTAACGGGCCAGTTTGATGAAATATAGCAGGTTCAGTTATTACCAGTCATCCCAGCTCCACCTGAACTGGAAGTTGCTCAAGTGGTGTGAGAACCAGTTCACAAATCTGAAAGAAACAAGTCCAAGGTTATGAGCACTTGGACAAACATTTGATCTCAAGCTTTTGGTAAATACACCAACACAGCCCATCAATTCATTAAGGGTTTATAAACTGGCTGACATATACCGGTCTATGCAGGTAGTGTTCATGGTGTCCAGTCGCATATACATCATCTCTGTGGCTTGAGCGAGCTGGTCGTTTATGGTTAAGTTGAACCTTTCGAGGACAGACACTAGACATTCATAGCCAAAAGGCTCCTGGAACCACTAAACACTTCCTACCACCCCAAGAAAACTGGCTTAGAGTTCTAATGGGGGACCTGGGGCAGGATACGACCTGGGGCAGAGAGCCCGGTTGCAGCTTGCACAACTCGATGAGCAGAGCGGTGTACATGACATCTATGTGGGGCGGCGACGGCAGCTGGAAGAGCTCCCCAAAGATCACCTGAAAGGAGACAAGAGCGACAGCTGTCAGGGACTGTTTCTCTGACAACTTTATACATATTATACCGAAAAACAACCTGCTCATCAATTCTGTCGTGGTTGGGGATTGTTACCAGGCAGGACACCAACATTTATGTCGTCAGTTGGGCTTGCGTACCTCTACGATGTGATAGTTGAGGGGAATCTTGCTCTTTCCTGGATAGCTGAGAAGCTGAGCAGCACTATATTTGGGAGAAAAAAAAAAACAAAAACAGGTGAGGTCTTTCCTCCTTGATCTCCGTTTAACATCAGCCACATTATTCTAGACCTTTCAACACCTGCTGCACACAATCTCAGTAATCAGTATTTATGCATTGGACGCTGGCAGCGTTCAGCCTTCGGGTCAACGTGACCCCACATTAAAGATACAATTCCACAGAATGCTGTAATAGGAACTTCTGAATGAGTAACATTTCTCAGAACATGTTAAGAACCATCCGTCTAGGCCTACTGGACGATAGGATGCTCACCACGTCTTCCTCTCCCTCCAGTGGGACTTAATGATGCAGTGGAGGTTCTCCTCAATCACAAACCTCTCAACAGAGTGGCTACCAGGCATCACGGGGCCCTGAAAACAGGCCTCAGGTCAGCTGCACAGTCACAGGTTTTAGCCAAGGGCCTCCTACTTTATTACACAGGAGCACATTCTACGATTGCCACGATACCTATCCAGGTTACTTTACGCAGTAATGCATTGAATGCAGAGGATGAAAAGCTCATAGACCAGCGTTTCCCAATCCAGACCTCGGGAACTCACAAATCGGTCCATGTTTTTGCTCCCCCTGAGCTCCCTGCCAGACAGTTCACCTTACAAACATGGACTGTCTGTGGGTCCCTGAGGACTGGATTGGGAAACACTGCCATAGACACCATCACCATCCTCTGCATCGCTAAACCACCAGCTCCCAAGGGACTGACCTCAGGGGCATCCGTGTAGTCGAACATGCGAAAGATGACGCGGGGCATGGGATAGACGGCGCTCTCCGAATGAGGCGGGGGGGTGAAGGGGGGCAGGTTGTGCTGCAGCGCCTCACACAAGACGCTGTCGAAGGCGATGTACGGTCGCAGGATGTGGCGCTCCTGCCAGCGGTCCTTCTTCAGTTTCTGGATTTGTGCCCATAGGCAGTCCAGATACTGCCATGACAACGAGGTCAAACAATCAACAAACGCATATCCCCAATCGCCGGAAAAGCTTATACTGCAAAAAACCGGAGGGTGTAAATATCACACGACTCAAGGGCCGCATTATTTAAAGAATTACCACCCAGAGACCAAACAGAAAGCAGCAGACTTTATGAGGATAGTCTGATGCTCTAGGCTAGATAGTTACCTCAGTGTCCCAGGAGTCAATGTTATATTTAAATACACACAGTGAAGATTCACAGCAGATTCTACTGTAAAATACCTTAATGAACACACAGGGTTAATTCCCCATTTCAGAATTTTTAAGTGTCTACTAATGGTAAAGAAACGATACGAATTGGATCCTGGATCGGCATAAACTCAAACTAATTTATTTCCATTAAATAACAGTGGAAGTCGGACAGATGCTACCTGCAACAGTCTATGAATAAAAGCAGAGTTGTGATTATCTTGGTGAAGCCCTGTAAACCTAAGGACACTCAGGACATTAAAAACATTAACATTTCAATACATATCCACTCATTTTCGCATTTAACAACGACTTACAATTCTAATGGCTTTATAGCACGGAAAAATGAATGAACGACATTTCAGGTGCTAAACAGACCTCCACCTGGGATTATTACTACCCCAAAAGGAGCCGATGAAAACATCTGCATTACCTCCTCTTGCGGGTGAGGCTTCTCTGCCGTCCACACCTGCAGCATGGGAACGTGGGTCTTCTGCCTTCTCCTGAAACGGCAGCACATGGGCGTTACAGGACATAACAGAGACAGGAGTGTGCAGATGGCGTGCGGTTCAGTGTATTAGGATACAGTTCCAGTGTTTGGAAGCAGGCATGTGAAGGGGGACCTGGGGGTACCTAAACACCTGGCCCTTTTGCCTGAATGAATCAAAGCCCCCCCCTTTTGATGTTGCAAGTGCTGGTTTGGAATAACTGTTGATTACACAAAATCTCCCCCATTACAAAAATTTACAGAGGGGGACCACCCCCCCAGTCAGCAAAAAGCGCCAGTCAGCCATCCTGTTTGAGCACCTGCCCCTCAAAAAGTCTGTGCACGTCACTGTAGGCAGAGTGATGTCACTGTTGAGCCCCTGAGCAAAACCCTTAACCCCCAATTGTGACCCTGCCATCTGGAAAAAATGTCTGTCACTTTGGACAAAAGCATCTGCTAAATAAATATGATGTAAATAACACATACTTTAGGTAGCCATCGATCTGGCTGAGCAGGCGATCCATCTCCACGTCCTTTTTCTCGTAGAGCTCCTTCCCTACCCAGGGCAGGGAGGAGAGGACAGCGTACACGTACCAGTCCGCACGCACCTGCAAAGGACAGAGGCACACTGAAACACCACCCGGCCTCACTGACAGCCACATCGATCCGCATAAATGGCTCGAGGTTTTCGGGAGAACGCGGGGTGCAGCGTGATGATCACCTGTGGAATGTCATCCTCTTGTATCACGCACACAAAGTTTTCGAACATGGCTACCATAGAGGGGGCAGCGATCACATGACAGTTCACCAGGTCACCCAGAAAACGCACCTGAAAGACAAGGCCAGGGAGGAATTGTGCCTCAGTCATTCAGAACCATCCTGTAAAATGGGGTTACTTTGTGCATTATCAATTATAATGATTTAATAAGCTTAATTCTCTGACCTGATTGTGCAGACTAGACTAATGGAATAACACCAAAAACTTTATAAGGGAACCTATTAACAAACTTCTGCTATGGCACAGAGGTTCACTGGGGAGCACTGTTTCTTCACACTCCCTTGTAAGTGTGTGTGTGTCTCTCTTGTGAGGGACCAGCATTCTGTACAGGGTGTAGCTCAGCCTTATCCCCTGTACTGCCTGAGCCAGGAGCCTAACCAACATGAGCAGCTGGAAGATGGATCAAAAACTAACAATTTTAAACCTTTGATTGCAGAAACATCAAAATTAATGTCTGCGACAAAATGATTCAGCCTACTTCCAGTCCTGTATGGTGTTGGTTTAAAAATAGACTAATGTAATCCAGTAGTCTTCCCTAAAGCATTCCGAGTGTTTATACCACACAGGGACCACATTGTCTAAATTTAGAATATGGACACATCACAATATGGCATCAACATTAAATATTAATTGCATACACTTGACTTGGCGCCCCAGTGAAATGTTCAAGCATCTTTACTGGACCATCACAGCACATACCAGGTAAACAGCCTCACTGAACAGGTTCGACTTCAGGGTCTCTTTCAGTTGCCGTATCATGGCCTCTACGAACTCGCCCCCGAAGTTGTAGTTCCTCGCATTCAGCAGGCCCACCAGTGTGGTGTAAATTGTTAGTTTCTCAGGTAGCATTCTTGCTCTGTCAGCATCAGTGGAAACGATGTGTGAAAACCAATGCAATTACAATAACACAGCAAAAAAGCCTACTATCCACTAGCATTCCCATGTAAGCCATCAAGAGTTTTCTCCCATTGCCCTTAATACTATAGTCAAACAGAGGTATATATAAAGATACTATTTATGGGACATAAGAAAATCAGTGGTCCTCCGAACAGATGAGACAATCTAACTTGAAACTTGAACTTGAAACGCGATATAACTTACACGGCACATAAGATGCGCAATATTTTGTTTTTGTAATTCGGGAGGTCAGCCTCGAGTACACCTGCAAGGCCTTCCAAATTGCTCTCAAGGGACGACGTACTCTGCAGATTAAAATGCACATAAATATCAAAAATCAAATTTTAAATATCATTTAAACGTTTTCTTCGTAAATACTTTAATCAGCCGGGGTGCACGTGGATATTTTGTATCATTGCACAACAAAATAAACATTTAAGTACAACTTTGTACACCGGTCGGTGGGGGCCTGAAAAACGCATATATCGTCCATTGTGAATTACTTCTTCTAGCACAAATACAACATTCTTGGTGCAGATACGGAAAATTACCTTTTCTCCCACTCTACATATTAATGATTCGAGGCGATCTTCTATTTCAATAGGCTCAGATGTCCTTCTCCTTTTGTGAGATTGACCACCTAATAAAAAAAATGAACAAATATAACCCTGCACGTTCACGTCAAAATTCCACGTTAATTTTACTGTCAAATGACAAAAAAAGTTTATTTATATATCTAAATTATCAGCCCCATCAACTCCACTATCGTTGCATTACCGTTATAAAAAGTTATAACCCGTTAGCTTTTCCGGTGTAACATACTATTCGCTGAGCAGCAAGTTATTAAAACTACTAAACAACAGAGAAGACACAAAAACGCGACCTTGTTAATTTTAATTCAAAAAGAAACAAAATAAAAGGGCGGTAAAGCCCCCCGCTCAAACAGGCAAGGATGCAGGAACACCGGGTACCATACTTACCGTCGTTATCATCGCTATGGCGCCTCCGTGACATTATTTTAAAAACGGACTGGGTGCAACCGTGCTAAAGACACAGGAATTGTTCGAGGGCTTATATCGCGGGTTAACGCGCTTAAATAAACAAGCCCGCAACGCTGCACCACGCGATATGAAAGAAACGGGGAAGGAATAAACAAAACACCACAATATGGCGGCACAATTTAAGGTAATGACTTCCGGGTCACCGGCGCGGGAGGTTAGTGCTTCCGGTGGCGCGTGGCACCCTCCAGACAAACGTGGACCTCCAGGTCAGACATTCCGAGCGTACTATCTGTGGAATTATTGATTTAAATTATGTACATTATGAGCATGCACATCTATCGTATAGGCTGTTTTTAATAACTGCTTCAATGATAAACGCCTCCCTTTTTTATGCGCTGTGTAATGACCTGATTCGTCTTCGGAAAGTTGTCGATGAAAAATGCTTGATTCTGCTACGTTCTAGAACTGTAACCGAAGTCTGTTGTCGCTTGCCTTATACTGTGAATCAGTCATCTGTTGAGGATCTTAAGATTTTGCTGTAACCCTTGAAACCGATAATTCCCTTGGTCAGTTTCTGTTAAAGTGTTGATTGAAAAATATAACGGTCTTTATTTGTGCAATATTTTATTATTTATTCGAAAAAGTAAAGAAATTAGTTGTATGACATGCAGGTTTTGTTTTAACCAGCCGGCTAGTGTTCCATTTTCTTTACACCCATTGGTGTAAATTATTCGCCTGAGGGGAGTGGGCTTTATTTCCAGCTCTGACCCTAACCCATAATATGGTTTTCATAATAACATTGGTCCATCCACCTGTTTTCCAGTACGTTTATAGTGGTACTTGTACTTATAGCTCGTCAACAGTTTAACCAATGATGTTACAGTTTACTGTAACAACAAATGACGTCATCCCGGAAGCCACTTTTTTGTTTGACATGATTTAGAGCTTGCATGTATGGAGTTGGTTTTGCAGACTTTGTCCTGGTATCAGTGTAGCCTATTTGCGCCTATTTGCTTTCGATAACCTGTTTTTCTTTAACTCAACTTTATCTTACAATTAGTGATGTCAATGGTTGTGAATATTCCTAGGCATCAGGAAAATTTAAGTATCAGACTGCTTATACCCCATGAACATGTCTACTGACCACGTAGACGAGCAGGAAAGCTTCAGTATGGAGTTGCTTGAGATGGATGTTGAGAACCTTGCCTACTGCCCTCCTAAACATGGGGAGATTCCTTTGTTGTCTGCTTTACGAAAACATCACACACATGCAAAGAAAAGGGTAAGTTGTATGGATAGGGAAAAAAACGTGTTCACTCAAAATAGGTCAGACTCCAGGTGTTCAATGCTTTCTGTTTTTCGCTAGGCCTTTGCCACATTCGTGGCCTCGAAGAAGGTTTCCATCCACAGTGGAGTGAGTCTCAGCCAGTGGCAGTGTTGTGGGCATACCTTCAAGGAGCCAGCTTCCATTCACAGGCATGTCGCCAGGACTCACAACACTGAAATACTCCAGCATACCAGCGGTATCTTGGAATATATGCTGAAAAGGGATGAAAGTCTTGAGCAAAGACCCCCGAGTGAAGAGGAACCCCAGGATGTGTCATGCTGGGTCCCGCAAACTAGCCATTTTAATGAGGATAAGCTGGTCACGTATGGACTTTTTATTTCTGCTGTGGAGCCAAATATATTTAATGTAAGCTCCAATTTGTTACCTTACAGAATATTTATACACAGTGATACATACTTTGTATTGTTGGCTCTCATCCCCAGGGGCCCTGGTGAAGTTCTGTTGTATTACTGCTACTGCCCTTTGGAAGATCCCCAGCTCATTTGTTTGTGGCAAAAAGTGTTGTGTGAAAAATTGCACCTAACTGGCAAGGTGAGTAAAAAGCTCATCTCATCCCTCTTTATTAGAGCAGATTAACAGCCGCAGAACGAGTGCTTTATCGCATTAACAAGCCTTATCAATTGTTCATAATGAACCGGCAAAGGATCTAATGGTAGCAGGTGTTAGAGAACAAAAAGAGAGACTAGTTACTACGCGGTTCCAGCTCACTTTGGTTTTCCACTGCAGAAGGGTCGGCTCGGTTAAAGGCGTTACTAGGTTTGGAGAGCGACAGTAATGTTCAACTGAAGAGATGTGTATTTACTGTTCACACAGTGTACATGATTTACTGTGTGCTAATTTCTGCTAGCTAGTCTGTGAGAACCGTTGTCTTATGTTAGCGTCAAACGCTAGCAGAATTAGCAGTCGCTTGTGTAAGTTCCAAATCCATTCCGTTCAGCTGTTCTATAGTACTTTTTAACTACATGGTTAATGTAAATTTTCAAGTCCCGAGTTATCGGGAATGCGTCGATACACTGCAATGTGCGATACTACTAATAATGAATAATATATAGAATATGCCCTTATTTCATCAGATAATTCATACGTATTGATGCAGAACACTCGTATCTCCCTGTATTTCGACCAATCAGATGGCAGTGCAACTACCAGCTCGGTTTGGTCACGCTTTCGGCCTGGCTAGTAAGCAAGCAGGTTTGCGGTTCGGCTCGTTCTTGGTAGCAGTGGAAAAGCACCATAAGTCAGGTTTTTATGTCTGCTGCTGTGTTCAACTGCAGATTCGGGTGGCAACAGAGGGTATAAATGGAACCGTGGGAGGAACCAAAGTGGCCACAGCTTTATATGTTGAAGCCATGTTTTCTCATCCCATCTTCAAGATAATGGTGCCGGAGGACTTCAAGGTAAAGATGCTTTAACCTGGAAAACGTTCACGTACCACGTCCCCACGCTTATAGCACTATATATCGCGGTTTAGGTTGCCTGCACACTTATCACAGAATGTTTACCAGTGATACTAACCCAAAGAGAATTTCCTATTAACGAAATTGAACATTTTCAAGCAGTCAGTATCTGCATCGTTTGCGTGAGCAAAAAATAAAACGATACTCTTCCCAACAGAGAAGTGAAGGAGGTGCAGAGTGCTTCTCTAACCTGAGGGTAGGAGTTTATAAAGAAATCGTTCCGATGGGGGTGGATTCTGATGTTCTGTCATACAGATTGGCTGGTAAGTTGATTAGCCATGTGTGTTTCCTGGAGAATGCAGAAATACACCTAAATTTACAAGCTGAAGCACGGTCATCATTGGCTGATGCAACAGGATTGCCTTTGATTGCTTTGTTGATATCTGAACACGATTATTTTTCCTTCCTTAGGCGTCCATTTGGAGCCTGAAGAATTTCACAGAGAAGTAGAAAAGTTTATGTTAAAAGGAGATTCGTGCACAGATACGGTCCTTCTGGACTGCAGAAATTTCTATGAAAGTAAAATAGTGAGTATTAAGGAGATCAGAACTTCTCTTCACTCTTTTCATTCACTGCAAAGCCTCAGTGTCTTAACAAAATACATTATTATAGCTCATTTAAGTCCAAGTTGTCATGCAAAGTATTTATAAGTCTAAAAATCTGGAAATGTTTTGTTATTCCTAAGTAATTAAACAGTAAGTTTATTGTTTAATTTTATTCAGTACATCACTCTGGGCATTGTGGAACCTTCACTATGTAAGATAACAGAGATAAAATGATAGAATATAAATATTTCACTTCCAGGGACAGTTTAGTAAATGTTTGGCTCCTGACATTCGTAAATTCAGCTACTTCCCAGACTATGTGGACAAAAACCTGGAGCTCTTCCGGGATAAGAAAGTTCTCATGTACTGCACGGGTGGCATTCGCTGCGAGCGGGGGTCTGCATACCTCCGGTTAAAGGTCAGTTTGTTTTCTGAATTGTTTTGGTATTCTGGACTTGCATTATTAACAGATGAAAATGAGCTGTATTGTGTGTCTTCCCAGGATGTCTGCAAGGAAGTGTATCAACTAAAAGGAGGCATTCATAAGTACCTGGAGCAATTTCCTGATGGCTTCTATCGGGGGAAACTGTTTGTATTTGATGAGCGCTATGCAATCTCCTTTAATAATGATGTCATCTCAGGTATATACATAAAATTTTTCTTCATAATACATTCAGCATTGCTTTGCAGGACTTTTTTCTGTTTCAGACAGACCTGTATCTGGTTGGATTTTGGTTGTAAATAAATTGAGAGATTTGTACCGTTAGTTAGGAAAAGGTTTTTTTATATGAGCAACCACCAAGAAGTATGCTTAACTAAGTGCAGAAGTAAACATTTCAGGTCCAGAAAGTACGAATCCAGACCAAGGTTTTGTTCCAGTCAGCCAGCTGTGTTCTCTGTGTCTGTAACTCTTTATACTCACTTGGTTGGTTGAAACAAAATCTTGGTCTGGATTTTTATTTTCTGAAACTGGAACGTCCACCTCTGACTAAATGTCACTAGCTTTGTTCTCCCTGTGTTACATGGATTTCCTCCCTCAGTCCCGTATAAAACAAGTGATTATGGAAAATTAACGGATGGCCCCAAAACTTAATAACTTGTGCCCTGTTACATAAGTTGTAGCTCAGCAGGTAAGGGATCTGTGCTCATGTCTGAAAGGCCATGGGTTCGAATCCCATGGCCAGCAGAGTAGTCCGATCACCTTTGGGCCCTTGAGCAAGGCCCTTAACCCCAAATGCACAAGGGACCCTGGCTGACCCTACATTCTGATCGCTCTGGATAATATTGTCTTCTAAATAAATAAAATGTTTATGTAACTTAAACATAATGCAATTGTTAAAACATAATGAATGTTGTTGAGCTTATTTTAAAAGGCACCAGCTGTAGTGCTCTTAGTAAACAGACGTTTCACTAGCCCTTCCACACACTTCCGCCCCCTCTTCCAGAATGCCGGTACTGCGGCGCCCCATGGGACAGCTACGAGCTGTGCTCCACGCATTTCTGCTGCCAGCTGGTCCTCTCCTGCACCTCCTGCCGACAGCAGGGCTGCACGTCCTGCTGCCCGACCTGCCAGGCTAAGGGCGAGGTGTCCGACTGCTGCGACTCCCCCGCGGAGCTAAAGGAGGAGTGTGATTGTACGGCCCTGAGGCCGCGAATTCCCCAGGACACAGCCTGACATGTCCACCCGGCGTGCCTCACCAAGGCAGCCATCACAAAAGTGTACAGACACTGGCACCACACAGCTGAAGTGCTTCTGGAGGAGATAATGTTGACATGTTGCAAGAGTTTTACTATTACAGCTCAGGATAGAAGGGCAGCAGCCTTTCTAGAAACTTCTGTCAAAAACAGTGAATTCATTTTATTCTTGGCACCTTACTGTTGTATGAGCCATTTTTAAGGGTCAATGATTTTATATGTATTCTTGAAGCCCAGTGAGTTGAAGTGCAGACCTATTCTGCCTCTTTGCAGCTGTGAATGGTGAAGAACATAGGTGGTGTAACCATATGTTGGTTGATGTTCCTTTGGGGACTGAGGAAAAGGGTATTTGGAGTCATTTTCACTAACTAGTATCTAACCAATGAAAAACGTTTTAATTGTTCATTTTAATGTCTTTTTGACACATTGACTTGAGATTGTGAATCCCTTATCGGTCATGTATTGTTAATTGAAAACTTGGCTCCTTCCATGACAGATTGAAGTACTTTTACAAGTGTCAAAAAAATCATTTTCTCTTAGAATAAAGTGTAATGTGATACTTTTTAAGATAAAGATCCTCTGCTGTGATACCTGTGGACTTAACACCTGTATTACACATCACATGTAATTCTACAATTATTTACAGGAGTAATTTAGTTTTTTTTGTTTTGTAACATAGTTTGTACATATACATTATATTTTAAGTCAGTCCCAGAGGTTACAATGAGTATGTAAGCAAACAAATACTTATCCTCTGGGACGGCTGGTGCAACGCTTGGAATATACCATTTCATATAGAAATGAAGGAGAAATTTTACATGCATGCGGTGCATAAAAATAGTGATTAAAAAATCTCTTGACGCAAATATCAAGATGCATGAACGAATGTAAAAAAGATAGATGAGGTTGGGCTGAGGTCATAATGGTGAATAAATGCGGTTCCCCGCAAGCGGCGTCCAGTCTTCACTGTGTGCGCGCAGGTGGCGCCGCGGCGCCGCTCGCATCCAACATCCAGCCGCAGAGCATCAGTTTTAATCCCACGTTCTGGGACGGAGGGCGTCCGCCAAGCGCTCCAAAAGGCGCTGTTTGTCATTAATAAGAAACACAACGGCAGAATCATTAATGGTGATCCGCCGCTTCACCGCATGAATTTAATTTTTATTAACAAAAATCCCTGAACGGAGAGATGTCGGCGAATTTGAACCCCTCTGCCGGGTACAACTTGAACGCAACGCAGAACGGAGGCGCAGCTCCTCCCTGCCAGAACGGTAAGACAGGCCGAGGCCTTCGAAGGCCTCGTTAGCTTAGCTTAGCTTAGCCTAGCCTAGCCTAACATAGCCTAGCTCGGTCTGGCGAGCCTGGTTACCGCTGAGTCAGTGAAGGGGGGCGGTCGTTTCGGTGTAGTTTCTGACCGTTGCGGTGAGTCATGTGGATAACTACCCGGCCGCCGGTGACAGCGGCTTAGAGAACGCGCGGCTGCCCGCTGGTTAGCTTTGGACGCGTTAACGGACGGGGCTGGCGAAGCGGTTAACCTGTCGTTAGCCGCAGCCTGGGAGCGGCCTGGCTTTACACGGTAACCTGCTGGCTTAGTGGCTTAGTGGCTTTCTTTGCAGTCAGCAAGGCAGGTGTCATCAGAAAAAAAACAAATTCTCCTTTCAGAAAATATGCTTTAGGTAGCACTGAGTAGTATGCCTGGCCACAGAGACCACCGACTTCGTTAAGGCGTACAATATAACGGGGGTTTCTACTCCAGCCCCTAAATACATTTATCCAGCAGAGGTCAAAATGCACTATATTGCAAAAAGGGACTTGCGAGGGGTTTTGTGGGTTTTGACAGATATTTAAAAGGAAGTCCCGAATATCTTGTTTTATCGTGCCTCTCTGCTTGTTAATTGTTAGCAAGGTAGCAAGTGTTCTCCATTCGCTGCCAGCAGCATCGCCGCTAGGTTAGCCGCACTGTTGCACGAATCAGTGCTTTATTTTTTTATATCGTAGGTGCACTTAACTGTCATTATTTAAAAGATAAATAATACAGTGAATTCAGTAGTTTTTTCCTTTCCTCCATCCAAGATTTCTTAAAATCACAGGAGCCAAAAACGTTCTGTTTATTTGGACGTATTTTTTCTGTCCCTTTTTTTGTTGGAGATTATATATGGCAGTGCGCGGGCCCTTGGTCACCAGGAGGAAGTGCATTGTGACGGGAATGAGCAAACACGCTTGTCCGTTATCATACTTTAAAGTCATTTACACGTTTTCGTGATGTTTGTGATCATAAATGCAAGGCTTGGGTGCAGTTTGTGTATGGGCCAAGTAGAAGATAGTAGCTACACATATTTGTAGATTTTCTGTTGTGTAGTTTGGTGTTTCTTATTGAACCTTGGTTATCTGGGTGCTGCATGCTTTGTTTGGTTCACCATTAACTAATGAGGAAGCTAGAAAGATCACACTCAGCCTGGGTATCTTTTGCTATGTATGTGGCATGTATCTCTTTATTGCTGTGGAATTTTGAATCTGTTTTCAAATGCCATTCATTGTGTAGTTTATTTTTTAAATTAAAACCATCCCTATACAGACTAATACCCTGTATGTTCCTGCTTTATAACTGAAAGTACTTTGGTCTTTCTCCAGGCCCTGGACAAACATACCCATCCATGTACCATGCTGCAGGCTACTACAGTTCCTATCCACAGAGTTACACTCCTGTAACGGGCCAGGGCTCCGCCCCCTCTGGCAAGGCCCCTGCCATGAACAGCCAGTGTCACCCTGGCTATTACCACAACAGCCACCCCCAGCCAGTACAGCCCACTGTCAGATCCGGCGCCCCTGCGTATGACACAGCTCAAACCCAGGCTTCTCAGTCTTACAGCTCCACCGCCCCCCCCTCCTCCTCCAGTGCTTACCATGCCCCCCAGCACCCGCCCCTATTTAAGCAGCCAGTTAGCTACCCGGCCACCTACTACGCACCATACCCTGCCTCTAAGGGACTTCAGGCCACGGCTGCTCCTTCTGCTCCGCTCTACCCCATGGCCTCATACTCCCCAGCACCAGGAGCCAGCCGGTACAGCACGGTGCGTTCCTCGCAGGCCCCCCCGACCCAACTGTACCAGGGCCCCCCGGGAGTTGGAGCCCCTCCCACGACTGTTTCAGCTGCTCCCTGCACCTATGCCACGCCCCTGTGTGGCCCCCAAGTTGCCGTCAATGGCCAGGTTAACGCAGGTAAGCCCAAGTCGTGCCACTGCACTGTTTCAAAGCACCACATTGTCGATGAGCGTTTTGGCAGTTGTGGCTTGATCTGTGAGCGGACATCTGCATGGCGCCCTCCCCAGAGACATGGCTGTCCGCCATCTCCCGCCTTTCTGGGGATGGTCATTAAAGACAAGCTTAGGTTATAATCCATGAAAAGAAGGGGATCTCTTTTTTTTTTTTTTTTTCCTGCAAGAACAGCTTGAATGGCCAAAAGAATAATAATAATTTTTTTTCCCCAGTTTCACCTCCTGTTCTTCAGCACTATGACCAGACTCAACCAGTTGTGACCCAGTCCTGCAGAGGCATCGAGCCGAACCCTGGTGAAGCTGCTGGGGAAAGACCTCCATCAGGAACCCCTTCCAATTCTGTACATTCTTCCCCTGGCCATCATCCTGGTAAGACCCTGTTCCAATGAATCGTGTTTTACTCCCTTGCAACCACTTCATGTAAGAGTAGGTCGGCTCTTTTGGTTTTAAGGAACAAAATCCTGCCCAGTGTAGCTCGGTGGGCTAGTCTGAACTGTTAATTTTAACAAAGCTTTATTATTAATTACTGACAAGAACAATCAAAAATTTTTACAGAAAAATTTAGGCACACGCTCTATGCTAATTAAAATTTGGATTATTGACAGAAGATGTGTCAGATCTGTCAGGAAAGCCAGAAGCTGGAACATGAGGCCGTCAAAGACCGGGTTGGAATCTGAGTTCTACAGATGAGTGATGTCATGTCTGTAAAGATGGTGGGAGATCGATCAGAATGAGTTTTTTTTTTTTTCTTTTCCCCCCCCGAGTTCCATTTTTCTCCATTGTTGCTGTTGGCCCTAATCATGTCTTGCAGTCTCTGAATGGTGACTTTTGGTTACTGCTGTGCAGTGTTCACATTTTGCTTCTGTATTCAGGGAAAATCCCAAACCATACTTGGAAGTACAGAAATGCAAGTACTTAATCCATGTCCACATAATTAATTCATATCCGGATTTAAGGGTAAGAGAGTGTCGTCTTTTGTTAACGGATTGTGCAACGTTTCCGTCTAGAGAGAATTTGCTTTGTTGACAGGACTGGGTAGCAAGTCCATGTCCTTTAATCCCTGTGATAGCTGCCTTACGGTCGGCTCCTCTTTGCATTTGAAGAGGCCGAAAGCTTCTGTTCTGTTACCTGAAACTTCTTAAAAATGGACGTCAATGATTTCAGACGCAGACAGCAGTTTAGCTTCTGCCGGATAGCCTTCAGATCAGAGATTTCTTCTTGCCAAGACACCACCCATTAGGGGCAGGGGAGGTGAAAGATAAAAAGCACTATGAAGATGGAAAAACTCTGGATTTTTAAATGTATTAGATTTGGTTTTAATTTTACCTGCTTGGTCAGGGAAAGCTTTCTCCCTGTCTTTTCTTGATAACATTCAGCCTGTGATTATTTTTCTTTGTATTATTCTTATGTCATAGTGCCACTTTTGTCTTGTAATGAAAATGGGCCTTAGATTATATTAAAAGAATTGCCTTTAGTACTTTAACAGGTTTGTTATTGGTTGAGTATTGAGCCTAATACTGTTAGCTACAACAAACATGCTTGTACAGTCATTGGACAATTCACAGTATATGAGTACTGTTCTTCCCTTAACGTCTTTGTTGCGAATGTCTTTCAAAGAATGTCCAACACTCAACAGAGTTGTCACAGAGAAATGTGACGCTGCTTCAGCCTCCTGCTCACCGTTGGAGTCTCCTGAGTTCTCAATGCCTTTTGTTTTGATAGAGGAGGACATCATCTCTCATGTTTAATTTAACTTTTCTTATACAGGTTGTACATACTGACATCTGAAATCCACATTCAAGCCAACCACATATAAGCTGTGGTCAAATGCAAAAGCAATTCAAATGTACAGCTTCAATGTCCGTGACGCGCGGTCATGTACAGCACGACCCTATTCTATTGTCTTGGAGTGACGTCTTCACCAAAACGAAGGCCGTTTTTTGTTTTTTTTTGTGGACTGAACACATGGAGTGTGGTCGGCACCCTATGAACGAAAGTGACACAGATGAGATGCTGCGAATCCTGGCCGCGTCATGCCTGACAGTGATATCAGGCTTTGCCGACGGCTGTGCGGACCTCGGTCTGCTGACCTCTGACCTTTGATCCCTGACCACACCAACAGCTGACGGTTGTTTGTGCTTCTCCACCCCACAGGCCCGCAGTACGGATATGTTGCTAATAGTGGAGTTAGGTCGGCCACAGCCGCCCCCTCGTCATCGAGCTCCGATGATGAGGACGATGAGGAGGAGGATGATGAGGAAGCAGGTCTGCTATAGCTTTTACTCACCCACACCTGTCCATGCCCCCTGCCTTGCATTGACCATCGCTCTTGCCCAGACCCATCTCATGGCATTGCTTCCATTTTCCAGACCCCATCCCATGTGCCCTCCTGTCCCCTCCACCCCCCTTCAGTCTCCGCACTGTCTGCCTTTGCTCAGCTTAGCCCATCCTCAGTCTTCGGAGAGGAGGAAACGGAGATGTTCAAAGATGTGAAGACGTGTGTCTGTCCCTGGGAAGGCTTAAGACACTGAATGAACTGGACATATGGATTACAAGCAACATTCCCCATTTCCCCCTGAAAGACTAACAGCTTTTTTTTAACAGCTCGATAAGTTTGAGCTTAGAGCCAACAAACTCTGTTCTGTAACTTGTTGTTTTTACATTCTTATTTAATAAGTGGGGGTGACTTATCTGTGTAGCTTGAAAAAAGTTTGTTGGCAGAACATGGATAGCTGTGTGATCAGTCACTAATTTTTGGGTTGCTGTCCTTCACTTTGCTGCCTTTCTCCTTTTTAAGTTTAGCTAAACCTGTATCGTTTTCATTAGCGGCATCCAATTCCACCTCATCTGCAGCCTCTCATTCCACTGTCTTCCCGTGTCCGTGCATTTGGCCTGGGAGGGCCACTTTGACTCGTGGTTTTCCATTTGGATCCACACCCTTTTCAAGTGATGGCTTATCCCTGTTGCCTCCTCTCTGCCCAATCCCTGTTGGTGCAGTTAACAAGTTTTTAAATATAGTCGTCTCGGGTTCCCCTGCCGTGATGGCAAAGAGCAGACGCTGTAGTGTGGTTCCGTGGGGGGTACCAGCCGCCCGCCCATTACTGTGTCCCATGAGCCAGGCGGGTAATTGGGTCCCTGTGCTGCACAGCACTGCAGACAATCTCCTTCCTGTCTTTTCTAAAGCTTCCTGGAAACATGAATGCTGTTCTCTACAGGCGGAAGCCTGTAATCTCATCTCTGCCGAAATAACCCTTTCGCTGGGAGGGGGTACAGGCCCCCCAGCTTGGCTGCTGTGTGTGTGGACCGTACCACCGCAGGTCTGTGTGCTCTCCTGCTGACTTAACCCAGCGACTCGCAGATCGTCAGAGCTGTCTTGTTAATTATTTGTGGCTTTCGATGGCCTCCCATGCTCCCACCAGTTCTGTTACTCTTGTAGGATGACACATTTCGTCTGGGATAATGGAGCTCGTCAGGAGAATCTGCGTGTGCTATCTTGGTACTGGCTCTTATCTGTCACTGCCACGCTGGGATTAACCGACCCAGATTAAACTTCCCCCCCCCCTTCAAGCCCGTGAGATTGGGGAAGACCTTTCTTTTACCCGTTTCCTGAGGTTCTCCTCCTGGCGCTGGAAGTTTGCAGGTTCATGCGACGTTGCCCTTTCCCAGCTCCCCTTCCGCTGGCTCCCAGTCCTGTCCGTAGACATGATGCCCCCTCCCTTGAAAGCAAGCTTTTTCCTCCTCTCCCTCCTCCAGGGGCTGACAGCTCCACCACAGGCAGCAGTTCCCCCGTCCCCAACAACTACGAGTCCCTGGAGGATGGAAGCTACCCAGGTAAACCCTGTTCCGGTCATGTGACTTGTGGAAGGACCCATTCAGGTTGGATAACTTTCCGCGAAAATGCTCAGTGTATTTCAACATTGATAGGATTGGTAGGATTTATGTGGCTTGTGACACATACCTCCCCATATTAAATTTGGCTTCATTCACCCCCCCCCCATAATCAGATCTTTTGTATTTAAATTTCTTTTACCAGAATAAATAGTAATTTGTCTAATACGCTTGTATTGCATTCAGCAGGCTTGAAATAATACGTAGTATGGTAACCTACAGGTGCACCCCTTATCGAGAGAGATCATGTGGGCGTGTCGTCGTATGAATGATTCCTGAACGCCGGTATTTTCAGCACTGCTGAAACTGTTAAACAAAAAAACAAATTTAAGTCTTAAGTGCATTTTAAGAAAATGAAGGCAGTAATTAGAGAGGGAGACCGAGAGAGCATAGAATTAGCCTCATTTGAATGAATGTGTTATTGAGGCTAGCCTGTATAAATACAGTAATGGAAATATCAGCTCTGTTTTTGATTATTGAATTGAATTCCAGTAAAAGGAAATATGCTACAAAATGATTTAATTTGTAGAGCTTGTAGTGTACTCACACCTGTCAGGTCCATACAGTAATATATGTTCCAGTAATATGGAGAGAGACAGTGGAACTAGCAGGCAGACAGGATGCAGAGAGAGAGGCTGCAGATCAGATGGAACAGCAGACAGGGAGATGGGAAAAGAGAGAAACTCATCTGAATCAGTTGATAGGAAGGAAGAGAGACTACAGAGCACCAGGAAAGGAAGGTGCATGTGAGAAGTGTTTTATATGCAGGAACAAGATCTGGGGTCTCATTTCTAACTATTGCGTACACACAAAACGGGACCTGAAAGAGGCGCACGCCACTTCCCACACAAACACTGTGATCTATAAAAACAAACCTGGCGGTAGAATGTGCGTATCTGTATGGAAACTCTGACCCATGCGTACGAATGTTTTGGAGAAAATTAGCGACCCAGGTGGAGGTGGTGAATTGGAGCCAGATTGTAGGAGAAATGTGAGCCTTTTTCATACAATGGACACAACAGGGAACGTCCTTTAATACCTTAACTTGCCTGTGTCCTTTTTCAGACGGCAAACCTATGATGGTGCCGGCAGTATGTCAGACAAGCTCAATGCATCCCAAGTCATTAAAGAGCTGCAACCCCTTACTGCACTTGTGCATTGTGGTACACACTTCGTTGATCTTATCATCCAAGAAGCCTGCACTGCTTCTGTTTTCATTAGGGATGCCTTGGATTTGGTGCATCAGCTTGGTCTTCTTTATGGACAGTCAGGGAAATTTTCAAGCCTTTATTTTGAACATTACGGACTTCCAAAACATGTCTTGCACCTCACATGGTGGACTGTCCTCAATAAAGCTATGACCATTGTCCTCAATCAGTATGTAAATGCCCTGACTGTCTTGGATGAGATGGCACATAATTCCTGAAACACTGCATCAACAGTAAATTATTTAAAAGGTAATTTTCAGAAAGGCAAGGCTGTGCTGAGCTTGGTCATTGCATCGACTGTCACTGGAAATCTTGAGAGCTTGAATGCCTCCCTTCAGTACAGAATGACTTCAACACTTTTTGAAAAGGCATCAGTGATGGTTGATTGCTTAGATTTAACAGCAATTGGTTTTACGGCAAAGATTTGATTTACATCAAAATGCTTTTCGGGACAATGTGAAGTAGATAAGGCATAGTCCATAGACCAAGTGCACTACAGAATATGGTTTTTAAAAATTCTAGATAAGGGTGAGAGACAGATGGACGATCGGTTCTAGCAGGAAGGCCTTTTAAAAGTACAGATGATTGAAGTTGCACTTAATACTATAGTAATTGATCCTACAGTCATAAATGGATACCCAGAGTTGAACAGACGCACTATCTGTGCCGCTGCCCATTCTTCTGTCCAGCTACCCATGTAAGACTATTTCAGAAGCTGCAGAGATTAGCTGGGGGCTGCCAGTAGAGCCCAGGACTTTATTCAGTCAAGTAGAAACCTTATTGAGGTGAATTATGGTGGTTCCTTTTTCTTCCCCAGAGGTAGAAAGGTTTAACTCCCTGGAGATGGCTCTTGATTATGATTATGATGTATACAAGTATACATTTAGATTACCGTGATTGGTAGATGGATATCCGATATAACTGTTTTGCTGTCATTGACTCCAAACATAATGTTGAGTTATATATTGTCTGTTGTAATACAATTTCACCCAGTGATCTCAAACCATCTTGACACTTATGCAGTTTTTAATAAGACTGGAATATTTTGTAAGAATTCAAGTTATGTCCCTTCCAGTATCAAGATCTCTCCTATATCCTTGACTGTAGTTTTGCAGTGTTATGAGTATAATTCATTGCTAGAGTAGCCTTATAAGTAACTTCCACCTGTGATAGTGTAATAAGGCCATAAACAAAGTTTGTGGGTTTATGCCAGTAAAATGAATAGGTTCATGTTTTGCATCACCCCTCACTTGCCATCACTGTCATTGGTTCACCTGAAAATCACTCTCTCCTCCAATCACGAAATTTAGACTCCTCCTCACTTCCCCCGCCTCCGCCTTCGTCCAAAGTGACCCCGCCATTCGGCTACAGCTATCCCAACCTCCACCCAGCCTACCAGCAAAAACCCGCCAGCAGAACAGACTCTACCCCCTCTTATGGCGGATGCAACCCCCCTGGATATCAGCCATTTTCCCAGGTATGTTACTTTGAAGGGATTCCTCTAAAAAAAGAGAGAGAAACGTTTTCACATTGCTTTACTGGGGAACTTTGACATCGCAGAGGTTTTGTAAGCTCTTAGTTGCACATGTATTACGGTGTCGTTATGTGACATAAAACTCTGAGGCACATATAGAGTTAGTCCATTCATCTATCTTGCAGCCACAGATTTCTGGAATGGAGGGAAGACTTTTCCAGCTGAATTGTCAAATGTTTCCGCGTATTATAAAAAAAAGCAATGTTTAGGAATGAGAATGTGTGAGAGAGCGAGCAGCCCATCTTACTTCACTCCCTCCTCTCGTTGTTTGCAGCCCTTCCCCAACATGTCCCAACTGTCCACCGCTCTGGGAGGGCTCAGTGGCGCCCCCGAGCTGCACGTGGAAGGGCTGCGGCCAGTAAACCTGCTGCAGGAGAGGAACATCCTGCCTCCTGGCCCCCTGCCGCCTCCTGAGCCCAACCTGAGCACTGACCTCAGGAAGGTCAACTGCAGCCAGGAGTGAGTGTCTGTACCTGTGGGTTTGTATTTTCCACATTATGGGGACCAAATGACTTTTTAGCTTGTGGGGACATTTTTCAGGTCCCCACAACATGAACCATAATTTTATAAAATCAGTGAGGGCAATCAAAAGACTAAAATAGCCAAAAGTCTTGTTTTTTGTATGGTTACATATGGTTAAGGTTAAGGCTGGGTAAGGGTTTGGGTTGTCATGGTTAGGGTAATGTCCATAGAAATGAATGAAGTTTCCTCAATGGTGGGAATGTATGAATGCATATGTATATATATATATATATATATATATATATGTGTGCATGTGTCAGGTTTGGCTATAGCTGTTAGCCTATGACCAGACCGGTGGGCTGCACTGTGTAATTCATGTCGGTGTCCCCCTCCTCTCCACTGTCGCAGCACGTTCCGATGCACCCTGACCAACATCCCCCAGACGCAGGCCCTGCTGAACAAAGCCAAGCTTCCCCTGGGCCTGCTTCTGCACCCTTTCAGAGACCTAACGGTAAGGTGACGCCCCCTTCCGCATCTGTCCTGTACCATGCAGTGCCGCACGGCTGTCCTGACGCACCATCTGTCTCCAACTGCCAACCCCCCCCATAGCAGCTGCCGGTCATAACGTCAAACACCATTGTTCGGTGTCGCTCTTGCCGAACCTACATCAACCCGTTTGTGACGTTTCTGGACCAGAGGCGCTGGAAGTGTAACCTCTGCTACCGGGTCAATGACGGTATGTGCTTCTGGCTGCAGAAGAAGGTACTGCTTTTGTCCAGTTGTTGGCAGGGGAGGCTGAAAGATAAATTGGATTTGTAAGAAATGAACCAAGGACTCCTACTGTAAAATCGGGCAGATGTTTGTGTGTTTGGCTGCACCGCTTGTGTTAATATTTACTGTGTGTGTTTCTTCTTAGTTCCCGATGAGTTTATGTACAACCCGGTGACCCGTTCCTACGGAGAACCCCACAAGAGGCCGGAGGTGCAGAATTCCACGGTGGAGTTCATCGCCTCCTCGGATTACATGGTGAGCGCTTTTGGCACGGCCAGCAGGGTGGCGCTGTTCTCCTCATGGTGCTTTGTCCTAGTTGCACATGACCTGATTACATTCCCAGCACTCAGATCTGCCTGTCTGTCTGCAGCTCCGCCCCCCTCAGCCAGCAGTCTACCTGTTTGTGCTGGACGTTTCTCACAATGCAGTGGAGACTGGCTACCTGACCATCTTTTGCCAGACCTTGCTAGACAACCTGGATAAGTGAGTATTCAAGCAAAAGGCAGCAAGTCTGCTCTGATATACTAAATTGGTGCTAAAATTACCAAAGAAACTTTTTGTTTATATGAAATGCTGAAGAATTTTTATTGATGCCCTTTGCTATAATAAGCCCCACACGTTATTTTTGCAATAGCACCATATTTTTTTGAAAACTTATACTTTTGAATAATACATTTTTCTATGTGTTTAACAATTTTGGGTGTTAATATTTGCCTTTTGGATGAACGGTTCGGATACGTATTTGCATGGGGTGTCCAGTGTCAGGAATTTGCATTCAGAAGCCTTCTCCACATTGACCCCCCCCCAACTCCTGGTTACCCTTCCAGGTTGCCGGGCGACACGCGTACCCGGGTGGGCTTTGTCACTTTCGACAGCACCATCCACTTCTACAACCTACAGGAGGGCTTGTCCCAGCCTCAGATGCTGGTGGTCTCTGACATTGAAGGTAAACGCTCACTCTTCTGCTGCTGTTGGCTTTGTGTTGGCACACCTGTCGCCTTTATTTCTGTTAGAATTGCAGCTAATTAACAAAAATCTCAAAATAGTGGTTGCAAGGTTAGTTTATAGACTGGTAGCAGTTTTCTATAATTAAGGGGTGCGGTTAGTGCATTGTGCAAACTTGTTCTATATTGCAGCCTATAATTGCCTAGCTGATGCCTTATTTCCCATCAAGTGCTGCTGTTTTAATCATTTATAGAGCTGGTTATTTTACTGCATAATCACCTACAGTAGAGCTCCCAGGTGGGACTTGACCCAGCATCCTTCTGGGTATGGGTCAATCACCTTAACTGCCATGCTACATGTTGTTCTGGTTCTGGTTCATTCCCTGTTTTTCAGATATCTTCCTCCCCACCCCCGACAGCCTGCTGGTTAACCTGAAAGAAAGCAAAGAGGTAAGAGATGCCGCTGGTGTGTGGAAGGTGTGGTTCTGTGGAGGCCTCGCTCGCCGCTTTCTGATCAGGTGTCTCCATTGGCAGCTGGTAAAGGACCTCCTGAGCTCCCTGCCCGGCATGTTTGCTCACACCAGGGAGACCCACAGTGCCCTGGGCCCCGCCCTGCAGGCTGCCTTCAAGCTCATGTCCCCCACGGGTGGCCGCGTCTCAGTCTTCCAGACCCAGCTGCCCACCCTGGGGGCTGGCCTTCTGCAGTCCCGGGAGGACCCCAACCTGAGGTCCAGCACTAAGGTACCCCCCCCACCCCCCCAATTATAGCTCCATCGCTCGGGAAGACGGAATCTTTGCGTTTCATGATGTCAACGCTCTCGCCATCACAGGGGGTTCAGCACCTAGGCCCTGCCACTGACTTCTACAAGAAACTGGCGCTGGACTGTTCGGGGCAGCAGATAGCCGTCGACCTGTTCCTGCTCAGTTCCCAGTACTCAGATTTGGCCTCGTTAGGTGAGGGAGGGCCCATAGTTCCAGCTGTTGCTTCACTGTGCCTTTAGGAGTCGAACCTTTACAACACATGACCACACTCTCCAATTGAGAAACCATGATTTCTACTCCTTTTAAGCAGATAGTTAATGAAGATAGTGGTGGGTGAGTCTTTGTTTAAACACATTCAATGAAATGGAGTTGATGGAATGACCAAAATCATAGGTAATCTGGGTAGCTTAGTTTAAAGCACAGGGATAGCTTGGTTACATTATGCGCTGGTGAATCATACTAGTGCCTGTAGTGCTAATGTTGCTAGTACCTGTTCTGTAACACGGTTGGGTTGCTGTGTGTGAGGTAGCTTTCGAGTAAGCAGACCTGCAGAAATAAATGCATGTGTCCCTGAGGTTGACTGGTTCCTTTCCAGCCTGTGTCTCCAAATATTCGGCTGGAAGTATCTATTACTACCCAACGTTCCACCACGTCCATAACCTGCCGCAGCTGGAGAAGTTCCAGAAGGACCTTCAGAGATACCTGACCAGGAAGATCGGCTTCGAGGCGGTCATGAGGATACGGTGTACTAAAGGTCGGTCGGGCTCACTCCTGCATGTTTAACCAGAGCACTGCTGGATTAATGATAAACCAGGGCCAGGTTGATGTTATCTGAAGATGGTCTTTTCATGTCTCTGTGTTCAAGCCCTCTGTCACCCTGATGTTAAACCCTGCTTCTTCTCCAGGCTTGTCGATCCACACCTTCCACGGGAATTTCTTCGTCCGCTCCACGGACCTGCTGTCCCTGGCTAACGTCAACCCCGATTCTGGCTTCGCCGTGCAGATGTCCATCGACGAGAGCTTGGCCGACACTTCACTCGCCTGCTTCCAGGCTGCACTCCTCTATACCTCTAGCAAAGGTCAGGCTTCGCCTGAAAAATATCATTTTTGGGGGGTGTAGCTGACCCCACTCGCTGATGACCTCTCACCTTTAACCTTGAATTTAATGTAATCTTCCATTAACACAACTTGCTTGAAACTTGTCATTGTGCTGAGGTACGAACCCTTTGAAATGTAGTTGGCATCTAATCAGGTGCAATAAAATGTACAAATGCAGAAAGTTATATGTAAATGATGGCTTCACAAAATATGCACCTTTCAGTCTGGCTTTAGTGATGTAGTTTGGGTTAAGATACAGGAGCATTGAAAAGCTAGGTGTCAAATCAGTATCAGTGGACTGGGGATGTACCTGGCAACCCCTGATGGATAATTTCTAGTCGGGCACTTGCGCCGGGTCCTGCAGGCGGCAAACACCGAGGTAACGTCTCTGTCTTGGCAGGGAAGCGCAGGATCCGTGTACACACGCTCTGTCTGCCCGTCGTGAGCCAGCTGAGTGACGTGTTCTCAGGAGCTGACATTCAGGCCATCACGTGCCTCCTAGCTAACATGGGTGAGTGTGCCGGTGTCCCTGAGCTCAGAATGCGGCACTGGTCTCATGCACGGCATCCCTCCGCGGTGCCCTGTAAATGACCCTTCTGATGATGACTAAACGTGTGTCTGTAACCATGTATCTTGGCTGGAAATTTATGCTCACCCTCTCACCACAGATGTGTAATTTATACAAAGGGTGAGTACAAAATTTCAGCACTAGCCTGTTGGCTAATAAAAAGAAAAATACGTTTGACTCAACTTTTTACTGAATTAGCCCAGTAGACTAGGAGCAAAAATTAAGTTATACCTGCGCTTGTAGCTTAAAGCATTGATTTAGTGTAAATATGTGTCACAGCTAAATAACTCCTGTGTTATTTTTGGGGTTGAAGTTGCCCCAGTACATTTTCAAAATGAGGTTAAATTCTATAGAGTGTAGAATTTAGAATGGAAGATACACAAGGGATAAGGGTCTCTCTTGACGTGTGGCCTCTCTCCGTACAGCCATCGACCGATCAGTGTCCTCCAGCCTGTCGGATGCCAGGGACGCCCTGGTCAATGCCGTGGTGGACTCCCTGTCTGCATACCGCAACACCTCCAACCTGCAGCCCGCGGGCCTTGTGGCCCCTGGCGCCTTGCGGCTCTTCCCTTTGTATGTGCTGGCGCTGCTCAAACAGGTCAGGCTTCAGGTAGCCACCTAGTGGACATGGGTGGTTCTGTGAAAATGTTTGAACATGAACTGGGTGTTGTACTGAAGGGAGGATTTGTTTGGAATGATGAGTCAAGTATTGCTTGGCTTATATCCCGGTTGCTCCCATTGGAAAGCCAAACTTTCCAGACTGTCGATTTACCTCCAGCCACAAATTGCCACGTTCATGTTTATTTTCGCAACCTAGCTCAGTGGACATCAGTTTATCAAACATAACTGGAATGCCAGCCAAGCTGCACAGTGCATAGAGAGAATATATATTTTTCCCCTTGTGATGACAAGATAAACGGGAATACTTCCCCTGCAAGTACGGTAACAGTCCTGGCTTTAAATAACTGCCGCCATTGTCCCCCACCTGCAGAAAGCCCTGCGCACGGGCACCAGCACCCGCCTGGATGACCGCGTCTTCGCCATGTGCGAGTTCAAGAGCCAGCCATTGCAGCACGTAATGCGCTTAGTGCATCCAAACCTGTACCGTGTGGACAACCTGTCCGACCAGGTGGGTGCCCCCCATTGGCCGGCAGGGTGCAGCGCGGCATGCTGATCCGTCGCTCTGCTCGAGATTGAGCTGGCAGTTTGCTTCTTTATACTAAAAATACTCAGACTAAGCTTGTAGTTTTTTAGTGTTAGTTGTGTAAAACATTCTGCTGACGTTTTAATAGACCATCTGCTTTGTTTTCTGTACCCCAAGGCTGTCCTTCACCGGCTTTAAAAAAAAAAAGACATAATCTCATTATTTTGTATTTACATTTTGCTTTCATTCCCCCATCCCACAGGGGGTGCTCCACCTAAATGAGCGCATAGTCCCCCAGCCCCAGCTCCTCCAGCTCACGGCCGAGAAGCTGACAAGGGAGGGTGCCTTCCTGATGGACTGCGGCAGCGTGAGTGTGGGCAGTCTCCCAGCTGGGGCCCCCTGTGTGTGGCGGTGCTGCTGCTTACTCCTTTTTCCTCCCTCCCAGCTGCTGTACCTGTGGGTGGGGAAGTCCTGCAGCGAGCTGTTTATAAGGGACGTCCTTGGCTGCCCAAACCACTCTTCCATCCTGCAGAATATGGTGCGACTGGGGCCTTAGCACTCACATATAATTATAATGTTACATTTGTTTGAATTTTTTATGCGTGGTTAATCGCTGCAGTCTTGACTACAATTATAGTGGCGCTTTCAGGTTGTTAAATGAGTCATAGGTTTATCTACATGTTTAATTTATAGTGTTAAAGTGGGCTCTCAATTTTTTTTTTTTTCTTCTTTGTATAACACTGTGTCCAGAGCTGTAGTGTCCTTGAGGCAAAATATATGGCGGTATAAGTGGGTAAAAAGCTGGTGTCCACTAAATGGCTAATTGTCAAGCATAATGATGTATTTAAATTATCTTGCATCCTCAGACCCAGATCCCGGAGCTGGACAACCCTTCCTCAGTGAGGATGAGGGCATTCCTGAGCTGGTTGCAGGAGTCACGGTCTTTTTGGCCGGTTCTTCACGTAGTGAAGTAAGTCGGGGGCGGGGGTGAATGTTCTGTGTTCCGTGAACGGGGTGCGTGACGGTCATCCAGGTGCAGCTCCTGGTCTCTGATGCTTTGATGTGATTTTTTTATTATTCTCCCCCCCCCCACACACACACTCCCCGAGAGATCATCAAGGGTTCATGGGAGTTTTACTTATTGTAGAGGAGGTGGGTCTAAGAAAGTAGGTGGTCCCACCTCTAGTTGCTTGGACCCACCTCCTCTACAATCTGGTTCTGAGCTAACCAATCAATCATTTTTTGTTCTGCCCTCAGAACATTTTATCATAAGTAAAACTCCCATGAGCTCTTCCTTGATCTCTTGTCAGAACATAAATGTTGTGATAATAGATTTTCTTGAGCATGTTTTGAATGACATAGAAGCCCTTGTATAAACAGTACCAAGCATATTTATGTTGGTTATATTCTTACAGAAAAATGGAACATTTTGTACTATTAGTCCAAATAGAATTGGATAGCCTGCCTGCTGTTAGTGTGTTTGAGTTGGACTGATAATTGAACTCAATCTGTCGTGCTCTTGTTCTATCAGGGATGACGCTTCCGCCAAGACAAGCTTCTTCCAGCACTTGGTGGAGGACCGGACAGAGTCGGCCTTGTCCTACTATGAGTTTCTCCTCCACATCCAGCAACAGATGTCCAAGTAGGACGCCCTGGGCATGCCAGAGCCCTGGCGTAAAGCTAGTAGCATCTTCACAGCACCTGCGGCGTGACTCATCTTTAGTGGGAGACCTCCACTTGACTTTCCTAGGGTAGAGCTACAGAAGTGACGGCACCCCGCCTCTTCCTTCCAGTCCACCAATCCGCCATGGTGAGCGTGTGGGCGGGGGGAGGGGAAGGAGGGGTGGTGACAGACAGGACAGGCCATGGATTAAGTGGCGTTCTGTAGTGCCTCCTCCTTTTGTGCCCCAAGGAGCTCGTTTACTGGTTTCCTGTCCATGCTGCTGACCAGTTCCCTCTGGCTGGACCTGTGGACCTGTGCTGGAGTGAGAGAAGGGAATAAGCAAGCTTTGGAGCATGGCATCATGTCATGCCGAGTGGGCCCCCCCGCATGATGTCACACTTCACCACGTTTGTGACCTGTGCCCCCTCCCATGTTTCCTTTATTAATATTATTTTTTTGGATATACATCATTTGAACAAACACCTGACATTTCTATGCTAACCAAGAGACTTCACCCACCCCAGCAGATGGCGCTCAAGAGTAGTGGTGCCCCCTTTCTGCCCAGAGAAACTCCACCCTAGTTCATGTAACATCCCTCTTTTTTGAGCAGTATGAGCAGTTTTTCCCCACTTTGTAATTCTCTTTTGTGTAAGATTATTTATGATCTGCTTATTAAATAAAACAAAGATATTTTGCTTGATCCTGTTTATTTGATAAGTCTCGGTTTCTGATGGTAAATTGGTTGTGTGTGTGTGTGTGTGTGTGTGTGGGAGGGGTGTAGGTTGCAGGGGGGCAGGGACCTCAAGCTCTTGTGATGCATACGTACAATGCAAGGTAAAATAATTTGTGTATGCTGTTACTTAAAGGGGCCACTAGATGGAAACCTCTGTAGCAAGAGGAGCATAGAGCACAATTGGAACAAGAGTTTTAATGAGACATGGGTGATTGGGCATGTTCAGACTCCTGTCAGGGTGGTCAAGTTGTGCCTCAGATGTGTAGAAGAGGATTGTTATTGGAAGTATGTCGCACAAAGGAAACACTTGGGGTTCTACACACAAAAGAGTGTCTCTGGGCTTCTGCTGACTGCTTATTGGCTGTGCTGCAGTTCGCGTTAACAGATGCTCAGCCTTCGGCAGACAGGCCGTGCCTTTGACCCCATGGATATCTGCAAGCGTTGCATGTTCAGAAATGTAGCGTAAGCAGGTGTGCCGTTACTCAGCTGCTTTGTAGCAGTCGCACTGCAAGGCTGGCGGGATTCCCATCGCATCTGGCAATGTCAGCGGTGTACGATATGAGACTGTGCCAGCACTGCTGACTGGGGCTTTTTTAAAGTAATTCGTATCGTGTATTCTGTCATCATTCCAGTACCACTTTTCCTTGTACTTCTTCCCCAGAAACGACACATACTTACTGCGAAGTAACTTGTGACCAAAGCACATAGTATCTTAGATGTAGTCCCTTATCCTCCCATTGTTTGAAGATAAAGAATTTGAGGACTGTAAAGAAATGTACATCTTAGATAATCACTCATCCTCCCATTGTTTGTTGGCCTTGTTTAAAGGTCACACTTTATAGACCGCCAGCGTCCTGAAGCTCAATACAAGTGCTGACTGCTCCTTTGGATTTTAGAGATATTTTGGGTGGATGGTGGGGGTGATTGAATACATTGTCCAGTGTGTGTAAAATGCTGTGTTTACAAATATATATGTAACTTATAAAGACATTTCAACTCTGTATTGGATTGTCTGATATAGAATGCTATAGATGGATGATCGAAATTTGTAAAAGATTTTTAAATGAGATAAAACAAGAGCTCATTTTACAGAATCACATCAAGATTTTTATTTTGTCCATAAGTTAATTTTGATACTACATATTCCCTATGAAATTGTTTAGACTAATTTTGACATTTATCCTTGGATAAAATTTGGGGAAATAAGGCAACTGTTGTAGCAGACTGTCTGTGATGTTCATTCTGCTTGAAAGTGATGGGCCCTGGCTCCAGTGTCGATAGTCCCGAATCGGGGCTGCACTTCGAGTTCTGTCTGCAGCAGAAACAACTTCTGCCACAGATTTGGCCCGGTAGAACATTTTGGGTTACTGAGGGCTGAGTCTGCTTCTTTCTAAGAAAACCGTTCCCAAACCTCTACAGCTCAAACAATGATATATCTGTATTTATCCATCTTCTCCTACGCCACGTGCGTTTACACTCCAGCGAATTCTCGCTTGCAGCATGCCGTTATCCAGTGGTAAATCTGCAACGTGGAGTGTGCTTTTAAAAATGTATGAGTACGTGGCTGCTATCTTTCTGAAACATCACTGAAAAGAGTGTATGCAATTATATAATGTTGGCCAAAAGTCAGCTCCACTCAAGACTGACCATGTAAAATCCCCGGCTCATCGCAGGTAACAGCACATCCGTAAATTATGACTTCATGCCTGAGGAAATACCAGTGTTGACATGTGGCATGCTATTAATGTCATCAGCTCTTAACAGTCAATTGATATATGTTCCATACTACGTTCGATGTATTACTAGGAGGTTATTAACATGACATTGAATATAGCGTCATTTTTGCAGTGGTCATTAGGCAAACGTTAGGAGTGAAAACACGTCCGTTTTGCTCTTCATGCATTACAGTGACAGCCAAATGAAAGCCAGGCGAAACTGCTCGCAGATGTTTCCCCCCCGCAGAGCATACTCTCGAAAGCACAAACACGCACGGCGAATCAATAAGGCGTGACGCCGCGTGGCCCCTGGCCCTTGTGCACGCCAAGTGCTTGGCTGCCCCTCAGCGGGGCGTGTGGGGAGATTTCATGGGGCTTGCCACGGCACACAAACGCTCTACTGTGAGTGCTCCACCTCAAGCAAGCCTCCCCCCACTCTCTCCGCAAATCGCATTCAGTATTTTCACTGACATGATGTCATGTCCGCTTCTGTCCTGCCCTGTGACTACATTTTCCCATCTCCTAGTCCCAGATCTTTTCCCATCCCTGCCATGGCTTCCAGAAAGCATTACATATAATGAGAGGCCATTGCTGTCATATATGTTTTCCATCAAAGATTCTCACGCTATAGCGCAAGCCCGGGTCACTCTCTTTTGCTAAGTCTCTAAATATGTCACTCTGCTAATCTTATTTGTCTCATGATCTCCCTATACTTTAATTATAAAAGGGAATCATAATTTTGATAAAAAATTTATTAAAACCATACACAGATTCCTCCTTTTAAAACAATAAAACAGCGTGCTAGTTATTGGCCCAGAAATGGTGTACATTAAAATATGGGATTAACGTAGCGCGATGGGCGGGGCTAGTGTTTGTTGGCAGCGAACTTCCTGGCATCCTCTCTACATCTGCCGTCTGTTAAAGAGCTCACTCTCTTTTTTAACAACACGGCCTGTTTACTCAGCACTGAACAAAGGCTTGAGGGGTGGGGAGAGGGGTTCAATGCACTCTTTATTACTGCAGCACCTATTCTTACAGAACATCCTGCTTTTGAAGACACTCATTCAGGATCCTGAGGGGAAGCACAAAAAACGGCTGTTTATTCAGCTTTGTGGCATCTTGACTGGGGCAGGGAAACCCTCCCAGAAAGAGAAAATAGCTTAATTTCAATGAGCAGCTTTTAAGCCCTGAAAGTGAACCATATGCAGATAGTCTTTAGAGAGGATTCTGTGGTCCAGCCGGCAGCAACTTTTAACATCGAGAAGCACTATTTCTATCAGAGGAAGATACTTTTTCAGAAAATACAAAGAGAACACACAGTTTTTCCCGGGGTCAATAAATCCAAGTGCACTTTGAAAAAATGGAATTTAATTCTGAATGTTCTGAAAGTTTCTTTGAGTTTTAAAGCCAAAACAATCTACCATTTGAGTTAAAAGTGGCCTGAATGTAAACATGACTAAATTGCAGTCGTTTTGTCCACTTTAACTCTCAGTTGGAATGCATAGTAAAAGGAGGCAGGGAGAAGCTTGACTTTTTCTGTTTTAAGAGCTTATTATGATTTAGTCTTATTAGATCTGTTAAGCATGATTGTGACTCTGGATGATTATGTCCGTCACAGCTACCAGCGCTTGGACGTCACGTACCATTGCCTACAAAGACAAAAATGCAAAGGTCCATGGCTGAAAAATCTTTGAGGAAACTGTTCTGGAAAAGGCGCTATTATTATATAAGCTGAGTAGAATTAGGGTCACATGTTGGCTCAGGCCTCCGAAGTCAGGAGTTTGCATGTTCTCCCTAAATTGCCCATATGTGCATGTGTATACCCTGCATTGGACTGGCATCCTGATTGTGGTGCCCCCCAACCTGGTGCCCTGTGTTGCACGGGATAGGCTCCAGATCAGGATTAGGTGTTGATTTATATCCCCCCCAGCCATCAGCATCTGTCAGCCCCTCAGTTGTAACCGCCATAAGTACAGCCCTCCTGGCTCCGTTCCTCAGGTACCCGCCAGTCTGCCCATGGGATGCAGCTTTCTGTCACGACGTAAATTGCACTTTTAGCAATCATTCTGTACTTTGCTCTCTTGAGGGTATAGCAAGGCAAGAAGGTGGGCGGGGCTCACTCCCGATTCCTTCACCACGGCCACCGGCCAACACTGCAGCGCACGGACCCTCATTTCTGCTCCAGGGCCACACGAGTTTCATTCGCGCTGCCAGATGTTTTTGCTTCCTGCGGCTGGGACTTATATAAGATCCATGTGATCGACTGCCTCCCTAAATAACCCAACTCGCCCATTACTGCAAGGCAGCAGATAGCAGATGTGGTGAAAGCGAGATAGGAAATCATTAGGGGTTATTATCTACTGCCCCCAAATGGTTGTGGAGATTCAAAACACGGATGTGTTAACATTGCTAGTTATTTACAGTGTTCTGCTGTTCTCAAATTATGCTCTACCTAACAATTCAATAACACGTATCTCTGTAGAACCCATGACGCCAAATAGTTCTCAAATGCATACATCAAGTCACTCTAATTTTTTATTTAAATTTATTTTAACTTTAGATTTACGGTATATGATGTTATATATCCATACATTATATATAAATATAGAAGAGCCTGTTACTGTTAGAGACAGACCTCCACACAGACTTGCTATGATGTTCTTGTATAAATGTTAAGTCCGTCAGCTTCCATTTGCTGCCTTAGCAGTCTGGTACTAATCATTTGTGCAGCGTTGCACCAACGTTGTCTCAGCGACTACCTCAGTATCGCTATAACATTCAATTTTCATTATGCCAGGCGTTTTGGAATCTTTTAAGGGGTTTCAAAATTAGTCTATGAAAATATCGTGTTATTTACTTATCCATTATCATTAGCAACCATTATAAAAACACAACATACATTTAACACAACTTGTATAACGTATAGTATGGACACAAATAATAAGTACCAGCCACGTTTACTTTGTCAAATTCCCCACCCTTGGAAGTTCAGTTCGTCTTCATGATGTTTTACATGATAGTGACCAACACTCTGGAGAACTGTCAGATTCATCCTTCAGGAGAACGAGCTTACAATAACATAACAAAACAGGGTTAAAATCACAAATAAGCGTTTTTTTGATTTATTAATAAAATTACATAATTTTACTTCACCTTCTTAACAATCGCCGCTAGACGCGCAGATGTTGAGCCCGTGTCAAGTATGGCTTTTTATTTTTTTCCCTGAGGAATGCATGAATTCGTATTTCCATTGAAAATCCAAAATATCTGTTTGTAACAGATACAGATGGGGGACTCCCATGATAACAATAATAATAATAATAATAATAATAATAATAATAATTACACTAATTACAATAATAACAATAATATTAATTAAATGAGACATGCATCGAGACTGTTAGTCAGAACATAGAAACACACATCGACGTCAACCATACTACTTCAGAACTGTAACTGACAGAGGCTGGAGTCCCACCTTCCACGCATTCGGTTGCATTTATGATATTCATTTTACAGCGTTAGGATGAACCGACGTAGGCTACCGTAAATACGTGCGCTCGTCCAACAGGTGCAGCGAGTCGTTGTAAACAGCATGCATTGTTGTTGACGTCACTTGGCAAACATTGCAATATTCAAAGCTCCTGTAACACAACTGCTGCCTCTCAGAAAGACACAAATGCGAACGGATCACCATCAGGTGCGGTACACTATTCTCACTTTATCCAGTCGTTTATCCTGCACGTATTTACCCCGCCTTTAAAAAAATGCTTAATTTCATGCAGTGAAGGTTAAATTAAGTTGACATTTGAAGGGGAGGTCCTGTTAAAGTTGCCTGCGCTTTTCCCAGGCATTTCTCACGGACGTCTCTCCGCAGATGATCAGCGGGTCTCTATAAACTGTATTTACCTGATTCGCACTTATCTTATTTCCTAGCTGCCGCTCATACACCGAACAGGGGCGTCATCTGTGCAGGATAGTCGACTACAGAAGACGAAAAATAAAGGGAGTTCGCTTTAATCTGGGGTGGAAATGGCTTCGCACAGGAGTAACGGGGACAGCATGGAAAGCATGCAGCTGGCGGAGGACCAGATCAAAGCGCTGGAGGAGAATTTCATGAAAGTAAGCAAGCATCCGGACGAGACGACGCTCATGCTGATCGCGGCGGAGTGCGGGCTGTCCGAGGAGGACACGGCGGTGAGTATCGCGGTTTCTTACACAAACTACACAGGGATCGGCTCGTATGTGTTTTTCCAGTATGGAAGGAGCACGCATACGACAGAGCGTGCATTTATATATATTAATTTCGCAGCGCTGTAAGGCAGATTTTTATTCCAGTTTGAAAAACATATCGGAGGCTATCCGCAGTGATAATATCCATTAATCATTAATTTGTTGACGTGTTCAATGCGACGAGTACGTAAAAAAGTTTTATCTGGCAGGTAAATGACTTAGTAGAAAGAAATTACTTTTAATATTATATGATTATGAACGGAATAGTGATCGTGTTTGGTTAAGTGATAAAGAGAAAATGGAAAAATCTTTATTTCGGTCCGACTTCGTTATAAATGCGCTTTGGCAGTGACACAGATCTAGGCACAAATCGTTATAGTTTGATGTTTTTTTGATATTGTATATGTGCAATGAAGCTTTTCAGATACCCTGCTGATTTCCACGGTTTGAAGTTATTGTTTTGGGGGGTGTGGTAGTTATAGCTATTGTCTTCTAGATTGGAGGAATTTTTTTCTTTGGATATATTAAATAATGTTGAAAGTGTTGAAGGTATGGCCTGCTGTCCAAACGTGGTTTTTCTGGGTAATGATCCTGCTGGTGGACCAGTGGTTGTGTACCATATTTAGAAACGCTTGGTGGATAGCTCGGTTCAAGAAGTTTCTTGCAGAAATAATGGCACGCACTACACCTTCTTCGGAGCTAGTCTCCCATGGCTAACCGGTTCCACCTGCTCTTGTCAACCACGCAAACAAAAGTAAAGATGGTTATGTCAGCTGTGTGTACACAGCGAGGCCAGGGCAGCTGGTACAGCACCAAGTCCCCCGTGGAAGTGCCACCTGGCTCTCCGCAGCTATCATTGTCCTCCTGTCCTTCTTTCTGCGGTTGACACTTTAGTATAAAATTCGAGATTCGAGTTTGACAGGACTTCCAACGTGGCTATGCAACATGCATGCCCCCCGCCTGTACCCCCCCTGAATAGGTACGCTGTTTGGGTCTGAAATAAATGCATTATTATAAATTTAATCATTATTATTTACATTTACACATATGGGCTAAAATTGTGTGCGCTAGGAACAGGCGAAACACAAACATAAGCATATTTTCTTGACGGACTCTTAACGTGGATTAACGCCGGGTGGTCGAGTCGCTTCAGTTGGTGAAAAGCAGTCAACGGCAAAAAATAATAATCAAGCTTGTGGAAGCAAGACAGTCTAAACAAGAAATCAGAGTGAGTTACGTATTTGCAAAAACTGTAAAATGTAACTGCAAAGCGTTGCCTAAATAATATCGTTTTTCAAATCTGTCTTTTGCTTCCTAATGCTGGCAATCTAATGCAAGTAATACTCGACATTAAGGTCAAATGCATATGTCCCCCCTAACAGAACAACTGGTCCCAGTCTGGCCCCCCCAGCTGAAATGGTCTAGAACCGCCTCCCCGTTTAACGCACTCACAATAGGCTGCTTTTTTCCACCTTCCCTGACCTCGAAATGCTGCCCCCAAAGTCACAATCAGGCCTATGTTGAAAACTGCGGGAATCTGTGGTTTTCATGGCGCGGATGCTGTCTTTCCAGTAACCCGCTCGGTCCCGTGCTTTTCGCCCGGCGACCAGCCTCCTAAGGTCAGACCCAGCAACTCTGACTGCCATCAGAATAGCTGCCAAACGCAGCACCCCCTGACTGCAGTCCTGCTGCCGATGTCATGCGCTCCGACCTGGGGAGTCCACGTCCTCCGCCGTGTATTATATTTCCGGCGTCCTCACA
Source organism: Mormyrus iriodes (assembly GCA_011763525.2). Classification (NCBI taxonomy): domain Eukaryota; kingdom Metazoa; phylum Chordata; class Actinopteri; order Osteoglossiformes; family Mormyridae; genus Mormyrus; species Mormyrus iriodes. The sequence continues at coordinate 7,372,771 of JAAGVU020000015.1, read as the reverse complement.
GGCAGCCCACATATGTGCATTCTAGTAATTCTATAAGAGTATTATCTAAAATGTTACGCCGACCGTCAAATGATGACGAAACAGGGGCAGTGGCTGAGCTCTAAAGTAATATGCTTCTTTTAAATGATTGAATGGTACAGGAATTTATTTTCTGTTATTCATTTAGTGAGTATGGGATAAGACAAAGGATTAGAATGCGGGTAGGTTTGTTTTGACTTTCTTGTTTTGTGTCTGCTTTTCTATTTTAAAACAATTATCCGGATGATGTTATACAACACAAAGCAGCGGACGGTTTCATCACTGCTGGGATACCACTACCACTCGTTAATTGCGTTCACGCTCGTTTGTTTATTCCATTATATTGCCGATGACGTCATTGTATACGCCAAAATATGTCATGAGGTAATTTAATACACACGAGCAATTGCAGTAAGTCATTCAAAACATAATTATTGTGTGAGATTATGCATTTATTTATTTGACAGTTTAGGTCCCACCAAACCATGTATAAACACTATGATAGTTGGAATTAATATTTATCTCCAGTTACAAATAATAGTCTCAAAAAACAATATATTTATAAGCAAATTTGTTCCCAGCAATATGCATTTGGTTTTGTGCCTCATGTCATCATAGAGTTTCTAGACTAGTTGTTGGAAAATTAGACAGTGATTTGATTATCCTCTAGTGTTATGCATGGCTTCCCACTAATAAGCACAATTTAAATGTTTACATATTCATTTTGCTTTTCATTATGAAGACACTGTTTTATTATATAAGCATGTAGGTCAGTTAAGGTGGATGCATTTCAAAATTGTACGCAGACTATTGACTGAATTGGTGTTTGTGTATGGCTGGGTCATTGTGGCCCACCCATCTGCTGCTAACCACTGCTCTTCTCCTCATCTTCTAGAAGTGGTTCCGGCTTCGCAACGCGCAGTGGAGACAGTCCGAGGGCCTCCCTGCCGAGCTGGGCTCCGTCAAGGACTAAGGGGAAAGAGGGTCATCGCCCAAAGTGCCCCCCCCCCCCCCCGCCAACCACCCCCCCCCCCCCACCAGAACCGCGGGGCGGCAAAGAGGGGAACACCCCCGTACAAGACGGTGGGGGCCCGCCGCCAACCC
>JAAGVU020000015.1:7349808-7364959 GCA_011763525.2 Mormyrus iriodes | reverse complement strand
ATAGGAGCTCTCTCACCTGTATCTTATAATGCATCAATAGGAGCTCTCTCACCTGTATCTTATAATGCATCAATAGGAGCTCTCTCACCTGTATCTCATAATGCACTAATAGGAGCTCTCTCACCTGTATATTATAATGCATCAATAGGAGCTCTCTCACCTCCCTGTCACCCTTGAAGTCCAGGTGCATCACTTTGGGCTTAGCCAACTGCAGGAGGCGCAATGAGAGCTCAGGGGCCCCAGTGCTCTGAAATTTGGGCCGGTCCTGCTGGCACCATGATGCCCTGTAGGGTCCAACAAGTACACTGTCAGTGGAGCTCTGGTCCTGAAATGGATTTGGACAAGGGGCCTGCCCTATGACAGCATGATTTTCAAAACACTTCCCCACAAGACCTAAGACGTTAAACAATCCAGTCAGCTTTCCACAAGACTTTTCTGTTTCCCCATTGTCTACTATGTGTCCTGACCCAAGATATGTCGAAAAAGGATAAAAATGCTTAAAAGAAAACATCTGGTTCACTCCCTGTGTCCCCCAGGAGCTCAATGTTAGACAATGAAGCCTATTGTCTTGGCACAAACTCCTTATTCCCACAGCTTACTACAAAAATAGAAACGGAAGCAGACATAAAACGAACAGCTCTTAGCCTCACAGAAGTTAACGATCATCTTGGGGGACATGGAGGCTGCTGTGGTCTCGCGTGGTTGCGGATGTCCCTACCCGTCTTCCTGGAAGTTCTGGGTCGTGGTTTTGGGGGCCGACAGCCGGACAAGGTGCTCATACTGCGCAGTCCTGGATGGGGGCTTTAAGCTTTGCCTAGGGGAGAACCGCCTGCACAAGAATTGGGGGGGAGGGGGGATTTCTGTCCAGAGCCAGGCAGCTACAGTGTTTCAAAAGAAACTAAGAAAACTGAACCCATACTGAATAATTCTGAGCAATTCTGCAGGCCTGCAGTGGTATAGTGCAGCTTCACAGACACCCTGTATTAATAAGCTAAGTGGCTCCAGTACAAACTAAAGCACTGTAACAGTTTATTTACAAATATTATACCCCTTGTATCCATATAGTTTAACTGCTTCAAAGATTATTATAAAGATATATATAAAGGTACCGAGGCTGCATCTTTAGTGCACAAGTGACCACAACATTATTACAGAATCTTGGGTCTGAAAAACTGTAGTTAACTTTATACAGTAATTAAGCTTTGACATGACTTTTTTTTTAATCCTTTATTTAAGGAATGGTTGACGCAGTAGGATTTAGATACTAGCTCTATTCTTTCCCCAGACATTTAGGCATCATTGAAGTAAGCGACAATCTGCTTCTTCATTATCCTGTCTTAATTTTATGGTTTGGTCATGAGCATCTGAACAATGCTGAATGTCTAAATGTGAACAAGGGGCTTCGTGGTCTAACCAATAGCCATTTCTGAAAAGGGTGCCTAAATGTCAGTTTACAAACAAACATTCTGCAAAATGAGAATAGTCACGACGCACATAATAATAACACAAACACGATCGTTATTCTTCACTTACGCAGTTCCTGACTGTCCCGTTTTCCTGTGGTTCCTTCTAAACTAAATTACCCAGACTTCCTCATAAGCATCACATTTAATTTGCCAGTTATTACTTTTTGCGTTATTACATTACGCCCCGTCGAATTCCAGGCCTCAGCGCATTCTGCAGAGTTCTGCAGAAGGATGAAGCTAGGTGACAGTATCTGGCCACGACCTTTGCTGATAAAATCCCTCCAGGTCCCCTGAATGAGTTTCACTAAATTTAAGTTACCGAAACAATAGCTAAAAGTTAAATGTTAACATATTCAAATTTCATCTGTGTGATAACACTGCTACAACCCAGACAGCAGTGAGTGTCCACTGCTAAATAACTGGGAGCTAGTTAATCAGGGGGATAGTTGTAATGTTGTTTAAAAAAACATTATATCCGATGTTGGGATATACAGGTACACAAATGGTACCAAGTGAAATATAGGACACGAGGATTATTACATTGTCTCTCCACTAATATGTGTGGTCCTGCTAATGCATTCATTACATGCCTTTCATCAGTATATTCCTCTTCCCTAAACTGACTGTAATCTGTGTTTTAACAGGCAGAAAGTCCCCAAAAAACAACTTATTTAAAATGAACTGAAAGAAGAATCAGTTACCTCCACTGCTCTTCCCATGCAGAAAAGTCTTTTTTTGGTGTAGCCAAATAGCACACTCTCTCTGTGGGGACTGCAGTCAGAGCCAAGTAGGACAGTGGTCTTATTGGTTCTTGATCACCCCACCTTAGATACCTGCTAAACCAGCAGAGATAAAAGACTGCTGCGCTTCACTTCAATATCCGAACGATGAACGACAACCAATGCTCTGTACCAGCGTTTCCCAATCTGGTCTTCGGGGATCCACAGCTGGTTAACGTTATTGCTCCCTCCCAGCTTCCTGACAGACAGTGCACATTTTTGCTCCCTCTCAGCTTCCTAACAGACAGTCCACATTTTTGCTCCTCTCCCAGCTTCCTAACAGACAGTCCACATTTTTGCTCCCTCCCAGCTTCCTGACAGACAGTCCACATTTCTGCTTCCTCCCAGCTCCCTACCTACCGGGAAACTGGGAGGGAGCAAAAACATGGACCATCTGTGGGTTCCCATGAACAGGATTGGGAAACACAGCTCTATATTAAAGATGGTGCTGAATAAGGATACAAATGGACCACAGACAGACCAGGGAGCTGTAACATGGAGTGTTTTGTAATCCTTTGGCCGGGAGAGCTGAAGGATCCTGTGAGGAGACACAGCCCAGTCATTACCCACTTATAGCTTACCGCTATTGTCAGCGTAGCGCTAAGTCTTGAAGCAGCGGTCATGCAATTCCAATTCAAAACCAGCCATTCTGCAAGGCTCTCGTATTAGAGCCAAACTTCACAATAAGTCAGAGATAAACACAGTGCTGCAGAGCAGACAAATAAAACATGTCTATAACTGGACCATTAGCATGTGAAGGCAAATTGTGAGGATGTCCTAACCTGGCAGATGGGAAATATCTGGATTTAATACCTGTAAACAAAAATATATACGCATATAAAAAAACAGATAATAAGAAATAAACTCATACATACTGAGGGATATGCCTAGAAGAATTTTCATTGAAATATGCAGGAGATAATGCAAAGAATACATTGCAATACATAACTGATGGACTCCAAACATACCCGTCTTTCTAGATGTCATTGTATTTTCTGCACAGTGGCGTTTCGACTATGGCATTCACTGCTTTGGTCAACAGACTGAGTTGCGTTGCTATGTCACAGAAGAACCTAGCAACCGATCACATGACAGGCCTCTTTCAGACACCTTGTGTGAAGCGGGAGAATTCCAGCAAAAAAAGTACCTGCCAATATGCTTAAAAACAGGTAAAATGACAGTGACGGCTTTACTTAAGCCAGAGACTGAGACAAGCACGGGAGCCGACAGAAAGGTGCTTTGGAATCATAAAAAATATATGTTTGAATTACAAAACGTAGAGTGTTTTAGTCAAAGTAACTGCAGACAGCAAGGGAAACTAAGGCAGGATTGCGGCCTCAGATTCTAGATGGCGGGTGGATTTTCAGCATGCCAGTGAATGTTTGTGAGCAGTACACACAGAACACACTGCAGCCTGTCCTCTCTCACACTGCTGGGGCAGCAACATTTCTGAAATGTGATACCAGAGGTCAGCGAAAAGCTCCATTATTTATGGTGAGTTGTACTGGTAAAGCATTTAAAAACAGTTGCGTTAGTGCTAACACTGACATTTTGAAGGTCAAAAATAATAATAAAGATTGGACCCAACATCAATTATTTTAAACGCATAACAATTTAAATTTTAACATTATTAATATTGTTTATTTATTCATATCATAAGTAGCATTATATTTAAGAGCCACAAGGGGGTGTGGAGCCCATGCCAAGCAGCTTAGGGCACAAGCATTGGGTGCTAGTTCGTCACAGGGCACATCCACTGACATTAAGAGACACTAATCTGCCTAAATGTAAAATGCCTAGAAAATAATCCAAGCAAACACAGTGGGAAAAATACAATCTCCACATAGAGATCAGAGGCAAGGTTCAAATAAATGACATGTAAATATCGTTAATCTAGTACAATAAGGTATTCTCCTGCACAATACCGAAACAGTTGTTCTAAGATGTAAAAAAAAAGCACTATTGTGAGGTGTAAATTGATTTTGGCAGACCGCTAAAACAGTGTTCCCCAACCCAGTCCCTCCTGGACCCTCAGACAGTCGACGTTTTTGGTGGAGCTGGAAGGGAGCATAAACGTGGACCGGCTAAGAATCCCCAAAATTAGGCACTAATTTAGACATGCTCTTCTGTGTGCAATGGACATGGGCAAAAAAAGTGGAAAAAAACAATACATTTTCTGAATGTGTTTATTTGAAGCTGAGAGGATATTTACATTCTTTGGTTCTAGGTGCTGACATGTTAATTTTCCAATTCCAACCCCGGATAGCAAAAATAAATACAAACGGCAAAAATATTACTAACAGCATCCCACTGTTCTTTGGGTTGTTATTTAAACCAACACAGAATTATGTGGTACACATTCTTCAAATGTACAATGTTTCAGATTTCACCAGTGGTAATTAAATTCAATGCAAAAGCTATCCATCCATCCATCCATCCATCCATGAGATAAAAATTATGCTGTTTTTACGATGTGTTACTCAACACATATTTTTGTAAAAAAAAAAAAAGAGCCCTTTTTGCACCCATCTTTTTCAAAGTGATTCGGTGTGACTGGAATGGAGTGCATGCACTGATAAGCCAGCTACTCAATATGGTGGTCACAGACAGAGCGAGTCCATTCCTCTCACACACAGTCCTACCAGCCGACTGCAGTCTGGTACAGGTGTAAACAGTAGCCGCCGGGATACTGAACACGGCTGGGGGGTGCATGACCCAGAGCAAAAGACGTACAGGTTGCCATAGTGGGAATGAACACAACTACTGAAAAACAAGGCAGAGATCAAAACCAGGGACTGATTTGCGATTGAGAACCAAAGATCCACTTTTCCTGTTGTCCCCCCCAAACATTCATGCTGAAACTGAGATTTATTTGTTTAGTAAATGACCGAGATGAAACGGTAACAAAATTATTTGGTATTATGATGGGCAAACAGAGATCAAACACGTTAATAGGCTTTAGTTTCACTACAGCATTGAATACATTAATGCCAAAAAATATAAATCACCCCACCGAAAACCACGACACCTAAAACTATAAAAACTAACGATGCTCTTTCACTGACGCCGTCCAAAAAGAACTGCACCCGTGCGCCCTGCTGTCTTCTGGCAAACTGTGCCTTCATCTGTGCTCATAAACCATCTGAAAGATGAAGTCCCGGGCATCCTGGATGCTGGAGGGCATCTCCGGGTCACCCTTCTTCACGTGCGTGCCGATGAGGAAAACCTTCCGCTCGTCGCCCACGTCTGCCAGACCCAGGGCCTCGTGCAGCTCTGTGATGCTACAGGCTCCACTCAGGTCCTGCAAGCACAGGATACCAGTGAAAGCCTCACTTCCTTTCTGGCTAAAACAAACCACATTATCATCATCTACCTCATGCAACTGGAATAATACTGAAGCAATTCATTTTAAGATAATTGATCCAGACACAGCAGTAAGGCCCCCGCATGAGGAAATTCATATCTCAGTACATTATGCTACTGTTATTTAGCAGATGCCAGAGACATACATCTTTTGAGAAAGCAGAGTCAGACAGTCCCAAGGGGCAATTAGGGGTTAAAGTCCTTGATCACAGGCAAGTCCTTCTCACCCCCCGTGCCACACAGTGCTCCCCTCCGCACATAATCACTATATCTGCTCCTTATACATTAAAACTTATTAGAACCGCAGTGCAAATATCTGTCAATATGCAGGCCAAAAATCAACAGTCCCAAATGATCAATCTTTTTTTTTCCTTTAACACCTAAAACACTAAAAGTGACATTACCAGGAGCATATGACCTGACGTACCATGCACATGTGTGTAAATCATTATCCGATATGAAACAGACAAACTTCCTGCCTATTTATGTTTATATTGTACTAATTCATCCATTTCAATAACCAGTCACTCAATGCAGGGACACATTCCGTGTAAGAAGCATTCATAAGAGTCACAATCGCCTATAAAACTCAGCAACCTCGATATGACCCGGCAGCACACACTCCAAACGGAAACATCTTATAATATTAATTTCCCACAAGCGGTTACAGCACCAATCCATCATAGGGCACACGCGAGCGCGCATGCGCACACACACACACACACACACATACACACGATTTGGGAACTCCAACTAACCTTAGCATGTTTAAGACCAACACTGCATAAACCAACACTGCATAACTGATCTGCATAACCCCCCAAAACAGCGGAGCCAGACACACACACAGGCGAATCAAAGTTACTGCGCAAGTGATCGCTCTTCACCCACATTCTCACCCATCACCGCTGAACCATCACTCCTCAGCCCATAATGCCTGCCCTGCTGGGCGGAACCCTCTCTCATGGGGTCGCCTTTACATTTACTAAGCTGGCTGAATCTGCAGGGCTTCCTCAGAGCCCTGTGATCACTAAGCCATCTGCTGCTCCACTTTAGGCAGGCCCCCCTCAGTTATGTTATGAGGTGCACATCACTGCAAGCTCTTAAATTGGACGGAGGGAATGAGTGGATTCTTGAACACCAACATACTGTATCTCTTCATGAGCCCTTACTTCTTGTTTTTTCCCTCCCTATTTGGGAGTTTTTGCTTCCTGTCCTCTGTAGTCCACTGGCTTTTTCCTTACTTCCTACAATGCATTGCCACTCACCCTTGTCAAGTGCCTTGGGGTGATTAAAATTCCTATTTTCCTCTGTATTTAGTGTTGTATTGTATTGTTATTGCATTGCATTGTCTTGTCTCTGTTTTACTACACTACTGTTTTGTCCCTTAATTGCCCTATAGTTCACCCACGCACCTGTCCCCTTCCCTGTAACTGTGGCACAAGAATTTCCCTGTGTTCCTCAGAACATGTGACGATAAAGCTTGACCTTGAAAATGTAGGAGTTGTATATCATACTAGACACACCATACCTCAATGGCACTGACAATGACCTTAAATGTTTTATTAAAATGAGTGATTTTCGTGCAAAACAAGGCATTTACTTTTGTACTGGTGTGTGCATTCATCTAAAACAACAGCATTACACATGGTACAGCTGTTTGAATCTCTAAAGACCGCAAACAGAGGTACGCATTTTACATTCTGTCAATGTCGTCCATGGAATAACAATGTACTAGTCCAAAAGGGCAGGTTCTTACTATTTAGAGGGGACTCCAGCCTCCTGTCTTGCCTGCCTCTTACCTGCTTGTTGGCTAGTATCACCAGAGGAAGACGAGGGTCCCCAGCTACCAGCTCGAGGAGGCTCCGTCTGGCCAGGGGAAAGCGGGGAGTGTCAGTGGAATCAACCACGAACACCAGCACCTGGGCCTTGCACAGGTACTTCCTCCAGTATCTCCTGAGGGTCTCAGTCCCACCAACTACAGAACAGGAAAGAGAAAATGGATCACCTCAAAAAAAAGGCAGGGCAGCAGGACCCAGATAAATGTGGCACTTTATTACGATTTACTCAAAAGACAAAAAACTGATGGATGAATTGGCTGACAAAGTAAAATAAGTACAAACAGAGTGAAATTGCACAGACTGTAGAGTTAACTGCATTAATAGGTCACAAGGTAACATTAAATAATAAGCTTGAATTGCCTTATTATTCTAAATTAGGCACAAAAAAGACAGAAAATTGTATCTTACAGCTACTAATTATAAAGAGCAATATTTAAATGGTCAAACCAGCTGCAGAAAAGTATTGTTACCATAGCAACATACCAGGCTACACCCCAAACAAAAGCAGCCATGCCTGTTTAATTCAGCATGATCTCTCAGATGGACACCACGCTTTGCAGTTCAGCAGCACACGCTTACTTTCCAGGAACTCGATCTGCAGGTCCTCCTTGCTGATGGAGATGGCATTGATGCCCTCAGTGGGAGACACGTCCTGCTCCAGGCTGCCTGTGGCCAAGCAGTGCATTACACTGGTCTTGCCGGCCCCGTCCAGGCCCAGCACCAGCACCTGCCTGCTACCAGCAGTCTTCACCTTTGACATAGAGAGACAATTATTGTAGATCCACAATTGTAACACGCAGCACTGAAAAACCGAGTAGTTGTTTAAAATTTCACAATAATACACTTTCTCATATGGGTTAAAGTTTGTTTTGACCCCCCCCCCCCAATAAAATGTGTGCATCTTTTAGATTATGGCCTAAACAATGAATGGAAATGCATGCTGTTATACAAATGATGGATTTTATTCTGTAAATAACACAGAGGTGATCAGTAAAGGTTTTATTACTGTATTTAAAGGCGCTTTGCAGGAAATAGGCCTACATGTGCTTTTCCTGTATTGGAATTTGCTGCAAAAAGTCATAAAAACATCAGCTTGTTTCACACATATTTAACAAATTGGTAACACTTTACTTGAGGGGGCACAAATGCTTACTAATAACTCATTTACTACTAAAGTACGAATTATGAACAAATACAGTAGCTACTTGAATGAAAGATGCATCATGATTCATTAATGATGAATTAGCATGACATCAGTATGTAACTAAAGGTTAGTTTGTGGCTTAATACACAAGTAATAGCATATGATTACATTATCTGTGCAATGTCAAGTGTCACCAACAAATGCCCCAAACAATCCCTATTTTTTAATGACAATGTTCCTTCAGAAACAGCCTGTTGATCCCAGTATGTAAATTAAATGAAGTAAAGCACGTGACTATTGGGAATCCCAGTGTTACAGTGAGAGATTATTTGGAGAACGGGGTTTCCCTAATGAAAGGCAGGGGCTTGCCTTCCCCCCGCGGATCAGAACCGGCGGTAGGCGTGCCCCGGCTCTGACCTCCAACATCGGCCATATAAACCCATTTAAAAGCGGACTTTTACCTCCTCCGACGCAGACACGGGTTGGGCCGCCTCTCCCCGATCGCACTCTTGCTTTTTCTTGGAAGTCGCGTAGCTCCAGGCCACGAAAGTAACTCCTCCGGCGATGGCGACGGCGGCCCCGAGGAGCCCCGCTTCCCTCAGCCCCGGCATCCTTCCTTACACAAATGTCTAAATAAAAACAGATAAATACTTAAAGGAGCGGGACGAACTTACGATCAGCTTTGGGGCATGATTCGGGGTTAATCTGCGGGTCGATGGAGGACCAAGACAGCGCAAAACGGGGTTAAAATGGCGGGGGAAGAAAAACTTTTAGGATCAAATTTCTGAAGAGTAAAAAATGGTGCAATAAGAGTAGTGTGCGTTACTACTTCAGCGTGCTGCACCTTAAACTAACCCGACGCAAGAAAGTGCCTGCAAATCGGTATTAATGAGCTAATCCTCAGGTGCCGGGCGGACCCTGCGAGTGTCCGGGATGCCGCGGAGCCTCCCCGCCCCACCGCGACCTGCTCGGCGTCGCACAAAGATTACAGCAGCCCGTCACACGCATATGCTCCCCGAAGGAGCCTCATTCCCCCGCGAAATACTGCATCTCGCACCCATTAAAGAAATGCACATTATTGCATTTGATGCATTTGTTGCATCTGGATGCAATAATATGCTTTCTATAAATCCGTGTCTATGACTAGGTATTTACATATACGCAAAGGGCGACAGTAGGTTGACGTTTCTTTTAGGAAAGACAGTATCAAGGCTCACTTTTTTTCCCCCCAAAAAAAGCACATGAAGTTAACGAAGTTTAAAAACATGTTTTGTGGATAATGTGCAAAAAAAATGTAATAGCGCCATCTGTTGACGGATTTAGATTTAAATCCTCTAAATCGGAGTTACCTTCGCGCTAGACGGACACCGTTAAGAACATTGCATGCAAGTTTTACAGTATACAGAAACAAATCGGACAAACCCAGTCTCTTGACGTGTCAATTAACTCATTTTATTAAGAGTTCGCTGAAAGTTTCACCCAGCACACCACCTCCACCCTTTCAGTTAAGGTTCTCCTGACAAATTGCATACAAACCGCACTTTTCCTGTCTTAACAGAATCAGGTCTTTGCATTCTTAAAATTATAATGTAGGACCGTAATGCAAAAATCAAAAATAAATATCTAACTTTGTAGACTTTTTTTTTCCCCTCATATTTAAAAAAGAAAAAAGTTCAACAAAATCCTAATTCATGAGCATAAACAAGCATGCGCTTGAGAATAATGACATCCAATAACATGTAGATGAATCATTACGTTTTAATTGTGAGATGAAAGTGTGCAGTTTGGTACATACAGTATGATGATCCCATGGCAGTATGTTTTTATTTGACAAAAATACTCAGATTTTGCAATTATAGTTTAGGATCTCTGTCTAATAATAAAAATTTCCAACTGAAACAGCAACCAACACCCTTAAGGATGTGACTATTACTCTGTGAGATGTTCACTGTGGTGAAGGTCTTAAAATCATGAAGACCTCAACTGACAAGACTTCCGTTGTCGTGTTGTGTTTGTGTGTGGGGGGGAGGGGTCTCTCATAGCCGTTACCATCCCCCTTTGCCCCCCTTTTTCTTCTTCTGCGGGGCCTTTTTCCGAGTGGCCCCTGACGCTGCTGGCTTCTGTTGGCGCGGTGGTACCGCGGTGCTGGTGGAGGGCGCTGCGGCCATGGCGCCTGGCCGGGGGGATGTGGGCGGGCTGCTGGCCATCTTACTGGCATCCCTGTTTTCCAACAGAAACCCCCCACCATATACATAAGCAAGTTAGGCTTAGACGTGCACATCTACCTGTGGCTCTGTACCGATGGTTCACCACGTAGTGCAGTGTTTACACACATAAGTAGCTTTCACACTGCAGGACCTTTTTCTGGAACCAGAACCCATTTTATGTGCCTGCTCCAGCCTAGGTACTTTTCATTCGGAGATAAACTACTGGGGAGGTGCTTACAGCGACAGCTTGCCGACTGGTTGACCCCAAGCACCGGCACCAACTTGGAAATTACACAAAAGTGCAGGGAAAAGACATAATTAGCAGAGCAAAAATTGAGCAGATGGAATTATTTTTGTACTTCTGTTACATTTAATGAATACATGCGTCTCCATATCTCTACATCGAAAAATTTAATCGATAACCAAGATACTTTTGTCTAATACCGCTGGTGCCAGCAGTAAAGCTTGCCAGCGCTTCTTAGCGAGAGAATGTTACACCATTTATGATTCTGTGAAACCTAAAGATTAATCTGCCAGCCAGATTTAATAATGAAATATAAACATGTTGCCATATGAACAAAATATAAATAAAAGGCCTTGTTTTGATCACAATCGCTTGTTCATTCTCCATTGTTTTGGGGTGGCAGTGTAGTTTCAAATTCTTAATGTGTTAATTATGTGGTTAACCTATAAGCTTTTTGTGTCTCCCATGCTAATTTAGCGTAAAGGTCCAAGTTCTGTTGCGTGGTGTGAAAGCGACATGAAAGTGGCCAGGAGCTTCAAAAGTCCACAGTCGAGACAGCCCAGAATCCAACATCCAGGGACCAGTTTCCAGAATGTCAGTTTGAAAGCACCCCTATGGCTTGCAAACTAAAGCTTGCTCTTTGACCCCCCCGACCTTCGGAGCAAGCCCAATTGCAGAGACTGGTTGATCCTGATCTTCACTTTTATGTCGCTTTATACAGAAGCGTCCACCAAATAAATAAATGTAATGGTTATTTTAGCTGATGTATTTGCTGTCAGAGATCTATGTGGAAATGATTATAAATAATTCAGAACCCATAGGCTCTCAATCACAGGTCTAGGTTATGAACCACCCCCATACCCGTTCCGCCGAAATGCACTCACAGCTCTGCTGTGGCCCCGGATGTTGTGCCCTGTGTGCCCTTGCCCACTTGCTCCTTCTTCTTTCCCTTCTTCCTGCCGCGGTAATAGGAGCGCTCCCGCATGGGAAGCCATCTTTCTGGGTCTGGGGTCACCTTGGGGTCATAATTCTTTGGGAGTTTGCCTGGAGGTCAAAGACAGAAACACTGACATTGCAGCTGAAGGTGCCCAACTCTTTGGGAGTACTGAAAACCCACAATACAGCCCAAGCGCAACAGTACTGAAAACCCACAATACAGCCCAAGCGCAACAGTACTGAAAACCCACAATACAGCCCAAGCGCAACTGTACTGAAAACCCACAATACAGCCCAAGCGCAACAGTACTGAAAACCCACAATACAGCCCAAGCGCAACAGTACTGAAAACCCACAATACAGCCCAAGCGCAACTGTACTGAAAACCCACAATACAGCCCAAGCGCAACTGTACTGAAAACCCACAATACAGCCCAAGCGCAACGTCAAAACATTAAAATTTATGCTAACGACATTAACAAAACCACGGATGACATACCTTTCTTCTTCTTCCTCTTTTTCTTAACTTCTTCCTGCCTGTGTAAACACATAATGTTTCAGCACCAGTATAGGTTTCCAGAACAGCTCGCAAATAAAGAGGGTGGCGACTCCCCTTACCCCTGCTCCTTGACGACATTTTCACCCGTCACTTTGGCCGGCTTCTTTCTGACGTATGTGGCCCCATGGGAATTCTCCAGCTCATCCACATCTACTTTGAACGACATGGTGTCGGGGGACGGAAGGTGCTTGCTCAGACTGAGAGAAAGGGGTTAAGGGTTTCTCAATCGCAATTGGTGGGGAAAGATCATGTGACAATGTCAGGTGTCATCTTCAGAGTTCTTTAAGTATTCCTTAAGTAGAGCTCCTTTTGTGCACCCAGAGCAGTCAATGTTAGGAACCAGTCGAAACATGCGACATAACATCACATATCGCACAAGCTGTATTTCAGAAAGACACAGCAAAGGATGCGATTTCGCCTTTTCTTGATCGACCAAAGAATAGGCAGAGATGAGCTGAGCCAAGGTGTGGATGTCTTTTTTGTTCTGTCTGTACAGAAGGAAAAAAAATGTCCAAATTTAAGCCAAAGTTGTTGCTCCACAATAGTTCACTGAACCATAAAACGTAACCCCACCCCAATCCCCCGAGAGAAAAAGACCGGCGTAGCAGGCCGGCAAGAAAGGGGTGCTGCCAGACAGGGACATACTTCCACAGCTGCTCCAGGTCACTAATGGCTTCTTTCTTCCTTCCGTACTTCAGCTTGAAATTAGCAGCTTCGCGGACCAGAGACAAGTGAGCAGATGAGCCCGGCTAAGGTGCAGGATGGTCAGGATTGGGGTTATGCTTTAGCCATTAAATCAGTGATACATTTACAGCATAGTACATTATTCAAAGAATGCTAAGGCCTTTCCCATTAGAACAGCCCTCCCAGCACACCTGTTCCCTCTGGTAGTACTCAATAGCCTGGCTTAAGACGTCAATAGCACTGTCAATGTCTTCTTCATGGCTGTACATCGTAACCAAAGCGGAGATCTGTAACAAAATAAATACTGAACTAAGAACGCCGCATCGATTGTATGACTGGCAGAATCAACGACGGATATAAATAAAAAAATGAAAGGAACAGCAACAGATAAGTATATATGCATACATCAATAAATGAATACTCACCATTCCTGGCTTGTACCTAAAGTCTTCTATTGACCTCAGAATGTCACACGCCTTTGTAACATGACCTAAACAAACAGATGGTTTATTCTTAACTACTTTAAACAGATTCTTGTACTAAGAGTTTACTTTGAGTCACCTAAGAGACGTTTTTATGGTTAATGTTAGTTCTCAAGTTCTATACTTGACTTCCACGGCTCTAATGACATCATGACACAAGTGGTGAATCTACCATAACTGTCACATCTTACACCAAGAGCATGAAGAAGCAGAGGATTATGGGTACCTTGCGTCAGGTATAGCTGTGACATGGTCAGTTTGATTTCAGACGCGCTCTTGGGGTGCTTCTCAGAGAATTGCTGTAGCGAACGTTAAAAAAATGTCAGTAAAAGCAGTTGATAGAATTGCCTAAATATACCCCCACCCAGGTTTCAACAAACCTCTAGTTGGGAAGGCGGTTACCCAGAGGCCACTCTGACAAGTAGAGGATGGGAAACTAGGTACACTCTGATCAGGACAGCGATCCATCACAGGACACAAAAACAAATCGCACCCAAAGTCTGCCACCAGGGGCACTGCTGAGTCAGTAATTCAAGATCTGTTTCTAGTCTGTAGAATTCCCAACTCACACATACAGGCATAGCTGGACATTACTGCCAGCCTGATCCAAGACTATCATTTAACTGCCTACGCAGTATACCAATACCAATGTAAAGGAAGACCATACACCCAGATAAAAGAATAACTGGGATTTGGAGGGCACCAGTGATATTGGGACCCTGTGCGTTTCTTAGAGGAAGCAGTAAACGTCTGTACCTGGAGCAGCTCTATAGCCTTGGAGTGCTGCTTCTCTCGACATAGCTGGGCCACCTGGATCAGCACTGGCCGCGGATGGCCCGGGTTCTGTGACTGGAGGCTGGAAGACAGCTTTCGACACTGGTCGGCCTGCAGGGGAGACGGGAAATTGGTCAGGATGAAGGGGCTTGTGGCGCTTTTCAACTGGCCTGTAGGAACCGACCCGTATTCTATCCGTATCACGGAGAGAGACTAACGACGGTGCAGTTCCAGCTCCCTTCCGTTTTCCACTGCAGAAGGGTCAGCCCGGTAAAGGCGGCACTAAAAGCGTCAGTTTTGAAAAGGGTCGGTCTGTGGCATGGCTCAGTTCTTGGGGAGAGTGGAAAAGCGCCATTGGAGAGGCCGGAGAGGGAAGCGCGTATGTGGCCAAATGGGAGATTAGGGTTACTCACAACACTATGCTCAGTATGACAACATGATCAAGATGATCAATGATCAAATCAAGACAATAGAGCTGTTAACCTGCGGTAGAGCCCTGCACTGGGACTGGGATCCCGTGGGCCCCGCGGGACCCAACGCAAATCTCGCGGGAGCGGGCGGTTTTAAGGTTGCGGGCAGCTGAAAATAGACAGCAGGTCCCAAGATTGTTGGCAGGATGGAGAGTGCAATTGATTTTGGTAATAAAATTAAGGCTGGAGAGAATGAAACTAA
>JAAGVU020000015.1:7334353-7349550 GCA_011763525.2 Mormyrus iriodes | reverse complement strand
CAGCGGGAGCGGGCGGGAGTGACAGAGACAGGCAGCGGGAGCGGGCGGGAGTGACAGAGACAGGCAGCGGGAGCGGGTGGTAATGGTCAGAAATTCAGCGGGAGCGGGATTAAAAAAAATAGTCCTGCGCAGGGCTCTAACCTGTGGCTTAAGTCTGCTTACATTACATTTATTCAAGAGAAGCTTTTCTCCAAAGAAACATGCAGGTGAGAATCTGAAAGCATCAGAAGTCAGTCAGAACCTGAAGAAAAGGTCTTGCTCAAGGGCCCAACAGTGAAATCACTCTGCCTTCTATTGGATTTGAACTAGCAACCTTCCGGCCACGGAACTGACTCCCGTGTGTGGGCAAGGAGTACCTGGTTAGTGTACATAGCCAGCAAGGCCTTGTTGAACTCGATTGCTTGTAGCTGCGTCTTGGCCAGTTTGTGCTCCACACCCTCAGCATTGGTCAGCTTCACCTTCTTCTTGGAATCAAACACGTTCTGGTCCTGGAACCATTAAAAAGGCGGCCATCTGAAGGTTAATCAGAGCCCAGCACGGGGAACCTGGAGCACACCATGGTCCCACTCACCTTATTTATTGTGATGATGTTGTTGGCTGTCACTGCCAATAATCCCACGTCGGATGGCCTGCCCGCAAAAACAAAGACATGTTGCAGAGTGTGACCCGTTTCCAGTATAGGATCCTACTGCATGCAGCCCAGTAAACCAACCAGCAAATTAATGCAGCCTGTAAGCATTTAAAAATCTGACTCTTCTGGAGTTTGGACCCTAGAGGCAAATCCAGGAAACACCTGGCACAATACTGAATTATACAATAATCATACAGATTCAAGTACTGGTAGCAACATAGAGTAATTAACATGAAAAGCACACAGTGTTGGGCAGAATAAGTCATTCACAGTAAGAACTTGTCATTCACAACCTTAAAGGTCCAGGCTGGCTCATCATGTATTTCACGGCTCAGCACACTAATTCTGGAGTGAATTCACCATTAATGGTTTAAATGTCAACCCCCCCCCCCCCCGTCCTTGTGCAGCGGATGGAGACACACTTTAATTTGATGACTTGATTGTAGAGTTGCAAAGCATCCTCAGTCCGCCCCTCCAGCTGCATGATGTAAGCCATCTGGGAGTGAATTATGGCCAGCTCCAAGTCAATGTCCTCCTCTGTCATGTCCTAAGCGACGAGACAGAATAAGGACACATTCATATCAGCTGGCCCCGAGAAAATGTAATTATAGAACCATTAACTACTGACATCCTTTGTGAGGGTTGCACTTGATTTTGAGTGAAAATGAATGTCGAAATTTGCTTTGTACTTTGATAATTACACAAATTTGCAATTTACTTTGAAAGATATGTTGGTGTCATTATGATTAGTTTTGACACATGAATCATGGGATATCATGAGTATAAACGAAAGGAGAGGACTTACAGAATCCTCTGACAAAGACACCCGGCAAAGCTCTGAAACGAGTAACAACCACCCAGTCAGCACAATGAACAAGCCAAGTGAGAACATATGAGGTAAGGACAGAATAGTCCCCCGGGGACCCTTACCCTCTGCTTTTCTGAGTTTTTTCATGGCTTCTTCGAGACGGCCTTGGCCAATCAGAGTGCAGGCAGAGTTGTAGCACAGCTCATAAGTGCTCTCTGTCAGCCCAAGGTCCTCCTGAAAGAACAGCAGTTCCGCTTGAGTGATTTCTTCCTTTATAATACGTAAGTCATATCTAATAAATCTCAAGGCACAAATCACACTCCTAGTGATTCCAAGTGTAACTGGAATGAATAAAAAGGCAGCTTCAAGTCATAGCTGCATTCATGTAAACATGTTATAAAAGCCTGTCTTGTTTCTAAATAAGAGTACAAAGGTACATTGACTATTTCGTACAGCACTGTGCTAAAAGGGCTCTTCGATTCTCTGAAACAGCCAGGCGAACAGAGCTAAATAGTGCCATTATATATGCCTACTCTCCTTCCACCAAAAAAGATCAATAGACTTCTCTCACTGGTGGCAGCAGTGGGTATAAGGAGTGCTGTCTTCGGTTGCCATGTTGGAGCATAGAAACAAAGGGGAACTACGTAAAAGACAGCATAGCCCAGCACAGGCAAAGCCGCCTGTGTACAGGAAAGGAAAGACCGGATGCTAATGAGTTTAGCACACTGGTGCTAAAACATAAATGCTAAGAGTCTGAATGGCTGACTAAACTGCTAGCAAAAGAGGTAGTGGTTGTGATGAGGGTTGCAAAATTCTTGTTAATCTTGTTAAAGTCTTGTTAATTCCCATATATTCCCATTAATACCCATGGAAGGTTTCCAACTTAGAATATTTCAAAAATTCTCCAGCTTGACTGCCCATGGAATGGAAAGTTTACGGAAATTTTCTGCCCCTTTGCAGCCCTAGCTGAGACAAAAAACCCACCGGAACTGCCTTCTCCCAGGTACTCAGGGCAGCT
The DNA here is from genome assembly GCA_011763525.2 of Mormyrus iriodes. Taxonomy (NCBI): domain Eukaryota; kingdom Metazoa; phylum Chordata; class Actinopteri; order Osteoglossiformes; family Mormyridae; genus Mormyrus; species Mormyrus iriodes. The sequence goes on along the minus strand of JAAGVU020000015.1, from coordinate 7,347,093 downwards.
GCCACAGCGGACAAGTTGGTCTTGCGTTCTTCCTCATACTCGTCCTGGGAGTTCCGTATTAGGTCCCGGTATACCGCCTGGCACTCAGTGTAGCGTTCCAACCTGTACAGCTGAAGAGGGGGAATGACCCAAGTCAGCTGACCAGCTATACACATCAGCGATGTAGGAATAACCACTAATCATTCTGTTTCAGACACAGTCCATAAGAGGTACAGGCAGTTATATCCTTAAAGGACATATAATCATCTGCTAGTTACCCCTCTATCCCTGATGTGATGACTACTAGTTATTTCCATAATTTTAGCTCAGACTGTTCCAGACAATCCTGTGAGAACCTGACTAGTATATCCAACGTCCTTAATATCTTAGCCCTTTGAGTACTGAAGCCATCCACATATCTAATGACACTGAAGCTTCAACAAGTAGTGGTAGGCTTACCACTTGGCCATAAAGTTCCTTCAGTTTATCTGTCTGCTGGGTGGCGCTTTCGATTGTCTTCAAAGCGTTTTCAACACGGTTCAATCGGTACTCGCAGTATGCCTTCTCAAAAGCGATGGCATCACTGGAGAGACAGAGGTTTACACAGCTGATCAACACAAACCCAAAGAATCTGACAGTATGATTTATATATGGCCTGTGAAAGCATGTGCTGTAAAGATTTCACTTTGTAAGTTTTAATGTATGTAGACAGGCTCCACTTAAACAGCCAGCTTACCTGCTAAGGACCTTTGTGTGAGTATTGATGACATTCAGCGCCTCTTTAAAGCTGCCATTCTGTATAAGGCAAACTATTTTACAATGCAGAGCGGTGACATCGTCTTTACATTCCTGAAGGACTGGAAGGGAAATATGCAAGGCGTATTAATTCAATGCAACTTTGAGAAAAAGAAAATCAACGCTCATTTCATTGCAGAAATTCATTATTTTAACTTGTTTAGGTAAGTCAGCAAATTGTACATTTAAAACTGATAACTCTCAGTCTACCGTTAAACTTTAAACCGACATATAATGGAAACTATGAACTGCCAATGCAACGGAATAGGACACGTAATCATTGAGGAGCAAAAGATCCCCCCTCTAGTTCTTATAACCTAAAACAAACCGACATAAAACCTATTACGTTCCATTATTGGGAAAAGTAGCGACGAACGCATAAATAATGCTAGATGCATTGTTACATGTTTTCTAAATGGGGTCGATACACCAAAATTAACCGCAGGATATTAGCATTTAAGCTACTCAGCTTAGAAGAGAAAACCCATTCTTAACCCAGTCCCTCTATGTTTAGCTAATCGCGAAGCAGAGTGATTAATATAAATGCAAATAGAGGATTACTTTTATTGACAGATTTGAGAGCCCGTGTATAATCGCCATTCTGTCCGTAACGGTTCACTTCAGTCCACAGCGCAGGCACTGACACCCCACCGCTCGCCATTTTCTCCGCACATGAGCTCTTGGGAAACCGATTATGTACTTCCGGGTTAAACACGGGAATTCTGGGATTCCTTGTAGTCCATCCTTCCGGGCGAGATCGCTGTAATAATAATATGGTGGGTCAGTGGGCATCAATGATGCAGATGTTGAGGCTTTGAATTCCACTCTTGTACTGTGAATGGAGCTTGCATGTTCCTTGCATGTTGTGCATGTTTACTCAGGGTGCTGTAGTTTCATCGTGCCTTGTAGTGGAATCACACACCAGAGTGTTGCCCTCGCTGTGACCCATGCATTCTGAAATGGGCTTCTGTTGCTCAATGACCCTGTATGAAAGATGGACATACAAAAATATATGGATGCACCAATACCAGTTTCTTGAGACTGAGTACAAGTACCGAGTACTTATTTTTCAGTACTTACAGATACCAATACCAGTTTAGATCTATTTTTAATAATAGTCACAATAATAGTGAGATTTGTCATTTTGAAATGTTTATTTTTATTGATTATTAAATTCACTCCTTTGTTTTACCAATATCAAAAACTTTAAGTTTCAAAAACCAGAAAATAGTTGAAAAACACTGGAGCAGTAACGTTCAGAAAAGTGTTATGTAACAATATAATCTGTATTCTGTAACTGTGGCTTCTGTCGTGTTTCTTTTAAAGTTGGTTGCAGTGATCCACAGCTGGTGGATCTGGTGTCTTAAGTGTTTTATTAGGTTAATAGTATTGCACTATTTTGCCAGTAATTGCTTCAACAGTACCCCCGCATGATGACTAAACATAACTCCATCATATCTACCAAGTGGTATCGGTTGTAGGTATCGGAAAATTTTGACAAGTATGAGTTCCAGTGCATGAGCATGGTATCAGCCCGATACCTGATATTGGTATCGGTGAGTCTCTACAAAAATACCGTGTCATACTTAATGCTATACATCCATCAACAAAAGCACCAATACAAGGTCAAGGTGTTAGCCTGGAGTCCACCTTAGGAAGCACAGGGCAGGGGAAACCCTGGATGGGATGGTGTAAATATTTATCACAGAAATGTAGATGTGTAAGCCTTGGCCATTGTGGACATGGCTCCATTTCCGAATGGCGACACGGATGTATACACTCTACATCCACAAACTACATCATCTTACATTTTTACAGATACACAGAGCTACTGGCATATTACCTATCAGATATATGATTTAATTAAAGGGCAATCCATTTTCATAAACAGTATTTACTTTTTTCTAGAAATATTCCAAGTTTGCTAAAATAATTTATACTCTATATACAAACATACACACACTGAACAGATCATTTAGTAAAATACACTACATGTCCAAAGCGGCAAGAAAAACTGCTGTTCCAGGTATTTACATTTTGCATATCTGTATATAATCTCTAGTCACATTTATAATCTGTAACCATATCTATTTGTTATAGCAGTGTAAACCTTAAAGCCCTTATTTTGTAACATGAGATGCATATATGTCTATGCGCCATTTATGATGAACTATAGCAAATTTACATTTAGTTGAAATACAAGCCAAATCAATTGTGTTTACAGTGGTAAAATTTGTTTGATGTTTATTTGTTGCAATACAAGTCCAAAGTCTTTTTGACTCAAGCAAAATATTTGACACAAATTTATAGTAAAAGCAAAATGGTCATCAGGAATGAGGCAACATAAAACATCGAACTTAAAACTTACATGATGCAAACTTTATCATCCGGTAGGACTTAATGTAAATAATCTATAGACAGACAAATACAACTCAACGCAGAAAAGTTTAAAAAATGGATGCAAGATTCATGTCAGTGCTTTTAAATACATTCTAAGTATTTCAAAGGTTAACTTTCTAACACATCCTAATGTCAGAACTTACAGAACAACCAGCAGAACTCGAAAACATTGAATGAATTTTACAAGATTCAAACCCAGTATTATCTAACAGAGTTCAGGGCCCGTTTCACGCAGCAGGATTCCTTTCTTAGCCGGATAACTTGTCGGAATTAAGCTAGTCTTGTTTAAATGTACATGAAGAAAGATAAAGTCCATTTAGCAGAGCCTACCTTAAATCTAACAAGTTATCTGGTCACAGGCCAGAAGAGGCCATACAACTCACAGCCCAAACATGTCAATAATGTTTGCAGTCTTGGAGCCCGGTAGCCCGTTTTAAACCAGTGGTACAAACCCAACCGTGACAGAAATAAAAAATGACAACAATTAAGCTCAAGTGCTGTGCAATTTTGTGTTGTACTCTACCTGGTCTCACTGCCTTTCTGAAAAGTGGATTTAATGTGGGTGGAACTACTAAATGAATACACAAGACTCCCACAAAACACCAGAATGCATTTCGTCAGTATAAGCTGCATACAAAAGTGACCTCCATATCTAAATTTTCTTATCAAGTATACACATCATAAATCACACTGAATATTTCAAAACGTTAATTTATCAGTGTCCCCATCCTCAACAAATCTGCCGTTTACAGAATAACATGCATGGATAAAACATTACCCATTACACCTTCCATACCTATTGCATAATACTGCAGATCCAAAGGACAATAAACAGGCGGAAAAAGAATCAACTCTTTAAATAAAATTTATATGTAACCTTTTTGTTGTTTTGATTGAAGCATTAAAGCACCTTCCTCACAGAAAAGGGAGGGCCATTTGAACAAAACACCACACATCTGGATTACCGTCATTATCTGCCTTTGAATATAAAGCTCTTCAACTTAGTAATAAGTTAATAGGTATAAAGTGTACTGCCATCCTGAGGCACTAGCCAGACAAACAGTTGTGACTTGTGAACCTGAATTTCTCCGTTTGCTCATCACTTGTAAAAACACAAAAAAGCAACACTTTAAATGTCCCCAAAAACACAGCTGTCAGAAATGAGAATCTTTTTTAGGGATTCTGCGAGACGTTTACACAGAGGCAGGTTATCGCACCGATCTTCTGTGCATCACGGATGGCTGGTTAATTTAATAACAAAAATAATAATCTTTACAAAAAGTACATATTCCAAACTTGCGAGGTCTCTCCTCCAGACATAGCTTTTACCACTGCTGCCAGCTGAATTCGTCATTGGATCCAAAGACCAGGAAGAATCCCAGAATAGTTATGTAGATGATGGTGTTTCCTGTTAACACCAGCGCACATGCTCCCCACTCAATCTGCAACCAGACATAGACATCATTCAAATGTGGTATAGGGCTGCTCCATCATGGCAAAAAATCATAATCAAAATGATTTTGGTCAATATTGAGATCACAATCATGTAACACAATTACTTTGAAAGTATCACACATTTATTGAACCTTTTTAAAAACTTGTCCTTTTAACAGTGGATTTCCTTGAATTCTAAATGTAATTCAACTGAGAAACAAATAAAGGGGTTGGAAATGGGCACTGGATTTATAACACAAGGCAAAATACAGCACAAAAATTTATCATTTTTTTTGATAAAAATTAAAAACCAAAATCTTAATTGAAATTAAAATTCGATTAATTACCTAGCATTAATATGGCAGAGACTTCATTAGGGGAAACCTTCTTAAAGCCCTAATTCTGTAACATGAGATCCATATCGGATTATGTTTCATTTATGATAGGGGAAACTATGTAAACAAAATGTTTATATAACCAGCATATTTCTTAAATTTTGAACTTAAGGTCAAAAGAAAAAAATATATATTTTCCTTCAAAGATGACAAGTAATTCTTTTCTGGTAAATAAATGTAAGTATATAAAGATTTTCCCCTGTGGGAACATGCATAATTTGAAAGAATTTCAAAGAACGAAAGAATATGAAAGAATACTGATTTACCACAGTAGCTCTTGCGAAAATAATTGGCAGGCCAAAGGCAGAGACCACTATTCCTGTCGTGAGGAAAATGGCCAGCTCTTTGCAAGCACTACTGGCTGCATCCATGTCATCCACAACCCTCCGTGAGATGCAGTATGGGATAGGAGATAGGATATAGAAAAAGAGTACAAACAGGGGCCAGTACTTACTGTGGGAGAGAGAAAGAGAGATGTAGTCAAGTTAGGAAAAGACTACATTACCCATCATGTATCAGTGACATGCAAAGAACAAGCAATTCTTGGATAAATCATGTTAAAAGTTGTATATGCAAGTAATTAATTGTTAGATTCCCAACTGCAAAACATTTATATTATGTCCTTATGGTGGGACAAATGCAAAGTCTCTACGAAGGCCATTAGATGAAACACATAAAACTTAAGTAGAACTTCTAGAGATCACTCTGTCACAATAAAGCTACCGAATACAAAGCTGAAGTATTTCATACTTACTTATACACTGGAAGTGCACATCCCAACATGAGAAACATCAATCCAATGGCTCCTCCAAAAGACAGGCTGATGAGAGCTACCAAGAAATAGGGAATGCACATTTTAAACAGGTGATAATGTTTTAATATGAAGGCAGTGAAATTAGCCATTTTAAAGTACTTCATCCTAATCCGTACATATACTATATTGCCAAAAGTATTGGGACACCCCTCCAAATCTTTGAATTCAGATGTTCCAATCACTTCCATGGCCACAGGCGTATAAAATCAAGCCCCTATGCATGCAGACTGCTTCTACAAACATTTGTGAAAGAATGGGCCACTCTTAGGAGCTCAGTGAATTCAAGCATGGTACCATGATAGGATGCCATCTGTGCAATAAGTCCATTCGTGAAATTTCCTCCCTACTAAATATTCCACAGTCAACTGTTAGTGGTATTATAACAAAGAGGAAGCAATTGGGAACAACAGCAACTCAGCCACGAAGTGGTAGGCCACGTAAAATCACAGAGCGGGGACAGCGCATGCTGAGGCACACAGTGTGCAGAAGTCGCCAACTTTCTACAGAGTCAATAGCTACAGACCTCCAAACTTCACATGGCCTTCAGATTAGCTCAAGAACAGTGCGTAGAGAGCTTCATGGAATGGGTTTCCAAGGCTGAGCAGCTGCACCCAAGCCTTACATCACCAAGTGCAATGCAAAGCGTCGGACGCAGTGGTGTAAAGCACACCGCTACTGGACTCTAGCGCAGTGGAGATGTGTTCTCTGGAGAGATGATTCACGCTTCTCTGTCTGGCAATCCGATGGACGAGTCTAGGTTTGGCAGTTTCCAGGAGAACAGTACTTGCCTGACTGCATTGTGCCAAGTGTAAAGTTTGGTGGAGGGGAGATATCATGGTGTGGGGTTGTTTTTCAGGGGCTGGAGCTGGTCCCTTAGTTCCAGTGAAAGGAACTCTTCATGCCTCAGCATACGAAGCCATTTTAGACAATTTCATGCTCCCAACCTTTTGGGAACAGTTTGGGGATAGTCCCTTCCTGTTCCAACATGACTGCACACCAGCGCACAGAGTAAGGTCTATAAAGACACGGATGATCGAGTTTGTTCTGGAGGAACTTGACTTGCCTGGAAAGAACCCTGACCTCAAACCTATAGAACACCTTTGGGATGAATTAGAGTGGAGACTGCGAGCCAGGCCTTCTCATCCAACATCAGTGCCTGACCTCACAAATGCTCTCCTGGAAGAACAGTCAAGAATTCCCATAAATACACTCCTAAACCTTGTGGAAAGCCTTTCCAGAAGAAATGAAGCTGTGATATCCGCAAAGGGTGGGCCAACTCCATATTAAAGCCTATGTATTAGAATGGGAAGTCATTAAAGTTCATGTGTGTGTAAAGGCAGGTGTTCCAATACTTTTGGCAATATAATGTACTTAACATAAAATTCTGATTATCATATATATTTATAGAGGTAGTTATAGTTTAAGCACCTCAATCATTTATACTGGTACTTCAGTTATAGACAAAATATGACTGATGGAACTACTGAACGTATCACACATGCGCAGAAAAACAACACATCGTATCCTCAAGAAAAACCGAGAAGGCAGCATAAATTGTAACGTCAATGAAAGACATTTGGGACATATACAGAGTAAGTGGAAACATTGCAATTGCGGAACCCTACGGGCATTCACACACAACCAGACAATAACACAGTTCCCATTGTTTTCCAGATGTTCGTTCGCAAAATCCTGGCATCGTGCTAAAGCAGGGAGCCCCACTCGTTCTATATGGGCAGCCTCACGTGACGGCTCACGTGATCCATCAAGCATGACTGAGAAACTATGCAGATGAAATACACAAACAACCTGAAAATACTAAGTAAACAGACGCCAGCAATACTCAGACAAGTGTTCCTGTAAACGAATACAAATAATCGCACCATCAAAGGCATGTTATACAATCGATTATATTACTGTCAGATATCCAGATTACCTGTGTCGATCAAATTAATAACCCATTAATGCCGTTTCTCATGCTGTTGGGATCATGCCACCATAGCTAATCTGTACTCTTTGTGTCTAGTTATCCAGCTTTCACGGCTGGCATTGGAGTACATTTACATCCGTTTGGCATGGCTTCATATATCCAAATAACAAGTAAGTCTTCAGCTCTTTTAGATCACTACATTGTGTAAATAATACAATACAAGCAAACAAAACGATCCAACGCCAGTGTCTGCCCTGTCCCGTCGTTGACCAGCTGATATAACAGCGCTAACTAATATCAATTCTGTGCTAAACATCATTCAAGCCAGAAAACACCATCCGTGTCGCCTTTTAAAAAAACATTTGCTTCCTAGACATCTAAATCTAAGTATTCCCACCTTTAATCCCGGCCATTTCTGCAGCGCGTCAGTCGCATTAACCCTCGACGCGCCCACAGATTCTTCATAAAGGCAACAGTGTGCTTTCGATTTACGGCCCGCCTGGTGCGCATGCGCAAAGGAGAGACCTTTAGATACTTTGTTACAACTTTGTGGTTTTGTAACAATTTTGCAGTTTTGTAACTTTAGCTGTACTCTCCTTGCCGAGTTCACGCGTCCTCGGCTTAAATCTGGGATGGAATTGGATTCGTAATGATAGCGATACATTATCACGATGCGTATCCAGGAAGTATATGTTAAAGACACGGAAATGCCTTGTTTGTGGGGAGGGCCCGTACTGATGTAACAGGAAGAATGATGTGGAATATGATGAAAGCAGAAGCAATATAAGTGGATTCTATTGCACAAACAAAACATTTTTCACGTTATTGGTTGTTAGGTAGCAATCCGATCAGTACAATTCGTAGCTGTCATTGTATCGCAAATAGTTATGGCGGCTGTTGTATTTGCGGTGTTCCTGCAGTTTCTTTTCGCTCGGCAAATCGAAAGCTGGAATGACGGAGGTTCGTGCCTTTTCATTTTATTTCGCATGTCAGATTGCCCAGGAAGATCTACACAGGTGTCGAACTGTCTTTTAGGCCAAGTCGGTGTGATCATTACAAGTTTGCTATAGTCAGCAAGCGAAAATATCCCGAATACGCTTTTTTAAGATGTTGCAATAATAACTTATTGAGCAGTTAAACTTATGCACATTATTATTAATACTTTTATGACTGTTGCTGTTGTTATTTGTCGTAATAGCGCCCTCGGGTACAGTCCGGATGGTAATACCGAAATGCCGTGCATGTCTCCTTGTATCATCTTGCCTTCCGCCTCTCCTTACTGCAGGCAGCGTTCTTCTCCGGGACGTGCAGGTGCTCACTCTGTACAGGGGCCGCTACACCGCCGCCCGGCGCACGAGCCCCGTCCCACAGCTCCAGTGCGTCGGCGGCTCGGCCGGCTGCGGCGCCTTCGCTCCGGAGGTCGTTCAGTGCCAGAACAAAGGCTGGGATGGCGTCGATGTTCAGGTGCGTGTGGCCCTTAGCTGCCGGCCTGCCTAAGAGCTGCCCTAGTGATCTATTTCCAGCGCGCAGATTTAATTAGATGTTACATGTAGAAAATAATGGCCAGCCAACTTCTTACCCATTTCCTTCCAGTGGGAGTGCAAGACTGACATGGACAATGCATACCGCTTTGGAAGGATTGAGGTGAGCTGTGAGGGATTCAACCACCCTGATGACCCCTACATCTTGAAGGGCTCCTGCGGGTTGGAGTACACCCTGGAGCTGACAGGGCAAGGCCGGCAGGGGGGCTATGGCTCCCACGGCTCTGGGGCGTTTGGTGGCTTTGCCGGCTTTGCCTCCAACTTCTTCAGGGATTCTTACGACAGCCACCGGCAGCAACAGGGAGGAAGCAGCTTCCCCCCGAGCTCCTCTGGGGGCGACATGAGTGGCCTGATTGTGGTAGGCCTGTTCCTCCTCCTGGCTTACGGCGTGTACAAAATGTTCCTGTGTGGTCCCACGCACAACCAGGACCGCTTCCCTAATGATGCTGGATACCCAAGCGGAAACGCCAACATGGGCCCTCCCCCTGCCGGATTTAAACCTGACTACTCAGGTACACGGTCATGGTTTTTTTTTTTTGTTTTTTTTTTGAGTTTTGGCCACCTTGAGGTGAGACTTAGGGTTTTTCTCAGTACGTGTACTTGACCGTACTTGTGTTCTGGCATACCCGTTTTATGTCATCTCCCATTGCTGAAGACTAGTTCCAATACTCAAGAACAGAAGTACAGAGAACAGTAAAAATCTCCGGAAATATCAAGGATACATCTTCGGTAAACGAGACCAATCCCATGATCCATTGCAGCCCAAGTTCGTTCTTGGGAGGCAAGTTAGCAAGACCGGTCTTGCCAAGACCACAAGTACGGTCGTTGTGTTCCTGGTATCGAGAAACACCCTTATTCCCCAAGGTCAGCACTATAAATTGGTCTGATCTTATGGGTCTTCAAATTCAAGTGATTATTTGCATGATGTGTGAAGTTCAAAACAGATGAAGTCAGTGCTAAGTGAAGCATGCAGAACGTTCAGGAAGTAGTTATGTAGGTGGCTGTGTGTCATTTTTCGGCTTGCATGCAACCGAGTCTAAATGGTCAAGTTATATTTTATATATATATATAATATTTAAAATGTATTCTTCTAGGCTCCTCTCCCCAATTTGGTGGCCATGCTAGCTATCCAGGATCTGGAAGTCAGTACGGCTTTAGAGAGGAATTTACAGGGCCTGGAAATACCAGACACGGCTCGAATTCTGGCTATGGATTTTGGTCTGGATTGGGAGCTGGAGGTGTCCTGGGATATCTTTTTGGGAATCAGAATCGGTAAATATGTCTTTGATGTCCTACAGATAAGTTCTGAGAAGGTTAATATGCAGGAGGTGGATTGATTTGGTAATATTATGCAAGAAGACTTGTGTAATTGCAATAGAGATCTACAGTATAAGCAATAGAGTATTTTTAATTACTTTTTTTGGTATTGCAGGCGCCAGCCAAACATGCATACATGGAACTCTCCCAAAGTGCAGCCAGGAAGTACTGGAACCCGCACAGCATCAGGTACTCAAACTGGAGTTACTCCTTGGTGCTCCTGATACAACCTGAATGCGCAGATGTCTCTGCTTCAGCCAATCAGGTTGTTTCTGTGCCCATAAGGGATGCGCATGTATCAACAACCAGTAAATTAAGGTTAACCACTATTTCTGTTACTTTCTTTATATAGGTTCTTATTTGTAAGGTTTGCACATTGTTCTTGTTTGATCTAACCTATAATAATGATCATTTCTACATAATTATATGGATACATGGACTGTGTTTTGTTGGAAGTATTCAGTCACACTGATTGGCAAAGCTTCTGTGTTAGGTTTTGGAGGGACCAAAAGAAGATAGATGGATGGATGGATGATGATGATCCAGCAGGAGGATACCCATGGCAACCAGGCTTGGTTTACTTTGATCTTCACCATGTGTCCGTTCCAGTAATGATGGCGACCTGTTTGATATCTCTTGGAAAATGAATGTGACAGATTTATTTTTTCACAAAAGCATTGGACAGTAGCTGTATAAGCCAGACTGATTAGACTAGTTTGTTTAGTTCGTGTTTCTTTTCATAGCAGAGCTCACAGTGATCGGTACAGTGAAACGGCATTCCTTTTGTGCTGAAGGTGCCCGCATACAGAAATGGATAGCTGTGTTGCTGATCTTGAACTTTATACTGTTAAGCTAATTATACTTTTTGTTGTGATCTGTGTGGGGTAATAGAAACTATGACATTTTTCATCCATGTGTATCGCCCGTTTAAATTTTACAATTCAAAATGTTTTTGAAATGTTTGTACAGTTATATATTTCATAATTAACTGGAGTGGATTTTTGTTCACATTAATTTCTAGAGCTGGTTTTATTTTTTTCTTAGAAATGTGCAATTTCATTAAAATAATTTTGTATTTATAAGTTTTTTTTTTTTTTGTTTTTAATTTGTGTAAAAGATGACATTCAACCATGACAAGGACTGTAAAGTCATTTGATATGTTTGTGGTTGGCCCAGTAAATACAGTCATCCTGTTTTAGGGTTCTCTTCACCTGGTACTCTGTGTTTCATGGAGAAGCTTCCAGACTCGCCCTGACCCTGTACAGGGTAAATGGTTGGAGGATGGATGGACTCTTTTCGGCCTGGAGCCCATCATGGAAATGCATGTGCACACGAGGGGCAGTTTAGTCGCACCATTAGAATCACAGGTTCTTATGAATGTAGATTTTTAGTATGTATGGTTCAAACCGTACTGGCACATCTTTTGTGCTGACAGAAGTGTATTATCTTCGATAAATTTGACTACCCCCAACAAGTTGTGATGTGTGGGGCTGCTAGAGGGAACTTCTATATATATCTGCTGCCTCAGGGTGTCTCTCATACCGCCCGAGAACAGCGTGGCAGAACCAGCCATAACACGCTCTTCATTCTCGTTAATAATATTTTAAATATTTTGTTATATTATTTATTAAGGCCACAGTATACTAATCATCCATAATATTAAAACCACTGATAGGTGAAGTGGATAACATTGGTTATTTTGTTACAATGGTAGGTGTCAATAAACTTTTATTTTTGGGGGGGGGAGTGCGTAGCAAAGAACATAACTGAATTAGCTGAAGGGACGTCAATAACTTAAGTTGATCCTGACAGTGGGGTGGATGCATTAAAAGCAACCACTATAAAAGTAAGATTAGATTTGAAATTTAGTCTTTAGTTACTCATCAAGTTTCTGGAATTAGAAAGTGGCGCAGTAATATCTGAGGTCGGCATTGTTTCGTCTTCAGTCTGACACATTGAAAGAGGCTCCCGAGATGCATACTATCACATGATCTATTTACTGTAACTGCATTAACTTTAGACATAAATGAGCTGTTTTTAAATGTCAAGCTGCATTCTTTTGAGTCACTGTCCAAATAGTTGCAACAAAGCAGTATTTTTTCTCAGATTACATATAATTCTTAAAATCCTGAATA
>JAAGVU020000015.1:7298108-7334253 GCA_011763525.2 Mormyrus iriodes | reverse complement strand
GTAGTGTATGTGGGCGCACAACAAACTATGACTCATTGACTTTCTAAGACTGCACCAGTAACATTCAGTATCTGCACTAGTAACATTCAACACATTTTAGTCTTACACGTGCGCATATTTAAATGTAGGCAATGTTGTTAAGTATGTCACACGACAAGCAATACAGCAGGGTGTATATTTAAGAATGATGCAAAACTTACTTCATAATCACTTGGAGTGTTCAGCATCAAACTTATGTCCTATAATGGCACAGAATAGAAAAGGTTTTATTTATTTAGAAATCACAATAAAAAAAATAATCACAATTGTACTATAAAAAAGGATTTGAAAATGCACCACATAGCTTAAATGAAGTGTCCAGTTACAAAACCTACCTGTTCCACCTTCTTCAGCCGGTTGAGTTCCTTAAGAACTTCTTTTACTTTGAGTTCCATTAATTTGGTCTCCACTGAGGCGCAGGTCACTGCATCGAACGCGGCAACAATAAGGCAACAGACAAGCAGCTTCATTTTCAAACCTGGACTTTGAAGTGATATTTGCAGGAAACACTTTGCAAATGCTTTATCGATACTTTTCACAGGTGAGTAACTTGCTTATATACACAGGTATCCACCTGGACACAGGAAAAACACTCCTTTGACATTGGAAAACAGCGTAAAATGTAAATGAGTAATTCATGTTTCTTTGGCCAGTGGCCGACTCACCGTAATTTTTTGGGCATGGGGTGTAACAACCCCATTAATCAAAACCAGCCAATACAACCCCCTGGACCCCCTTAAATGGGCGGAAACCTCAAGCCCCCCAGTGCTCAACCCAAAGTTACGCCCTTGAGTATCTCATTCTATATTACTAGTTTAATTCAGCTAAAATACTCAGAGTATGAAAGAGTATGAAATACTGCAGCTCTGGTTTGGATGAAGCTACACCAATCGGATCCTTATACATTCATAAATCTCCCGTTATGTCTATAACATTCTGAGTGGTAATAAATGACAAGTTTTATATATGATGATAATTGTCCATAAAATGATAGAAAATATTGTCATTGCAGGTATAATCATATATATATATATATATATATATATATATATATACACATACATACACACACACACACACACACACACAGGCACATAAATAAAATATATATAATAATAACAATAATAAGTTTTCTTTATATAGCGGCTTCTACAATCCCAAGGCCACGTTACGCAAAATAAAAAACAATAATATACAGTTCAGAATACTTCTACCTTGGTATATATGTACATGCATAGCTATGCATTCTAATGACATAATGAGAATGCATAAAAGTATAAAGCACAAGAATTTGCTTTATATATCTTCAGGTTTCCCTCATCATGTAGTAGGTGTGGCGTCTGCTGGTATTTCTCAGCAGGTAGCAATCGGACAGCATTCCTGCGTCAGACACAGCGTGGCATGTTGATGTGGAGATGAGAAGGTTCTTGAGGACACACCAAGATGAGGACTATGACCAGATTCAGTATCTCACAGCAAACTGTAAGCAGCTTGTACAGGAGAAGGGTGAGTCCCTTTTCAGGGGGGTGATCCAGAGTTGCTGAGAAATGTATCATTTTGAGCATGAAGTCGAAGTTCAAAAGGATGTTTGTTAAAAGGCTTAGCTATTGCTCCAATTATAGGACAGAAGCATTTTCCTGGAAAGTTTATTGCTTCGGCTCTTAGGTGAAGTAATTTTTTACGGTAGGATTTAAATATCACATGATGAGAATAATCTCATATTGTGCTTGACATCATAGTGAGCGCATTACGTGAAGATCCATTGTTTTTAAGTGTAGTGTTACTTGTTCATTGTAGCCATTTTCTGAATAATGAATCATACATTGTTTTAGACAAATTTAAAATGGTGCTTTATATGGGGTTTATTACGGTACTCTTAAATGGCCTTTAGCATTTAGGGGTCATGCTGCCTGAAATTATTATTATTATTATTTTTTGTGTTCAAATTATTATTGAAAGTGCTTTTAATTGTTTTTCTGACTTTTTTTACTCACCCAGTTTCCAAAGAGATGCTGTTTGGCTGAATTGCTCTTAGTGACTGTGTGACTGCCTTGTTATTTCAACATCGTTATTTTTACTGCCCTTCCCTATGGCTTCTTTGACTGGCTTCCGGTTCATTTTTAAAGGGTTGCTGACTATATGGACATTCAGAGTTTCAATAATACTGGCTTTAAAAACCCTATGCTAACAAGCAGGGACAAGTCCTGGCCAGCATTCAATCGTTTATTAAAGAACGACTTTGACGTACAGACTCACCACCATGGTTCCTTAACCACTATGCTCTGCTGTGGTCCTGCTTGGGGCAGCCCAGCTAGAGAGGGAGCTCCTGCTGGCCATGGAGTGGAACCGAGCCTTGAGGAAGGAGCTAGAGACAGTGTCCGCACGTCTGTTCCAGCAGGAGCAGGCCAACGTGCAGCTGCATCTGAAGCACGAGCGGCTCCTGGACCAGGTGCACCAACAACAGGTAGACTGGCCTTCTCCCTGCTAAACGGGGCACACTTACACATATTCCCACAGTGGGGCTTGTTATCCAAAGTCACCTTTGTTTTAGTTCTTCCTTCCACATGGCAAGCTTTTCTTTGCAATTTCTGTTCCCCCCCACTGCTGGAATCTGGTCTTTTGCTAAAAGCTCCACCCCATCCCCCTACATAGAGTCTCAGTTTCTTGACCATCTTCGTGTATGGACCTGCTGCCCATTTAAATACAGCTGCACTGTAACATGCCTTTTCTGCAGTATCTTGGGTGTCTCTCTGCTTTGCTAAAAATGTAAGTGTAGCTATTCTCTGAAAAAGGTAAATGGAACATTCTGATGAAAATCATTCTAAATATACTGTTTTCTAAAGAAACGTTTTTCTGTTTTGATGGTAATGAGCTTGATATCTATTTGAGCAAATATATATCTGCATAGTGCAGGTTTCTTATGTTAGTTATGAATAAGACTGATAAAATTAAAACAAAATTTCAGAGAATCCCTCTATGCTTTGACTTTAAGGAGAAGGATTCTTTAATGTATAACGTTATTAATGTAATGTGCATGTGGTGGCAGGAAATAAATGTAAAATAATGTAAAAACAAGACAGATCATGTGAATAAGTATAGCCTCTGCCAGGTTCTGATGGTCCGAGTTATGATATTTCAATTTTACGATGGGTAAATGTTTTTCATTTTCAGTACATTATTCAATAAATTATATGAGATATTCAACACTTTATCATAAAATAGGCTTTGTGTTAATGATTTTGCCCAACTAATGTAAGTGTTCTAAGCATGTTTAATGTAGGCTAGTTTAGGCTATGATGTTTGTTAGGTTAGGTGTACTGTATTAAAATGCATTTTCGCCTTACGATAGGTTTGTCGGAACGTAACCCCATCGTAACCTGGGGAGAGTTTCTCATCTGTGAACATTGGTATTTCTTTTATTGTAAATTAACTTTTGCTTTTGAGTTACTTTTCTCCAATTTCATTTACCTGACACTTTGATCCAAAATAATTTATGATAGGCATTAAGATTACAATTACTTGTGCTCCCCAAGGTTTAAACCCATGATATCTGCATTACTAGCACGACACTGGACTTGTTGAGCTATAAGAGCACCTTAGTTTCCTCTTCCTGTGGTAATCATATGCTCTCAGGAGCACCTCCTGGCCAGCAGGCCAGAGGGGAGCTCCAGGGACACGGGGCTGCTGGACCAGCAGCTGGAGCAGGTCTGCGCAGAGCTGGAGCAGCTGCAGAGCTCTGAGACACAGCTGGAGAACCTGGTGGAGGAGATAGAGAGGGAGAGCCTGCAGCAGACTGCGCGCCTGCAGGACCTTGTGGACGATCTGCAGAGGGAGAATTTGCAGAGGACTGCGCAGGTGGAGGAACTGCAGGTCGAGCTGTGCAGGTACATTTGATTTAATATTTAAGTATTATTACTGGCTGTGTTTCTTAATTCTTTTCCCCAAAATGACCCATTTATACAGCTGCATCTTGCATGGAATAAATTCAGGGATTACCCTCAGGGCGTCAGAATCCTGAACTCTGACATGCCAATAAACATTTAAAGCTAAAACTCATGCACTCTCACTGCAACTTATTGCACAGTCACTTTATACTTAAGTCACTATATACTATAATCAATTTAACTGTATTGTCTTTTCCGCAAATTTATTATTTACTCTGTTGTGTGCTTGCCTTTGCTCTTGCATCTTGGAGCCGGCTAGCTCTTCATTTCCCTGCCTCTGCCTGTAAATCTGTGTGTGCGACAAATAAAAACTCTTGAATCTTGAACCTTCAGGGTATGTACCTTGAGTGCTCTTCCTGGGACTTGAACCTGCAGCCTTTAGATTATGAGTCCTTTGGTGTTCCCTGATTCTGATATTTCAAATCTAAGCAGCATGAGTAACCCTCCAGGAACGTGACCACACTCTTCCCCCTGTCCAAAAGCACTCTGTTCATACTTACAAAGGTATTGAAATCATCCAGTTCTCCTGCAACACAAGCTGCTAGCTAGCAGAAAAGTTATAGAAAGTGCTGTGTCAGGCAGCACCGGCGAGGTTGGGGGAAGGATGGCCCACAGTCGACGAGGGTGAATGAGAAGAGAAGAAAGGGGAGATGAGCTGTGATCAAACGCTGCCTGTTATCTGAGCCTAACATATAGCTGGGATTCATCAGTTTCGCTCAATGATTTAGGAAATGTCTCATATCATTTAATTTATGTATTAAATACCTTCATGTTTCAGTGAATAATAACTGTAGGAATCTGAGGGTAATAGTATAGCGGATAATTCCATCAAGGGAAATAAAATATGAAATTTGTTGTCTGACCTCAGCTAAGGCAGAAAATAATCGCAAATCAAATCTTGCAAAGAAAGTGATGACTCAACATTTTTACAGCCATTTTTTGGTATTTCACAAAAAAATAAACTGAAGGTTAGTGTCACGAATTGAGGGCAGGTATTGCGGCAACACAAAAGGGGTTTAAATGAACACAGTCTGGAAACAAACAAGACTGTGAGGGATACAAAATGGGAGGACTGGAAACAGGGAAGCTTACGGGCAACAGGTAGGTTCGACGTTAATGAACGGACTGGGGCTGATGAGACAAACAGGTACTTAAGTACAAGGTCTAATGAGGAGTAATAAGCGCCAGGTGTGGCTGATCAGGGCCACGTTAAGTAGAAGTCAGGAGGGTCAGGTGTGTAGGACGTGACAGCCAGCTTACAACTTCCTTATTTACGAGAAGATGGTTATGTTACTGGATTACAGCAGAAGCCAAGAGTTGGAGGCGCTGCAGTGCTACCACCAGGGGGCAGTACAGGAACTGCACTGGGAGAACCAGGGCAGCCTGCGGAACCTGCAGGAGACCGCTGAGCAGTTTGAGTGGCTGTGTGAGCAACAGCGCAACTGGATGTGTTGTGTAAAAAGGTCTGCCCCCCCCCCCACAGTCCCCTACCCACCTGTCCACAATAATCTCCTGTTAAAGCAGCTTGATACCACTGAAAGTATGTGCAAGAAATCATGCGGTTTCAACCCCCAGGAACCCAAGAACGATGACACCTGACACTAACAGAAACACTTCACCACACGCTGAAACTTTTACGGTGTCTAACAGACGTGTAGTGTCAACCTCTGGCCACAAAACAACATGAAAAGAAACCGCATTTCATGCACAGCACTATTCTACCCAGTCAGAAGCCGTTTCTGATGCAGTTACTGTGGCATCTAGCATCAAATAATCTCCGTTTTATTTAACTGATACTATACTGTCCTGACTACTTAATAGCCGGTAACTTTTAGTCTTCATCCTCTAAGGTGGAGAAAACGCTGGGAGCCTTTTAGTTAACAGAACCCTGATGATGCCTTTTGAAGGTTTAAGGACTGCATGTCAGAGGAGAGGGAGGCTTTGCTGCAGCAGATGGGCCAGATGGAGGCGGAGCTACGGGTACTGAGAAAGGCCACAAAGAGCAGAGGCTCCTCGGAGGACGGCGACGAGCCGCACGCCATCAGCAGCAGGTCACCGTATTGCGCTCTTCTCATGCCAGACTGACCGCACCACCACGCACCAACACCCTTCTGCCGTTGCAGGTTCTCTACACGACTCTGCAGTATCATTTCTACCTCTATCATAAACAAGACTCAAAACATACGATGGTTGTTAGTGATTTTTGTTTTGGAGGACAGTTTTGTTCAAAGCAACATGAGTAAGGATCAGAGAGCAGGGCTAGCCTGAATCCCTGGAACAATTGGGGTTAAGGGCCTTGCTCAAGGGCCCAACAGTGACATCACTCTGCCAGCCAACAACCTTCCAATCACGGGGAGGGAGTCCCACCCTCCAGAGCCAAACACCACCCTTCTGAGAAATCAGGAAACTCCAATAGCAATACACTCTAACCTCCCCACCCTGCAGATTGAACACCTGGGATGCTGATGTGATGGTTGACCTTCAGGCCGAAGTGGATAATTGGAGACATCTGTACGAGGACCTCTATGGCAAACTCACATCTCTCTCAGTGAGTCAGGGTGCCCGTCTGAACTCAGACTGCGAGAAACAGTCTATGGAACATTGCGGCTGGTATTTCCCCATTAGCAACATACATAGTTGGAACTGTTCAGTTGCATGGTTCCAACTATGTAAGTTGCTAACAGTGTTAGCGACTATACATTTTGGGATATGTACCCCTGAGGAGGTCCAGCATGACAGCAGTTGATAAACAAGACTTCTCCCAGTATTGAGTAGCACGGTGCGTGTCTCCAACAAGAGGGAAAAGGAACCAATTCTCTCTGCTCCGTGACTTAACTGACAGCATACATGTAAAATTACAAGAGATAGCAGCTAATAGTTTTGGCATATTTGCTTCTTAAGCTTTCCTACCCAAATCTGATTTCTGACACAATTACAAAGAGGTCTGTGAAACAGGCAACTTTATAAGGCTGTAAAAGAAACTCTTAAACACAAAAGAACGCTGACAATAAATTCTCCGAGCACTCCTGTACTGATGAGATGAACTGCCATCTTTAAAAGAAGAAGTTATATTAGAATGCATTCTCTTTCACCTGAATCACCAGCCAAAGCCTGTATTCAGTCATTGACTGGATAAAAATGATTTAACATTTCACCTTCATGTGCCTGGAAAGAAGCAGACATAGAATTTGCCAGAACTGTTTTTTTTTTATCCCACTGTAAGCTGCTTGGTTGGCTTGCATTCATTGGTTGTGGCCTGATATTCCTGTTGCTTGTCCATTTTATGTCCTCAGGATGTGTGGACGGTTGGTGGGTCCCAACAACCCCCCTGAGGACCTCGAGACTGGAATCTGGGCTTTTTTAACCCCTGAAAGGGGTGCCATTCCTAAGTTTAGGCTTATTTCTGGGTTTGGCTGTTCTGGGAATTAAAACATAACTCACTTCACAGATAATCGTCGTCTTGTACAAAATGTGTCCTTGTGTAAGTCCTTATGTAAAGACTGCGGTAAACTTACCACAAAGCATAATAAAACAAGACCCTGACATTCTCCATAATAAACTGTTTTGCTCATGCTCTTTAATTGCCACAAAAAGACCTGCTGTTCATTAACTCAGCAGTTTTTCAACTTGCATTAAAATTGCATTTAGAAAGCATCTGTGTGGAGTGCCGGGGAGGCACACTTGTGACGTGTTTTGGGGGGCTAGGACATCGATTGAAAAATCATTAAAAGCAGATCATTGAGTGTGTCTACTTCGGGATCAGACCCACAGAAAACCATCCAATACCAATCGGATGAGAATATGTGGAGATGTAACAAGTTGATGTTGATATGGCTTACTCGTTTCACCTTAAAAGCAGATGGGCAAAACATCAAATATTTATTTTATGTACGTGCAAATATTGTGGCTTTGCAAATGGTGTTTCCAAATGTACTCAATTCCATCTGTTGACTCACCTGCAATCATGGGTCTTGTGGTTAAGCGGGTTCACGGGTTTATAAAGAGAGCACATTGACTGCATGAAGGGCTTACTGCATATTTTGAAAAGTGAGACCACAGGGACCTTGCTAAATCGCTCCCTGTCTCTTAAGACCAATGCCCACAGGTCTACAAAGTGTTAAACCGACAACTTGGCCCTTCGCATGAAAGGAATACTAGGACATGATCATGGCAGGGAAAAACATGTTTCTGTCACAAGCTGTTGGTATTTTTCCATGGCAATACCCTGAAAACGAAGTTGAAAGGAGGAAGGTGTTTTAACATTTGACGTTTTGTTGGCGTTGCTTACATGCTGGTCAGGTTTCTCCTGCCTTGAGCCCATTTTATACCGCGGTGCGCTATGGGATGTTCATGCGAAGGGATTCAAATGAGGCTCCTCAACGGTGTGTTTACAGCGGCTTGTAAATGTTTATCCACGTTGCGTGTAAACACGTAGAGTGGACTAGGTGTCATTGCACCGAGATTACATCTGGTGGTCATCCTCTCCTGATCCCACCTCCCACACATATGTCGCTGCCTAGCACGGGAATTTATAATAGGAAGGGAAGGGGGGGTGTTTTTTTTGGTTCGCTTGGGTTCACTGTGAGGTCACCTGAAGTACGGAGGCGGAGTCTGACATGAACAAAACTATTGGCAGCATCTAGGTCTCCCCCTGCTGACTCTCTGGGTTAGTGTCAATGGGGCCTCTGTAGGGAGAGGGAGGAACGGAGGAGGTTGCCATGGCGAGGCATCGACCTGCCAGTGACCCCCTTCCTCATGAACCTTGGCAGCACTGCCCCGCAACCCGTGAGGTGTTCCCCATGGGTCAACTCGTGCCTGACTACCACAGGCCCTCATTGTCTCATGCCCCTGAAGGAAATAACAGCCATTGCCATTGCAGCTCTTTCCTGGGGGACCAGGTCCAGGTACATGTGACAGAAAATCTTTAACAATATATTTTTGGTATACTAGTATGCTAAATGAAAACTGTAGTATGCTTTTTTAACAGTGGGTAGCAAGTAATGATGAATATTGCACACATGGAAAAGCTTTGTAACTGAGACAATGATTTGCAGCAGAGAGAGCTCTCTCAATGCTTCATACTGTCTGGGACAGGCCCCAGTGCCTCTCCCCAGCTTCCCACGTCCAGGTGATTGGATAAAAGATGGATGGACCTCTTTTGAGCAGACATCTTCACAGGCCATGGAAGCAAATGATTATTAAACTGATATCTAACTAGCAGGTTTGTCCGTATGTCGGAGTAACCTAAAAAATAGGTAGGAATCATAAACATTTACCTAAACATTCTTGCATGAATATTTGAAATGCCTTTAAGCAGTAAACAACTAATCTGAGGTCAGACTTACAGGGACACCTCCTCTTTTATGGCTGCAGATGGCCTGGTCCCAAGTAGACAACTTTACAGATCTACTATTTTAATATTTATTAGCCTGTATTTCCATATAAAGATTGTTCTTTATATATCTATGTGTATATACGTTGATAACGTAACATTTTATTTGTGCAACCCCAAGGAATAAATGTAAATACTAGTTGCTATTAAATAAATTCATCTAAAATACCATTAGGGGTCACTCTTACACAGGCAGTTTGGGTCAGAATAATGAGTCCTTGAAATAGACCATTTTTCCAGTATTTTTCTTTTCTGTGGTGGTTTTTCTTGAGAAACTTTTGTTCATACAATAAAC
Organism: Mormyrus iriodes; assembly: GCA_011763525.2. Lineage (NCBI taxonomy): Eukaryota > Metazoa > Chordata > Actinopteri > Osteoglossiformes > Mormyridae > Mormyrus > Mormyrus iriodes. The sequence continues at coordinate 7,324,583 of JAAGVU020000015.1, read as the reverse complement.
TCCTTCCTGCTGAATATCACAAGCGCTCATTGTGAATCTAAATTAAGTCTATTTAAAGGACAGAGCTCACATTTCTTATTTAGCTTGTCTTAATCCACCAGTACTCCATTTTTCACCTTAAGAAACTCTGGTAAAGGTAGTATAGTAGACCATCTCCTTCAGAAGCTGGTGATGCCCAGTTATTCTTGTAGATTAGGTTAAGAGAAAGAGAAATGTGCCTGTACGAAAAGCACCATTACCTTCGCTGGCCGTCAAACTTGAGGATTTGAAGACTTTGATGAAGCTTTATAGCTTGGTAATAGTAAAACTCAATCTGTAACCTGGACGCAAATAATGTCCTTGCAACATATTCCTTTAATATTGCAGCAAGGGTTGCAATAATGCTTTTGGAATTGTATTCCACCGCAGCCCCCACATTCAGTAGTCACCCCCACCGCCCCCCCAGCAGAGACAGGCTTTAGCCATCAAGGACTACATTCCTCCCCCTAAAATAAAACCCAATGTTCTGCTTCACTCAGCAGCGAGCCACATAAAAAAAAATGACTCAGTATGTGGGGCTTTTCTGAACACAACGTCATGTTCAAATAGAACCATGCCTCCCGTCCTAGAATCTGGGTTTCTCCGGACCCTCTGTCCCATCCCAGGAAACGTGCTCTGCGTAAAACAATTAGTGGCATGGCGCAGCGCGTGGAAGAGTGGACCGGACTCGCGGCATGAGAAATGTGCGTGTAATTACGGGCATCCGCAGTCTCGTGTCTGTGCGTTAATCTTTGCCAGGCGGACAGTGACACGGGATTGAACCATCTGAGTTCCCGCCGTCCACACAGACTTGGCGAGGCCGTAAGTCAGAGCAGCTGTTTGGAACGGAAAAGATGCATCGATCGAGTGGGACCTGCAACCAGGAGGAATAAAAAAAAAAAAAGAGCTAACCGGCACAGATGTTGCAGAAACGTCGTCCCGTCCTCAGTGCTGCTTGCCTCTTTTCTGCGATTCACTACTGAGATGATGTTCTGGAATGTTCCGGACCCCCCGCCCTCCCTGGCCAGACGTGATGGCGGATGCTCCTGCCGCCGTGCGCGGAAGACTCAGCGGGGGTCGTGTGCGAACGTGGCCCGGGGTTGCGATGAATAACTTGCAGGTCTACGGAAATAAACGCAGCACAGCATGAACGTTGAGCCGCGGGCTCCTGTCTCCTACAGACATTCCGCGGCACGCAGATGCCCGTGTGGACCCGCGACCTCGTAAACAACTCGTAGGCCCAGAGCTAGATCTGCAACACAAACCTAGTTATCGCAGAACGTCCACATTTGAGGTAAATTGCTTCATGCTGTATAACAATAGACTCAGTCAGCCAAAGCCAAGGCTTAACCCCACAGATCCGCACAGCGCTTGAAAACAACAAACTTTATATAAACCATAGAAGCTAATACATGCTGTGACACTGGTTCCACCCCAAACTATGCTCATTTTGTAAGCAAGCAGGATTTTCAAACTGCACGGGTCTACAGCACAAAATGCCAACAAAAGGCTGTCTTCTTTCCAGGGCGGGAATGATACAGACAGTTCATGATTAAAAGAATAAAGCAGAAAGTCAACAAAGAGCTGACTTTCAGGAATAAAGAAATATGAAAAATGTGCTTTTTTGGACGGTGTCAGGGGTCATGTATTGTTCGACGATGTCTCCTGGGCGGTTGTGCTAATTCAGTGCCATGTTTTGCCATTATTGTTTACTAATTTATAATATTGGCGGTTCCCTTGAATTAAAGTCTAGCCATGCTAAATAAATGAGTGAAATGCTGCACTGAAACTGCAGTTTCCCCTTGGATAGAGCTGTCTGGTGGTCAGATAAATAGCAAAGAATCCCTTAAAGGGGGACGGACCACCTATTGTGTAAAATATGTTACGCTACACTGAAAAAAAACTCTTGATGGATGCACCAAGGCCTAAGTCCACGTGTTTTTTTGTCTGTATTTGAGATATAAGCTATTGTCTTGTTACCAAGAAGCGCAAATCACACTCCAGAATGCCGTTTTTTTCTAAAACTATGGAAATAATCTTGGGCAGGTTGGGTAAGAGCCAGAATGTTACTCAGTGAGACCCGACTGTGGGGTAGACACAGGTTTGGCTTTGATGTTATACATCAGTTAGATATTAGGCTAGAGGACTCATAGCAGTGACCTACTTGTATATTGTGGGGAAGGAGGAGGGGTACAGATGGCAGCACATGCTTTTGCAGCCCAATTTTGTCACCAAAGGGGGGGGTCTCTCCCTAAACCTGGCCTCCCATGCATCTTTCAGGTACACAAGACTCAAGTTGCAGGTTATCTTACAGGCCCAGTATCAGGTCTGAGTTACCACAGCATTTTTGATGAAATTTTAAGGTTATATTATTACATTAAAGCTATACAGTTTGCTTAGGAATGAACTGTATGTCAATCATTAATCCAGCCATCTTTTATACCTGCTTGTCCTATGCAGGGTTGCGGGGGGGAGGGTCCGGAGCCTATCCTAGAAGCTACAGGCGTAAGGCAGAGAGTTATCTGGGGGACCATCCATCCATTTTCTGCAATCGCTTATCCTATTCAGGGTCGCAGGGGGTCCGGAGCCTATTCTAGAAACTACCATCGCAAGAGAGGGAATATCTCAGGATGGGGTGCCAACCCACTGCAGTGTATTTCAAAAATTTACATTTTATTTATTTAGCACATGCTTTAATCCAAAGCAACATGCAATTAGGAAAGAAGGGTCAGCTCTGGAACAATTAGGGTTAGGGGCCTTGCTGAAGGGCCAAATGGTGACATCACTTTGCCAATCCTAGGATTTGAAACTGGGACCTCACAGGCACAGCGTACTAACCCACTGAACCACACACTGCCCCATCCATCCCTCTCTAGCCATTTATTCAATACAGTGCCTTGGGGGAGTCTTTCCTAGGAAGTACAAAGCAAGGGAATACCCTGGATAGGATGCCAGTCCAGCACAATGGACATATACAAGCTATGAGTGATTTTACCAGAAACCAGTTCAATTATTCGCATTTTGCTGAGCTGTGGGAGGAAAGTAGAGTATCTGATGGAAGCCCCGAACCACATATGCAGAACATGCGAACCCCACACACACAGCAGGGGCGGGATTCAAAACCCCCAACTCTGGCAGTGTGCAGGCGGTGGGGCTACCCACCAAGCCACCGTACCACCCTGTATGTCTAACATGTGGATAATAAAAAAAACATGTGAGAAACAAGGTTTCAAAAATCATGGGTGGGCGCTGTAAGTCACTGCCATGTTTATCCCCATGACAACCAAAAAGAGTAACCAATGGGAAGACGGCATACTCTGGTCACTGAGCACAAAGATCCCACCCACCCTGGGTTTGAGATCATGTAGTTTATTAACAAGTCACATCAAAAGTGCAGATAACTGTGGAAATATCCGTGCAAGTAAGGCAGAGTAGAGCATGCTGGGAATTTGCAACAATATGTTTGGCTTCAAAGATTGTGCTGCCTGTGTTTTCTGTGGAAAAAAGTGAAGGGCAGTGGGGAAAAAAAGCAAGCGAACAATTTCTCATTTCACAGCAACTGTGTGAAAATGGAAAAAAGTATGTGTTTTGTTTGATCGTATGCTGTTTTGTGCAGCCTCAGGGCGGAGCTTCTGTAACACGTGATGCCACACTCAGATGTGGTGTCAGTGGCTGGCAATGACCCCCCTCCCCCTTCCGGTAGTGGTTAATCTGAGCAGACCGTAATTTCAGATGGAGACTCCACTGGTAAGAACGGTGTCTGGTCAGACAGATCCTTACGTGCAAAAAAAATAAAATAAATTGTAGTCCAGCTGGCAGGCTTCTTAATTGGAGCAAGGCAGGCCACGGTGAAAACGGCAGGCACACAACTAAGAGCTCTTCACTGTTTGGGTAGCAGTTATAGGGAGGGAGAGAAAGAGAGAGAGAGCAGATGATGCCAAAATAATGACTGCACACTATCCCTGTGCAACCTGGGTTTCCCTGACAAAAACCTGGGCTGGACCTAATATTCCTAAGCCCCTTATGGCAGGGGAGTCTAATTTCAAACCAACAGCTGCTGTTTTTATACTAGGGAAACATTTTTTCTTGTTTCAAAAGCAATAAACAATACAGCTCAATGCTAAGCAGAACAGCCAGGGATATGGAAGCAATTATCAGGAAAGAGGGAGCACAGTGCATGTCTATGCACCCAGTTTGGTTTGCCATTTCACTGCTAGGATATAAATATAAAACCTTAATGATGATATGACATGGCCAGAGACAGACAGATGATCGGGTCAGGGCTATTAAAACAAGCAAACCCTTGTTTCCTGCAGGTACTTGATTGAGGAGGGGCTGTCTGGGATGGATATATGCTGATGAGAAGTTCCGGGCCAGCCAGCTATTCCTCATAGTCGCTCAGGCTCTGCTTTATCCGTACAGTTCCATATAAAGGCTTGACTTGAAACAAATCGGTGCGGGAGCTTCCAGTTACTCAACCAACTCAAGAGTCCTGGAGCCCATCTGAGGCAGCACTGGGTGGGGTAGCACCCTAGATGGGAAGCCAGTCCATTTTAGGGCGCACACACACACACAGGATTGGTCCAAGGCATTAGTGAACTAAGCGGCTACTTAGGGCCCAACAGCCACCAGGTATGATCAGCTTGTCAGAATGGGAAGGAAGATGACAAATGAAAACTAGGCTAATCAAATTTTGCTTATATCAGGGTTGCTAACTGTCATGCATCTGGCGTGACACCCCTACTTTCAGATTCTCACCCTCACGATACGGCAAATCTATATTATTCCATTATAAACTTAAAATTAGCTACATCTAAAGCACTGGGGTAGTTTGCAAACCCTACAGGTTATATACAAGGTAATAAAACTGTTACATACAGGTAAATGCGTGTGCATGTGTGTGCAGATTTGTCTTGAATTGAAAATCTCACTCCAGTCAGGTGACCAAAGTTGGTAGCCCTGGCTTACGCCCCGAACACACACAATGACAAGTTTGCTTAACAGCATTTCTTTGTAGGACAAGAGGAAACTCAGGCACTCAGAGAAAGCTAAATAAAACACAGGGAAACCAAGTAAGATCCTCTCACAGAGCAGAGTCAGAATTTAAACCCCCACCACTGGAGGCAGGGGGCAACAGTGCTACACACAGACCCACCAATAAACCAATGGGAAGACAAGCACTTCAAAATCAGAGTCTAAAGTAAACGAACCACACCACTGCAACAATTCAGAACATTGAGTATTTACCAAAGCACTCTTTCAGCAGAAGAACAGGCTCATTCAAAGAACAGTGGCCCGAGCCTGTCTCTGAGCCCACAAGGTCTTAGGTTTCAGATGCTGAGTGTTAGAGAAGGGTTATACTTCTTCTGCCTAAGCGGAGCTTTGCTGTACAGTTGAATTCATGCCCTGTGGTATTATTCAGGTTTATTCATATCAACACCTTGGTGTTAGGCAATTTTTCGCACATATGCCTTTGTTATACACTAATCCAATCAGCTCCGGTTCCAATCAGCACAAAAGTGACTCATGACAAATGAAGCAGATGGTTCTGGAAAAATGAAAATGCTAAGTGTGAGATGATTTCCAAAAAGCTCCTCTTCTTATTTTTTATTGGACGGACTACGGTTCCGAATAAAAAGCTGGTATCAGCATCTACATTCTTTCTCATCCAAACTCGCCTGACTTGATTATTTTTTATTGGTTGTTGGGAATATGGGGCAGGCTAAAATCATCGTGTTATTTTTCTGTGGAGGAAATTAGCGGTCCACCATTTTGTACAATTCCTCGCAGCATTTATTTTGTTTAAGTGGACCTTGTGGTTACACACCGAGGTTTAGTAATGCCCACATTTGTAAGAGAACTTCCTTCAACAAATACACAGCAAGAGTGCTCCCCTCTGCTTCCTGTAGCTGGGGCTAGGTTAAATGAAACAGAGACCACCAGTTTGCTTTGCTTAATTCTCACGACTGGGGATTTTTCAAATAGACTGTACAGAGAACAAACGCCTGTGTGGTCCCCTAACAGTGGCCCCCGATTTTATTATCGGCATCTGTCCTGGGAGGTGGCTGGGCTGCGGACGCCCATTGTAATCAAGTGCCGCGAGACAGGGCTGATGTGACACGTAAACCTTGTAATATGCGGGTCCGCTGAAAATGAATCTGGTCTTTTCAAAAAGACCAGGAGCACGACAAAACAACACGGATACACGCACACCCAAGCGAGAGACATTTTTAGCCCCTCAAATAATCCGAATGAGCTGGCTGGGGAAATTGATTTGGCTAAAACAAATATTTGAAGCGGGGGTGTGGGGGGGGGGGTTAAAAAGGAGCCAAGGCCTACTTGGGAGACTTTCACTGGTGATGAGGTAAAAGCTAGTACTACGCACAAAACACTGATAATAGAACCAAGATGTCTGCAGGAATTACTGAGAAATGTAGACCAATGTCGCTAAAGTTCTTCTCACAAACAGAATCTCTGTTACAGGGCCTCTTAGATGTAATGATGGAGCACTTATCTGGCCTGTGGAACATAAAAACGACCAATGTGAGGAAAAGTGTCCTTGCATTGAAAAAGCTTCACATATAGGAAGAAAATCTCATTTAAGTGAAGACTTAATCTTAAGGTGATGATACACAGGGAAACTTTTGGGGCAATGTTGCTGACCAATGTTGCTCAGGCACTTTCCTATTGATAATGGACAGCAAATTTTCATTTGAAAACCTTTGATTGGCAGTGAGCGGCTTTTCATGATTATCCAGATCCTAATGAGTTGCCCTTTGTCTCATGTGGCAGTTGTCTGGCAATATTGCTCAAAAATTGCACTCTGTATCATTACCTTTAAAGTCTGTCCATCATCAATTTAGCTTTTGCAGCAAAAAATTAGGTTGCGAATATTTCACTTGGAAAACCATTTTGTTGAATTGTTTATAGTAGGTTTAATTAAAATCTGCAATGTTATTGGGCTAGGTTGGCTTCAGAAATTCAAAGAAATTAGCTTAACCATTAAAAGTAATACGCATGATCAAAATAACATCCTAACCTCTCCTCTTTGAATCTTGAGTCTGGAACTTTGAGTTTGAGTCTGGAAGTGCAGTAGTGTGGAGCATCTTGCAAAGATCCTGTCCCGTCCACCATGTACCCGGATTCAGGCCAGCGAGTGAATCTGCAGTGAATTTGTTTTCTCTAAACACTAGGAGGCCACGCAATGTCTCTTCTACTAATTTACCCATGTTTACCCAAACCACAGATGCTGACATACCTAAAACAATGACCGTCTATCTGATTGCTTCATTACCCATTTCGAGATGAGATCCTAAGAACAACTTGTGCAGTAGGTTATTTTAAACTCCCCTAAATTCAATACTATTTCTATTGTCAACTGTTTACGCAGACATCCTGCTAGAGGCGCAACGTTGGTCCTTCAAAAATCTGCTCACTCATACCCCAAGCTTCAACATTCCACCCAGCTGAACTGTTGTTGTTATACTCCTACAACATTCACCTTTGACCCCCTCTAGGGAGCAGAAGAGTTAAAAATCAAACTTGAAACTCAGTAGCTCTCGCTCGTCACATTCTCGCCCCAAAATAGGTCATTTCAAGCCAATGTCTTTTTAACCTTCCTGCCCTCTAGTCTTCCAAGGTTAACGCTTCTTGATGTTCTTCATGTTTGCGATATTTATTGCTTTGTCTGTTCCAAGGTCACGAGGGGTCACCTGTGGAGGCTGCGTGAAATTATCCAAAATGTAAATATGGTGATTTATGTAGCTCGACTACCCTAAGCTTAATTACAGACCCTTTAATGTCTTCTATTGTAATCAATGTGGTGTCTTATTTCCACACTTAGTGTGAAGCACTGTCTTGGGATGATTGAGAAGACGACTGGCGCTTTAGGAGAAATCACATTCTTCCCACCCTGATTGGAACTGGGTTAATGAGACAGTAAAAGGTAACGCAAGACTTTTTAGTTACGGGGATTGGCTTTCACATGAGGGCCGCAGTCATTCCCAGGCTTTTAGGTAGAACTCGAAACCGATTTTACAGATGCTTGTATACATTCACCGTTGGCTGCTATAAGTTTCAGAGAAGCCGACTCCTGAATGTTTATAGCTTGTCCATGTGTGACTAGACCCTTCAGAATTAATTTTTGGGAGCTGTGCCGTGTTGGCATGTTGTGCGTTTCAAATCCTCACGTTAAGAGCATCCGGATCCCAGTTAGGTTAAATGACACCATAAAAAGTACAGGCTTGGTTTAGATCAACTAGTGGCCTTCGCCCATTTGGATTCAAAACAATAAGCAGGAGGCCTTGGAAGCAGCCTTTATTCCCATTAATGAATAATTGTGTTTATGATATGATTTTGTTTCCATTGCAGATTGTTCACAACAGAATACAATGGTCTGTGCCATAAAATAGGCCTGGATATGTGCTTCCATCGCTAAGTAAAAACATGCCATGTTGTTTCTATTGGTATATCAGATTTTCCCAAGCTTTCTAATTGAATGGTGCCGTAGCAATGGTGAAATAAGGATTTGTGCATGCTTTAAAAAGAAACGTTATACTGGCTACGGGATGGATGGCAGAAAGGGCCACGTGATATGGGTGTGGGAGGAAGGAATTTTATGGGGGGCACGGGAGCAGAGATGGGTTTAATGGGATGGTGGGGAGGAGGGAAAGACAGACAGGCTTTTCAGGGTCAGCTCAAAGGAAACAGATGAGGAATAAATGATGCAAGGTCAATGAAAGGGCTGCAATGGGTGCAGCTTTGCTCGTAAGGGTCTGGGTGGGGGTTCTGTGGGTGGTAGATACAGCAAAACCCAAAACTTGATGATGGATAATAAGCTATGGGTCAAATTAATCAATTGGCTTGGTACTGGAATTCATCAAATCCCAGGCTGTATAATCCATGTCTTTAGCTTTTAGGACGCAGTGATAAATGGTAACCAGTATGAGAGAAAACTGAGTGCATCCAATATTACTGCATCTCCAAGTCCTACAGACACTTTAGTAATCCCAGGGGGGAAATTCTCTTTATCCCATTTTGAGTCTCATGGGAACAAGCCTGGGGTTGCAATGAAGTGTCAGCCTCCTTGTGGCACCTGGGGGCTAAGAGCCTTGCTCAAGGGCCCATAGAAATGTGACTGTCTAGCTGGGGTCAGGCTTGAACCAGCAACTTTTGGATCACAGGTACAGAGGCTTAGCCTTCTCCTTTTGCTCAGAATGTTGTTTGCTGTAAGATAAAAATGGATGGAAAAGTCTAGCAGGAGATAAAGATGTCAGTGTCCCTAAAAATATTATGGAAACACTACTAGCTTCATTAACTTAAATCGGAAATGTGATTCACTGCTTGGTTGGTGGCGGCCTCACATCAGCGAGGTGTCCCAGCCAATGGGAGGCGACAGCTGACTGATTTCCAAATGCCGTTGAGCTTAAGACCTGCTGGTACAGAGAAACTCAGAGAATCAGACAGGAAGTGGATTTTTCTTGCGTGGGTACTGCAGTGTGTCAGCTTTTGGATGGGCTAAAGATAGCAAAGGCATCACGTAAGGACTCAAGGATCCATAGCCATATGTCTATTGAAGCTACAAAAAGCCCCCCCCCCGGGGGGGCATGACCCTAGCATTGAAGATTCTCTGCTCTACTATCTATGATGTTTAGGTCAGACTTTCTAAGCAGCTAATGAGCACCTTGGAAGCTTCAGTTCTCCCATCTGTGGGCTTCAGACAGACGTGAGGCGCGAGTCCAGACACCATGTGTAGGGTTTTGAGACATCCTCCTGACCTCCAGAGGAAGCTGGCCTCCACCTCCGCAGCCTCGGCGCGGAGCCCACCACTGCTGGAGCGTCTCCCCCGTTGCATCGGCCTGCGGTGTGGCTGAAAGTGATTCATTCCTCCTGGTGCCCAGAACTGGGGTTGGACTGTGGTTTCTCAATTGTTCCCACATGGCCGGCTAGAGTGGTCCAGGAGGACGGCTCAGGGTATGGGGCAAATTGCATCCAGCCCCCTTGCTGGGGGAAGGGGGGGATATCCATAAAAATGCTATAACAATTATTGTGCTGCTCTGAGCTACATACAGAAATCCTTCAAGGAACCTGCCAGGGGCTGTTGACAGATTCACCCCTAATTGAAGTTTGAGCGAGATACTTGTCGGAGAGCAGATTTTTCCCCAAATTTATCATACGCCGCCGCATAATGTGTGAAGACCACATTAAAACCTTATTTATTTTTTTTTCCCTTTGGGTATTTTGAAAAAATATAACTATACTGTAGACCTGATGATGGCTGAATGTATGGAATGAATGAAAAATCAGGGGATGCACTGATTTGCCGTGAGCAAAGTGCCAACGAGTTTATCGATCATTCCCAAAAACGACATGGAATTGTCCCCTAATTCGTGGACTAAGGAAAGGATCATCTGAGATAGTCAGTGAGTGTCTGGGAGGGGGGGGGGTCATCTCAGGGGAAGCTAACCGCAGGTAATAGACTGTGAGACGTGCTTTGATCGGCACAGCAAATGGAGCCATGTGACACGAGGATGGGAGGGCTTACAAGGGACTTTAATGCCTCCTTGAGGTCTAACAAACTGGGGGAGAGGCATGAATGCACAACAGCCGTTTTGGCTTTAGTCATGGAAAATATACAGGTCCAAAAAACCTGGGTGTCAGTGCTGGGGAAGTGCAGCGAGGTCTGGGCTGTTAGTGTAAAGAGACAAGCAAAATAACAACAACAGCAACAACAACAACAACAATAATAATAATAATAATACATTTTATTTGTAATGTGCATTTCTCACACCCAAATATGCAATAAAATAAAAACAGTTAACAAAATGAGACAGTCGGCTGTGGCCAGTAAATCAATACAGAAAGTAATGGGGGAATAAAATAGAGACTAGGAGCAAGTACAGATAGATAGATAGATAGAGAGATAGATAGATAGATAGATAGATAGATAGAGGAGTAGGTATTGTAATACATAGGAAAACCTAGGTACACAGGTATTCTAAGACTTTTATAGTGCAGCAAAGTGATATAAGGTAAGCAAGGGATTTGTCACATGACTTTTCTGGTTACATCCATGTCCATTTCCCATTTTACTATTGATGATTAGCTTTATGGCATCACTGCCAGATGACCCAATGAGAAAAGCCCCCAGAGGGTTGCCAGGAGACAATCTGCAGGGGGTCAGTGCAGATGCAGGCTTTGTATGACTCAAGACCATCTGGAGAGAGTGGTGAGTCACAAAGCCAGGAGTAGAGGGCAGAAGCCCCCAAAATACCCCGGCCACAATATGCCAATGGAGAAGAGGTACAGGCAAGCTCGAGGCCAGCGTCTGGCCTTCACCCCCTGCGTGCCTCCTCTGATGAAGCTTTACGGAGGTTCCTCTGGACCCGTGCAGACATGCGAGAGGTCCCAGGTCCTCAGGAAGCGAGCTTTTCACCGCACATAGGCGGTGAAGGCAGCCAGGCGCGCGTGCCGGATGAATCCCAGAGGCAACCGCATTCAGCAAAGCACGACGCCCCCCTCCCCCTTGATGAACTGGGGCCTCTGATCTGTTGCAGATGGGACCGCCACATCGGCCCCTCCCAGTGTCTTCAGCATGCGGAGGAACGAAAACTCTCACTGACACGAAAGGACACCCCCCCAAATTTCCTCTGCATGTCCGAGACCGTTTGCCGGCAGAGGAGAACAGGACTTATGGCAGAGTCGCGGAGCAGGTGCGCGTTAATTATGCTCTAATTACACAACCTGCACATTGCTTCCTCATCACGCCTGTGATGGAGACCAGCGGCCGGACAGAACCCGCGGCTCATAAAGATAGGACCAATTTGGATGTTTACTGCTGGTATGCATGCACTGCGTTCTCAATGCGTGTAATAGCATAGTTTGAGGGTAATTTGTACGGGCCCTGGAGAAGCATTAATTTGGCCATCACATCTGTCTGGACTGGAGCCCGGTGAGATGGATTAAATGAACACAGTTCCTCACTGTAAAAGCTGAAGTCGACGGCAATTAGATGCGTTCTCGTTTATTTCCTATCTGCGGAGCACCTGGCATGTACCAAGGACACCATTCAAGACAGCCCTACACTTACGATCCTCCTGGCCAGTGAGGAATTAGAGATGATTTCCCATAATTTGTGACATTTCCTTTGGGACAGAAGAGATGTTCTGGGGACAACTTGGCTGGAGAGAGCCGCATCGCCTGACCGCAAACCAGCGGTCCTGTTCAGACACTGGCCACCACCAACGTCGAGATGCAAACTCCGACCACGTCTTCTCACGGTCAACAACTGCAGACTGCAATTACGCCCAAGAAATAGGCGTGTGCTTCTGGAAGCGGACGTCAGAAACATGTTAATGTCGAGGCTTGGTCGCGGTGATGAATAACACATTCCAGGCTGGAGTACTGGCACAGGCTCTGTTTGGTTTGGAATGGTTCTGTAAGCATCTTTTCAAGGTTCACGTTTCCCTTCTCGGCCCTCATCAGTTCCTGCCTCCGAGTGAAATTACCTCTCTTTGTTTTGCATCGCTATATATCAAAATGATTTTTAAATGGACAATGTCATAATATGGATCATCTGAAAAAGAACACTGATCGGGCAAAAATGAATAAATGTCAATCAGTGTGAAATAACCTTAGAGCCATTTTATGTGTGATGATGTGAAATTTGTATTTGAAATTCTAACTATGTCTAATTAATGGTTATTGATATATGCATTGTCTACGTTTTCTTTAATGAAAAGTAATTTTTTACTATTTCTGCTATTGCTGCCCATGTTTTATACCCACATTAAAGGAATAAAACAAAGACAAATATTCCTGAAATATTTTTATGACTATGAATATTTTATTATTCAGTCAACACATATTTGTGATTTATAACCTCTTTATGAATGTAATCAAAGCATCTGGGTGGATGTTCTCGTTGTCCAAGTATTTTAGTTTTGAAAAAAGCCAAGCCGAATTACGGATGTTCTGTAATTCTGCACTTTGATTCGCTTCTTGTTTATGGTTTGAGTCAAAAGCCAAAATATACAGTGGATGAAATAAGGATAAAAGATAAAGGCCCATTCCTGGTTCCTCTTTGCTTTAACAACCATGGACTCATTCTGACTGGCCATAAAGGAATTATTTCATAGCCCTGTATCTTGAATCCCATTGGCTAGAGCTTTGGTGAATCGGTTTTGGAAGTACCTATGGCTTACCATGTCATACATGCAGAATCCAACATGACTCACATCAAGGGACCTTTAATACCTTAGCTTTCCCCCGTGTCTCATTTTATGCTGGTGTGTTAGTCCTTCATCAGTCTCAAATTCTTCCCTTTCTAAAAAAAAAAAGATGACAGCTAATTGGGCTAGATTTACATAGGTTTTCAACACCACAGAAGCAAATATTTCAACCGGCGCCTTGCTTGGTTTCCAAGACTGTGTGGTCTTCCTCGGGCCGGCTTTGTTCCCGCCACTTGGCGCCGTGCATCCAGCTCACAAATCAGCAAATCCGAAACGTTAAGATGGCTTCTCCTTTGGCAGCCATTTTTGCTTCCCGTGGAGGCTAACCGGAGGAAAACGCCTTTCCCCAACCTGGTCTCTCACGGTTGTACGTAGTAAATCAACTCACTGAATGTTTTTACAGAAAACAGGGAAGGAGTGGGTTACAGTCGTGGCTTCAAACTGGAAATGAAATTGGAGAAATAAAATAATATTTCTGTAACATCAGACTCATCGCAATGGGCTAATTAAGATGACACATATTTGGGAAAGTTTGCCAGTTTTGTTTAGTCAGATTTAAGATGCTTGTTGCGTTGCCTTTGCATATTTGTGCTTGAGAAGAAAGTTTTTTGTTTAGGGGAAGAAAATACGAGGTCTGAACTAATCCAGCTGGTTGAGTGAATGCAACACAAATTCTAAACGAGAAGCATTTGTCAACATTTATCAGATGCAGGTTGTTGTCTGTGTAAAGTGATGGTTCTGTGCTTCTAATTAACAGTGAATGTTTGATGGCCCCCATGACAGATTCTTGGCTCCCTGACTAACCTTGCATCAGCAATTAACATTTCTCTTCCTTATTAAATCCTTGATGTATTGTTTTCAAGAGGCTGAAAATCTGTCATTTCAGTTAATCCAAACAATCGTGTTAATTGTGAGATGTCTGTTCCTGGAAGAGGGATGATATATAAGAGCGTGATTTTGCTCTTTTATAAATTTTGGCCTGGACAAAGGATAATTTTTGTATAAGAAAGGATATTAACATGGGAGATTAGAGACTCACTCAGTTCATACTTACTACCATGTTCCATAACGAGATTCATGTAACCTGGTTTAATGGATCTACAAAAACCCAGAGGGACGCATAAGGAGAGCATAATTCTGACCTGTAAGCATTCACACATTTCATTCACAAGAGGAATTTGGAGCTGATCTTTCAAACAAACAACATGCCTTTGAGCTGTTGGATAAAACCCATAAAAACAGAGGAAGAACATACAAGTCTAGCTGTGTTAGCCTGCAGCCCTCTGTTTGTCTCTCTAGAAACACCTGTGGAAATATCATGAAAAGGCCTTGACTCGTGAACTGAATACAACATAGTTATTTTGTTTCACCAACCATCATGCCGTCATTCATATGGTCAACTTACATTAATCGTCTCTATGCAATGGGATATGATAACAGTGTGAAAAACATCAAAAGAGACTCCTTCAGATGAATTTTCCCACTCTTTTACAGAGTTCACAGCTGTCACTGTAATATTCAAACCACTAACTAATTCTCAACGGCAGTAAAAATGTAACTGCGCGCTCTTAATATAGAAGCGGGCCTTTGTGACAGCACTTGAAAGGTGCGCGGATGTCTCACTAGTGTGAAATAAACGTCAAACGAGGATTGCTCTTCTCATTACGTTTAAGACGGCCTTCGGAATTATTTACCCCGCTTACAAGTCACTGAAAGGTCATTTCTGTGCTCCTCAGAGGAGATTAATGTGCTCCTTCCAGAATACAATTTTAGACTGCAGAAGGCATACATGCTTGTAATTCCTCAAACTGGCACTAATAAAAACTTGATGGTGGCAAGTTTTCAGCTGTGTGGTTTCTAGTTTATGGAATAGTCTGCTATCCAGCCTAAGGGGTGTGCCGTTGGCCTCAGTATTTAAGTCTGAAGGCCTGCTATGTTACTTTTGTTGGTTTAGTTTTAAGATTAAACCTTAATCTCAAGATTAAACCTTAATCTTTCCAGCACAGATTAATGGGGTGTGGCTTGGCGGATAAGGCCAGTTTGAGCATTGGCCTCAGCAGAATAGTCACATCTCTGTTTAGCCCTTGAGCAAGGCCTTTAAACCCAAAATGCTCCATTGGTGCCTGAAACCTGGCTCACAAAGCGCCTGGACCCTAAGCCTTATTCTCACCTGTATATAAGTATAATGAGATATGTGAACAGAAGCATGGCAACGTGTCTGTACTTGTGCAAATGGCAAATAAAGCAGCGCCTGATTCGTTGCACATGTTGCAGTATGTTTTTGCCACATCTCAGTCCACAGTATCGCATCAGTACAGACCTCCTAAGTCTCTTTCCTGTCCTTATTCCTGAGAAACGATGTTCCTCCCCAGACGTGCAAGATCTGTCACCTGGACTCACACAATGGATGCAAAAACGCAGAGGGGACCTGTTGATTATCACTGGCTGTTCTAACCCAGGGCTACCACCACCGTGGTACCTCTAATGTTAGCCCCAAAAACACTTAAACACCTGTCATTGACCTGTGCATTGTTACCATACCAAAGGGAGTTAGGCAGCTATTGTTTACTGGCTTCTTTAATCGCAAAAAGTTTTAATACAGCATAATTGTACATCGTGACTTAGCTACTGTAATGAACATCTGTGATGCTATTTGTGATCTTTCCTTGCTAAGAAGAAAATTCCTTGCTAAGGGGCAGACATGTCGGGTGGCCCATGATGTAAACGTAAACAGAATTTAATTTTAAGTTTTCCTGGATATTTAAGTTGTTATTCGAATGAAGTGGCTCGGTGGGTTCGAGATATCCGGCGTGAGGATATACATCTTGGCTTGGGGAAGTCTTCCTCCATAGTGTTTGAAATGGTAGGAATTATCCCTTAAAAACAAAAAGTAGGAGAATCTGTTAATTGTCGGTGTAATATGTCATTATTCACACTTCAGAAGTTCACCAAGTGTCACCGAGCTGAGCTGTGAGCCAAAGGCCTAGCTTCAGCAGGTGGACTTTGCCAAGAATGTGGAACCTCTAAGTCCCTGGTTGGCTACTTTTTGGTAAAAAATATTCCCCCTGGTGCAACATTAGCAGCAACTCCTAACTGTGGAGATGTGTAAGGATACAATATAATTATTAAAATAATAATGGTGTCATTATTAATGTTGGAAAACTGTAGATCTAATGCATCATTCAGAAAAATTTCTAAATATGGTAAATATCATCAAAAACATAATACATTACCGCTATTGTAATATTATTATGCAGTATGTTTAACTAAAAAGATAAAAACACAGTAACATCAGACCATGAAATGCACTGTAAGTTCTAGTTCCTGATTATAAAAGAGTAACTTTTTAATATGGCAATATGTTATTCCTTTTATGCACTGTCAGAAAAGAGAGTGCCAATTTGTACCTTTGCTTGTCACTGGGGCTGTACCCTCAAGGGTCTGCCAATTGTACTCTGTAGCTGTAGATAATTGTACCTTTTAGTCTAATTTACAGAAATTACATTTTAAGGTACATAAATGGACTCTGAGGAACATCCTCAAGGTATAAACAAAAATAATGTACCTCCAAAGGTACAAAAATGTTCCTCAGAGTCCATTACTGTACCTTAAAAAGTAAAAAAAGTAGCTACAGCTAAGGGTATAATTGGCAGACCCTTGATGGTACAGCACCAATGATAAGCAAAGGTACAAACTGGCACTCTCTTTTCTGACAGTATATATGTATACATCTGCAAATATTTGCCTGTATTTTTAGATATTTTTGGGCAAGAGGTTCACTTTTCAGGTAATGTTATTGTTTTTCCTTTTTATCATTTTGATCATATTTTTATCCTATGATGCATCTTGCAGTTGTCTGGGGCTCATTAGTAATTTATTAGTAATCTATTTCCTTCATGCCAATCAAACCATCTACCTATGGGAATCCCTAGAAAGGCCACAGGGTCGTAAATATTTACATTGTATAGAAGGCAGAATGGTTATTAAAAACTACGACAGTTATGCTTATTTGTGCATTAGCATGTTTATTTTGAGTTAAGATCGAAATTGCAGAATCATATCTCAAGCAGTTATCTACATGTGCAAATGATATAGCCATATGTATAAGGTATGTGATCACGTGACACTACAGACCGCATAACAACAAACGCCTGTTCTCCTGCTTCTGTGGAAAGAGTCCTCCTGCCGGCCCAGTCAGCGGGGAGGCCCACAACGCCTCAGCTCCTCCAAGGCCACGTCGAGTCTGCTTGTGCAATCACGGAAGGACGTAAAAAATAATGACATGGAGAAATGGGGAAGAGTTATGAAGCAGGAATGAGCAGTTTCTCCTGCAGGCCGGTTACATTTCTACTGAGATTTATAACCACTGGGCAGCTCCTGACCAAAAGCCGTCCGTCATGGCTGGACTGGGGGGGGGGGCAGTCAGCACTGTCCCCATCATCACATCTGTACAATGTGCCTGAAGAGCTTTATGTTTGTATAGCCTCATCCCGCTCAGGGACTCAGGGGTGACAATAAAACAGGTTTCTTTTTAAGAAACGTGACAAACATTTCTTTGTGGTTTCATGGTATATAAGACATTTTTTACAGCCACATATATATGCCCCAAACATGTACGGACAATGTGATTTAGGGCTTATTATTTACATTAGCTGCGAGTCCAAATAGTCTGCAGCTTCAGTCATTCCGTCCACATTTTCATATTACTGCAGTAGTTCTTTAAATTGTAAAAATATGGTTCTTTGTGTTGGGCCTAATGTGAGGTATGGGTGGAATACTACTACGGAACTACCTCTGTCTGCTTTGCTTGATGCCCCCTAGCTTTCATCATGCTTTAACTGCAAGTCCAAGGAAGGTGCAACAGCATCAACCTCAGAACGTGCTCGCGACAACCAACGTTAGGTGCACATGGGATGTACCAATGTTACTTGTTTAACAGCCATCTGATTGGCTCCAGATTTCCTGTTTAGCCAGTTTCCCTCTATGGAAACTTCTGGGTCCTTGGGGAACCATCCATTGGATCCCAGCTTTTTATTCCATTGATAAATCTTATAAATCTCTTATTTTTTTTGGTATCAAATGTGTGTAATCTCTTTCATGCCCCAAATTCTGAGTGCCTTACATTTGCTGGGCCAGTGCAATTGTAAGTCAATGACGGTAAACTGATAGCTATGTTCAGGCCAGCTGTGTAAGTGCTAGCAATTTTGCCCTTTTGTTCCGGTGTGGAGCATGATTTTGTGCCTGAAAATAACCCGTTTTATTCCTCCTTCCCAGGATGTAAATGAAACCGATATTGAGGATTTCGGGATCGCCTGGAAAGGATTACTTATGAGCAAATTGTCTAAATTTACTGTGGGGAATTGATTAATCCCATATGTCAACAACAATACTAGAAAAAAATACATTCGGAAATATCCCTTTTATTATCCGTAGGAAGATGGCTAAGTGTGAAAACTTTGTTTTCATGACAAGCAACGGCCCCTACGTTCTGGTTATTAATTGTTGCCACTTTGCTGGGTTATATACACATTACAGATGACAATTTAGTCATTTTTAAGAGAGGTAAGTATTTAAAGAAACAATTGGGTTTAACTGCCATTAACCTCATTTTGACATTATTCACAAGCGTACATATATAAGTGTATATAAAAATTACAAAGGGCATAAATTACAAAGAATAATGAATAATGGTTTAACAACATGTCACCTTTAAGTTTCTTATTTCATCGGCTTTCCATATTATTCATTGTTTTTTGGATGTATTCGTGCAGTGGAATTATTCCGACGTTATGTAATCTTCGAATGTGGAGGTTTCTAGTTCCAAGTTAACTGTTAATCATATAATTTCCTTCAAGTGCCGCGCTCAGTGACACACTGAAGTGTCCTACGGTTGTTTATTGGGTTCTGTGGAAATTTAATATAAAACTGTTTTTACAGCTTTTTTTATGAATAACATCTTTTTTAAGTTAACAATATGAACGCATTCTAACTGCTTGGGAACTCTGAAGAGGTTTTCTGCTTCTGTAGAGCCTTCTGATGTTTAGTGTCGGCTTATTTTTCCTGTTCCGCCCGGTCTGATTTTAAGCGACGTAGCTTCTGTTTGTTGCTGCTGAATAATTCAAGGCCTCACAAGGCATGTGGCAAATGACGCCTTCCGTTTTGTTTAGCCTTCGTTGTTATAATCACTTAATATACTTCTCCATCAGCAAGTTCAGCACACTTCATAAAAACAGTTTGGGCCAGCTTCCGTGCCTGGCTTTTATCGGGCCGCTGCTGAAGTGTAGCCGACTCGTCCTGTTATTGGTAGGTGCCGCTAATTTTAGTGTTTTAGCTTTTAGCATTAGCATTTGCGCATTTTAGCTCCTGGATTGTTGGTTTTAAATACCGTTTGCATGCTAAAGGCTTAGCTAATTCTGAAAGTCCACCGTTTGGAATTCTGGGCTTTTTGTTACGGCGTTTTCAGCAGTCGGGTCTCATGACTCCGGATATGTAACTGTTGTCGGGGCACAATGGAAAACTGCTTTCCTAGTGTGGATGTTTGCAGGAAAAATGGACAACCCTTTGCTTTTCCACATCCTCCATAGCCTGGTGGGGATCATCACTGTATGCGTGCATCCAGGCCACATCTGTACAATGAGCAGGACTGCTTAGATGAATGCATAGATAAATTGCTAAATCACACAACCAAGTGAGATGGAGGTACAGGTTCACATTTCATGCTATGTATTTCCAATTTAACAGCCTTTCCTTAAGACAATGCTTTGAGAGGTCCTAACAAGGGGGAACAAAGTTCTCACACATACCACAGCCTGGTCTAATTAGCCATAAAGAAGTAGGCCTTTCACAGCACTTACAATGAGTCTGCGGCTTAAGTTCTGGTGTCCACTGGTTGAGAAACTAACAGAGGTGGACATTTCAGATGCAGAAAGGAAAAATTCAGACCAAGATTTTTTTACAACCAACCAGTTGAATACCCTGTGGCTGCGATTCTTTATACTCAACTGGTTGATTGAAGAAAATCTTGTTCTGGATTTTTTCTTTCTGGACCTGAAAGGTCCACCTCTGCTGGTTTCTCAAAAATCAAAAAGCAAAATTTTAGATAGTCATTAAAATTTGTTCAGCTCTATTAATAATACTAACAATTAATATTGATACTTTTTATTGATCCCTGTGGGGAAATTTCCTGGCTGCAAAGGGAAGTCACCCATAGCAGTACCCAGGGAGCTGGGGGTTAAGAGCCTTGTTGAAGGATCTGCAAATTTGCTGAGGCTGGGCTTGAAGTGGTGACCTTCTAATCACAGGCTTAGCCCACTGAGCCATGCCCCCCCGCATATTCTGTCTTTATCTGTCATGAAACCTTTGGATAGTGATGTAATTAGATAAAATTAGACTTAACAATTTATATTTAAAGATGTTATAAAAATATATATCTGAAAGTGGCCCTCTCAGTATGGAGTAGTGTACAGTGATATTTTCCAACCTGGTCCTTGGGACTCCTCGACAGTGCATGTTTTTGCTTCCTCACAGCTCCAGGGGCTGGGAATCAATGGCTTAGAGGAGCAATTACCACAAAAAGAGCAGTGGCAAGGCCAGATTGATTGCTGCTTAGTTGGAGTGAATTGTAGAACAAAACAAGAAAGTGAAGTACTGTTAGGCCTCAACAGAGAAGCAGTTTGAAGGGGAACGAGAAGCCTGTCGCCCTGCTTGGCCTGGAAAAGTTATACGAAACACGTGGGTAACCATAGATCCTGCAGCAACTGCCAGACAGGATGTGCACAGGCCCTCATCCTGCCCCTGTGCTGATGGAATGCAGATCTTAATTCTCGGCTGTCTATAGGGGAGTTGTTTATGATACTGTTGTCTTCCCAGATTCTTTAACAGAGGAAGGAACTCTCTTTGGCCTGCACCAAGACACCCCCAAAGCTTGCTAGTACAATATTAATAGCTGTGCGGTGGGATTTTATTTACCCCAGCGATAAATTAAAAACAGACAACAAACTGAAAGCAAATGGAACAAGATGATGGCCCTGAGGACTCCGGGGTTCCATAGCTCTGCTGGTGTCTGCGGCCTTTTTCTCTTCTTCTCACCACCAGCCTTGGCTGCTTCTTCTTCAGTTCCCGAGACCACCCAGGCCTCCAGCGCTCAGGCTGCCGGTTCGCACTCTCATATGGCCGTGAGAAGAGCTAAGCTTTATCAGGGACGTTACGGTGGACGTTACGAGCAGATTAGAACAAGATCAAACAGAAAGCATAATACCGTGTTTACAGCTGGGACACACACTTTGCAAACTCTTATGGTCGTTTTCGCTCAGGCTAACTATAGAAATGGTAACTCTTTTCGATTCATTTGCCTTGTTTGTCGCTGACGTGGACCTGGGGGAGATTTTTGAAAGGAAAAAAAAACAAATGAATGCGGAGAGGAAATTGTGGCAATTAAATGCTCTCAGTGTCTCTCCTGTGGATCGTGATTAATATCTTAAAGATCTTAACTCGCCTGTTGACAGAGGGCTAACACGCAATGCAGCCAGAGTCCGCACACATGCAACAAAAGGGTTCAACTGTTTCCCATTTATAGAAGGACAATTTTATGGTAACTGCTGCCCAGAAATGCGAAGAAACATTTCAACGTAAACATGAGAGTTTGGTCACACCACATAGTTCCTCAACCACACCTTGGAGAATGTAAAAACTGATGGTTCTCCCTACATTAGTAATATTAGCTTACTAAATAGAGGAACTCTATTTAGTCTGCATGGAGACTGTTTCTCTGCTGCTTATGTCTGTTGCTTATGCGTCCGTGATCTCCGTCACAAAAGAAGTGTGCTGTTTACTTTTGTGGTGCCAAGGACAGCACGGGAGGCTCGGCTACACTAACATTTCCAGAAGGTTCCATCGATATCTCTGCAAACAACTCACTCTTGCTTGTAGACCTCCATGAACAGCATGGAGGAAAATCAAATCATTGATACCTTGGTTCGGTTTTTGAATAGTTTTTTCCCGAGCTATTCCATGAGGTCAGAGAGTACAACGAAAGGTTCGAGGTGTGACACCCAGCCCATGCATCAGATAATTATGAATCTGTACTCGATAGATTGGTGTTTGCTTTGAGGCTGAAATGTCACAATGCTGCATTTAAGTTTTTCCCTTTTCCACTTATAATTTCATTTCCTGGTCCCAGTGTGTCTAAAATGCAGTACACTGACCACCTCAGGCGACTTTTGCTTATACATAGCTTTGTAGGCACACATAGCAACATAAACACAAACTGTAGTGTTTTCTTGTGGTCTTGTACACAATTTCATGCGATACACCCTGTTTTTTTGGGCTGGCACACAATCCTCCCTCGTGTCACATTTAATATCTCCGTGAGGCAGAGATGGTCAGCATTGCTGAAGTATTACTGCTGTTAGAATACTCCAAGGTCACGAAGGCCGGTAACTTTATGTCGACTCAAACTCGGACGGCTCCACAGAGGCCACAGAAACTTTCTCAACCGCAGAAAAACAACTTAATGGTACGGTGGACACTCGGATGGGTCTAAAATGAGCATCCGTCAAAAGTGTTTTGTAAATAACGTCAGGTTCTGAGGTAAATGTTGGTTTGAAAAGTCTCAAAAGTTTGTTCCAGAGCGATGTCATGGAGTCTTGGAAATAACGTTCATATATTTGAAAACAAAAGGCAGACTTTTGCATGCTGGACCCTTGACACTGGGGCAATCTGGCCTGCCCTACGTTTTTCCTACACTTTCATTTATGTTCTTGAGGTACTTAGAAGCTGCTTTTGTTCAAAGGGACTTACCCGTTTGTTCAGCTCAATATTTTCACTGGAGCTTTTCAGGTTTAGAGCCTTGCTCAAGAATCCTGTCACAAGGGCCGACCCTTGGGTCAGCGACAAACGTTCTTGGCCACTGTGCTATAAATGAAGATTGATAATGCCCCCTTAAGCCGCAGAACCCCCGCCCCCCCCTAAAATTTAGATTTATTTCCCTGGGTGGAACGGGTGAACTTCTGCCCTCTGGTTTTATATCCCAATTTCATTGTGTAATATCACAAATTTGATGGAAGGCCTATTATTTTTGTTGTTATAGCTGCCTACTGTATTCTTCTTTTTTGCTGAAGGGATGTACTGACTTTGCACTGCTCTTCCACAAAATCCTAGTGCGATATTTCCATTGCAGAGCATAACTGTTCTTCCCATTCACTCTCTGTTTTCTTTTCATATGTGCCTTTGACCCACTATTTATCCCAGAGTGGGTGAAGAGATTGTAGGACTTTGTGTGTGCCCTGCCCCATGTAAGCTGGGACACTGAGTCGGGTTATATAATCGGCAGTTTGTTACGCCAAGATTTATTTCGTAATTTGTCTTGCATCTTGAAAGCCTACGGTGCAATTTCCCACGGCACTTAAATTGGCAGCTTATTTCTTATGTTGACTGTTTGATGTGAATTTTGAGACATAAATATGCAGTTGGGCTAACCGCATGCCACCTAGGAATATCTATGCATTTTAATATATATGTATTTTTTTCATAATTTTGAAATTACTGATATTGACATCCATCAATCCATCCATCCATCCATATTTCCTTAAACAATATTGCAGTGCTGGGTCAGGGTAATCCTGGACCCTATTCCAGGAAACACAGGGCATGATAGATGGGATACCAGACTTTTACAAGGCAAGCACATGTGTAAGCACAAGTACAAGACAATTTAGGTACACCAATATGCCTAAACCACGTCTTTGGATGTTAGAAGGAAACCTAAGATACCACCAGACCACTAGGGGGCACACTGGGAGGGCTGCAATAGTATTGTATAATGGCCTTGCGCGCCCTCTTGGTACGCTGTACTCTAAGCGCGGGAAAACAAGCTTGTCAAGTACGAAGTAACGTTATACAGCAGCAAAACAAATAAAACAAAGTAAAAGCAAACTATATAAAGAGAAAACGGACATTACTGGGTGTAATCTATACTCATTGAAAGCACAATGGTTATGAACTGGCCACTGTCCGTTATGAGAATATCGAAATTATCTGGTTTTTCAAATGTAACACCGAAGCAGATGCAATCAACTAAGTCTGGAGGTTTAATTTCTTTATTTCTGCCTGGATACAAGAACTTCTGAAGAAAGGTGTACACGAAATATTTTGGTGTATTCACGGGTAAGTACAAATACAAATCTCATATTATTATTATTCGTTACATATTATAAATCGTTAATCGTTACCTTATTTGCGTCATATTTATGGTAACGCTGAGCAGTAACATTGCTCTGTACTGTAATATCGTTACAGTGCTGTGCTTTAAAGGTAAATTTCTGATCGATTTATTTTAGCTGAAGGAGTTTAATTCCGTTCTTCTCATGATTCCTGTGATGTAGACAGACTCTTCGCACTGCTGTGTCACTAGTTCTCAAGTGCCCAGTCAATGTTGCCCTTGTCGTACATAGTGGCTGGTTTACCTAACGTGAAAGTATAGAAATGGGCTTTAGGACAGGTTTTTTTATGTTAACAATTTTGTCACCAGCTTACCTCTTATACAATTTTTTTGGGTTTTGTGATACTTAAGTGTGACAAAATGCCATGGCTTTGGGTTTTAATATAATATTGTAGTTAAGTGGTACCGGTTCTTGGTTTTGAACGATTTTTACCAGTGCGAGTATGAGTATATGTGCGCAGTATCGGCCCGATATTCGATGCCGGTATTGGTATCAGTGCATCCCTACATTTTATTCACATTAAGTTACATGACTCGCCACTACCATAAAGGGAATGGGGATCATGAAATGCAGCATTGTTAGTGTGCTAAGAAAAACTAAATTGATTGTTCACCTGCTGATGAAGCCCAGTACTGTATCTATGGAAACGAACATATAGACACACTAGTAATTTTAACTTGGGTGTGACATCATTCCCAGCTCCGACTTCCGATGTAGAATGAATAAAGCATATCATGCACCTAATGGGGAACTATGCACCAACATAGCAGATGACACCTTTGCCTTTGCTTAGTCTGGGTACCACAGTGTTATGTCACCTGAAACTCTCTTTTTCTTGGTTGGGAGGGGGTGGCATTTGCTAGTTTTTGTCAAGGGCTCTTGACTGGCACGTGCCGGCCTTGAGGGTATTATTTGGTTGGGTTTGATTTGGTGGTGTACGAGCCAGATTATCACCATCATGTTTTGCGAGACTTTCTTGAAAGGAAGAACATTGTTCTACTTTCACTTGTCCCCGTTGGCCTTGATTCCTGCTTCGCTGGGCAAGGAAATGAGTAAAAAAATGAAGCGTCACCCTCGATGACTGTCAAGGACCCAACTGTGTCGCCGATCATGTTTACAATTTGTTTACTTTCTGGAGCCGTGCGTGGTGCAGTTCTCCACATTTCCTGGCATTTGGTTCAGAGTTGTATGCTGTCCCATTCCTGTGTCTCATTCTTCTTGAGGAAATCACTCCCTGTCCTGCTCCCATTTCTCACCAGTGGTTTGCATAATTAGTCCAGCATGCTATAGTACATATAAACCAGCCAACTGATACAAACAGATTATTGTTGATTGAACAATGAAGCGCATTTTCATATCCCTGTATATGTTGTGTTTTACATTTGGCCAGCACTGTAAGACCTCAACAGAGAAAGACAGACATATAATTGGAGAGACATTCTGTCTTCTGAAGAAGAAGTTCCAGAAACAATCACAATGATTGATAAATCTGGATATTCAAGGCTAAATTATAGAAACAGGTGGTCCACAGCTGATGTAATGTCCTGCTTTGCCCCAGCATGATTCTTGATATCCTTCCAATAGCCCTTTAGGAACTGGGGTTTTTTATCAAGCTCGGGGAGATTTCTTCAGGTGGAGGTAATGTGCAGGGTCACTGTAGCATGGGAGTGTAATGAAAAAACAATGAATCAGTTTCTCTTCTCGTTCACCGTGAAAGTAACTTGTGAGTCTGTCATCGGTGATACTTGTTTCCCTTTATTATGGGCTACTGTGATTTACTTGAGGCCTCCCTCGGAAGAGGGTATGCTGGAACCATGTGTAAAGACTCATCGGCTGCAACGCATGTTGCTTTCAGACACGATTCCCGGTGAGAATACCCAGAAGTCTTTGCACGTGATGAAGCCTTCAGGTTTTGTCATCACCGCATGAAGTGCCATAGTTGATCTTGTGGCTCTGTGATACTTTGGAAAATCTCTTTTTAATGAAAAGTTTATGCTCCTCCCCTTTAC